>CM052808.1:37794584-37893623 GCA_028533885.1 Nasua narica | reverse complement strand
AGGTCTGATATCTAAGATCTATAAAGAACTCCTCAAACTCAACACTCACAAAACAGATAATCACATCAAAAAATGGGCAGAAGACATGAACAGACACTTCTCCAAAGAAGTGGCTAACAGACACATGAAAAAACGTTCATCATCTTTAGCCATCAGGGAGTCTCATATCAAAACCACACTGAGATACCACCTTACACCAGTTAGAATGGCCAAAATCAACAAGACAGTAAACAACAAATGTTGGAAAGGATGTGGAGAAAGGGGAACCCTCTTACACTGTTGGTGGAATGCAAGTTGGTACAGCCACTTTGGAAAACAGTGTGGAGATTCCTCAAGAAATTAAAAATAGAGCTACCCTATGACCCTGCAACTGCACTACTTGGTATTTACCCCAAAGAAGCAGATGCAGTACAAAGAAGGGCCACATGTACCCCAATGTTCATAGCAGCAATGGCTACAATCGCCAAACTGTGGAAAGAACCAAAATGCCCTTCAACAGATGAATAGATAAAGAAGATATGGTCCATTTATGCCTCCATCAGAAAGGATGAATATCCAACTTTTGTATCAACATGGACGGGACTGGAAGAGATTATGCGGAGTGAAATGAGTCAAGTGGAGAGAGTCAATTGTCTTACGGTCTCACTTACATGTGGAGCATAAGGAAAAACATGGAAGGCACTGTCAGAAGGAAAGGGTGAATGGGGGGAAATCGGAGGGGGAGATGAACCATGAGAGACTGTGGACTCTGAGCAACAGACTGAGGAGTTTGGAGGGGAGGGGGTAGGGGGTTGAGCAAGCCTGGTGGTGTGTATTTAGACGGGCACATATTGCATGGAGCACTGGGTGTGCTGCATAAACAATGAATCTTGTAACACTGAAAAAATGAAAGTATTTGGGGGAAAAAAAGAAAGATATTGATGTTAGCAGTGATTATGTATCCTGGGATGTGAGTACTTTTTAAATTTATTAAGTGGATAAGAATAATAATATCTATAAACAGCTTAGAGATAGTTCATTGCACATAGTAAGTGTTCAATTCATTACATTTGATATTAAATTATTTTATTCTTTTATTTTCTATTGAAGAATATGTGCTCCTTTTGAAATAAGAAAAAGTTGTGGTTTTCTGTATGTTTGTTTGTTTGTTTTCAGGATACAAAGGTTTTCTTCTGCATGAAACACACAGAGGACCTCCTATAGAAGGTTCAGAAATAAACCAAACCGCTTAATCTGAGCTGAGCCCACCTGAGCCTTTTTCTTTAGAAGAAACATTTGCTCCAAACCCTTGCATTTTCTCTGCAAACAGCCCCTAGGATCTAGGGTCCAGACAGGAGGCAGTGCACACAGCCAGCATGGCCTTTGCTCCTCAACAATGGGATGAGAAAGGTGAGGGATTACGGGCCAGAAAACAGGAGAATTCAGCACAGAGTGAAGAGTTGTATTTGGGAGGAGGCAAAGGTTACCACGCGAATACATAACCAAGGCCCCTGACTCAGATGTGGGGGCTTAGGAAAGGTGCCCCAGGGGACAAGAAAACCAACCACGGATGTTCTCCAGCCATTCGAGCTAACAGAGAGGAAACCGCGGACGAAATTGTCAAGTAGGAGGCTTTGGTGTCAGTGAGAAAGAGTCTGAGGTCAGAAGATTCCAACAAAGACCATCTGTGCACTTAGGCAATTTACTAAATTACTAAACCTCTCTGCTCTGTTTCCTCTTCAACCCTCATCAGCTCACAAACTTTTCCTGTGAGTAAATCAATGCCGAAGTACTTTGTACATGATAAAGCAATCTTGCTAGTTCTTCATATTATTCATCATCGTCCAGCTTCACAACCTGGCTGACCCAACTCAGGAGCATCGTCACTGCCCCCGATGACTTTGCCATGGATGCCGAACAAAGATGCTTGTATTTTGATCTTAAATTGGATTTCTACAGGCGCCATTTTGTGTTCATGTGGGATTCCTAGTGCTTCCTGAAATCAGCTGCCAGGAATGGCAGAAGCTCTTATTCTTGCTGAACAGACTTCCAGGCCTCAGGTCTGATGAGATCTGCCCTCTGACAGGCTTCTCCTCTGCCCTCAGGAATCCCTCACCCCTCAGTGAGGTGTACATGTTCCTCTCTAGAGCCCTCTTGGGCTTCATGCTTTATACAGCATTCACCTTAAAAATTCCTCTCCTCACCCATTTCTCCTTGGCCTATTTGGGGTGCCTGAAACAATGGGAAAATTTAGGGCAGTGGGCCAAGCTCCCTCCCCAGAGGTGACACCCACTCTACCATGAATGAGTGATAAATTAGCTTTACCCTGTGGTGATATCATAACCCCTGTGGTTCAGCCAAGACACACAGATTGTTATATCAGTTTTTTAAAAAGACAGTTAATGATAACCTTAACAGCAAAATTTGAATAAGCAGAATGTTTTGAGATTGAAAAGGTAGCAAAGGACGGGGCTCCTAGGGCACCACCCTCATCAGACTATGCATCAGATTTCAACTTCTCAGAAGGTAACTTTGTGAAAATTGGAGAGGATGTTTCACTAATTAATCATTTCCTAATCCAAAAGAAGCTTGAAAATTTGCCTACCTGCCTCAGCCCAGGATGGATAAATTGTCACACGACCAGATACGGCTTCCATTCCAGGGTTAACATATTTCAGAATCACACGAAACAAAGAGTGACTTGACTTCTCCACGTTCAGCATGATCCTCACTTCATTCTGAAAAATACCAAAATGCCATAAAGTATAGAAGAGACAACTGGCTAAAAGAAATGCTAGCCCAACAGTGAAGATACTCCATTCAAGTTTTACTAGTGGACTTGTAATGGGTACACACACCCACTCCCTCTCCCTCTCTCTCACTCACTCACTCACTCACTCATACTCACTAGGCACCAAATAACTAACTCTGTAGATGATGGAAATAGGCAGGCCTAACAATAAATTAAAAACACTTACAATTAAAAGTATAGTGAAAACCTGTTCCCTCAGCAACTGGGATCCCCTTTGGACCCTTCTGGAATCAGGCAGACAGAGTGAATATTAGCTGGACTAGTGTAAGGAAAGCCATAGTGACAGGGGCAACCACCATGGGCTGAGAGAAACAGAGGCAGAAGAGAAGGAAAGGACAATCTTATTGGACACCACCACCCCTGCAGGAGGACCACTCCAGGGCCTAATTCATATACCTAAAATTCTAAATGGTCACAGAAACCTACGTTGGCTAAACAAAGGCTGAAATACCCCAGACACATTAGTGATAAAATCTGGACCTAACTAAAATATGCCTAAGTCATATGCAATTGTTCTGTCTCTATCCAAAGAGAATGTGGGCTTTTTAAAAAAATTTTATTTTTTTTATTGTGATGTGTGTACTCTTTTGACCCCGTCACCTATTTCACCCACCCCCTCACCCACCTCCCCTCTGGTAACCATCAGTTTGTTCTTTAGAGTTAAGAGGCTATTTCTTGGTTTGTCTCTCTCTCCTTTTTTTCCTTTACTTGTTTGTTTTGTTTCTTAAATTCTACATATAAGTGAAATCATATGGTATTTGTCGTTTTCTGTCTTATTTTGCTTAACATTATACTCTCTAGATTCATCCACATTGTTACAAATGGCAATATTTCATTCTTTTTATGGCTGAATAATATTCCATTCCAATAATAAAGGGGACAATCCAACAGAAGGATATAACAATTGTAAATATTTATGCACCCAACATGGGAGCACCCAAATAAATGAAACAGTTATTAATAAGCACAAAGGAAATAATTAATAGTAATACAATAATAGGGGACTTCAACTTCCCACTTATATTGACACACTGGACCGGATGGATTTAATAGACATATGAAGAACATCCCATCCTAAAACAGCAGAATACACATTCTTTTCTTTCTTTCTTTTTTGTTTTTTAAAGATTTTATTTATTTATTTGACAGAGAGATAGAGAGTACAAGTAGGCAGAGCAGCAGGTAGAGGGAGAGAGAGAAGCAGGCTCTCCGCGGAGTAGGGAGCCCAACGTGGGGCTCGATCCCGGGACACTGGGATCATGACCCGAGCCGAAGGCAGCCACTTAACCAACTGAGCTACTCAGGCACCCCTACATGTGCTTTTCAAGTGTATATACAACTGTCTCCAGAATAGGTCACATATCAGGCCACAAAAAAAGTCTCAACAAATTCAAAAAGATCGAAGTCATACCATGAGTCTTTTCTGACCACAACACTATGAAGCTAGAGATCAACCACAAGAAAAAAATCTGGAAAGAACACAAATACATGGAGGTTAAATAACATGCTACTGAACAATGAATGGGTCACTCAAGAAAGCAAAGAAGAAATAAAATATTACATGGAGACAAAAGAAAATAAAAACACAAAGGTCCAAAATCTTTGGGAAGAGGGAAGCAAAAGCTGTTCTAAGAGGAAGCTTACAGCAACACAGGCCTACCTCAAGAAGCAAGAAAAATCTCAAATAAACAACCTAATATTACACCTAAAGAAGCTATAAAGAGAAGAACAAATAAAGCCCAAACCCAGCAAAAGGAAGGAAATAATAAAGATCAGGGCAGGAATAAATGATACAGAAACTAAACAAACAAATAAACAAATAGAACAGATCAATGAAACCAGGAACTGATTTTTTGAAAAGACCAACAAAATTGATTAACTCTCTAGCCCGACTCATCAAAGAATAAGAGAGAGAGAGAGAGAACCCAATAAACAAAATTACTAACAAAAGAGAAATAACAACAAACACAATAGAAATACAAAGGGTTGTAACAATATTATGAAAAACTGTATGCCAACAAATTGGACAGCTTAGAAGAAATGAATAAACTCCTAGAAACATAAAACCTACCAAAATGAAAGTGGGAATATAAATTTTGAATGAATTACCAGCAATAAAACTGAATCAGTAATCAAGAAACTCTCAAAAAACTAAAGTCTAGGACCAGACGGCTTCATAGGCGAATTCTACCAAACATTTCAAGAACAGTTAATACCTAATCTTCTCAAACTATTCCAAAAAATAGAAGAGGAAGGAAAACTTCCAAATTCATCCTATGAGGCCAGTATCACCCTGATACCAAAACCAGATAAAACACTACAAAAAGAGAGAACTATAGATCAGTATCTCTGATGAACACAGATGCAAAAGTCCTCATTAAAATATTAGCAAACAGAATCCAACAGTACATTTAAAAAAATCATTCAGCATGATCAAGTAGGATCTAGTCCTAGGCTACAAGGATGGTTCAATATTTGCAAATCAATCAATGTGATATGCCACATCAATAAGAGAAAGGATAAAAACCATATGATCATTTTAATAGATGCAGAAAAAGTATTTGACAAAGTACAACATCCATTCATGATAAAAACCCTCTGCAAAGTAGGTCTAGAGGGAACACACCTCAACATAATAAAGGCTTTATATGAAAAACAGTCAACATCATATTCAATGGTGAAAAACTGAGAGCTTTTTTCCCTTAAGGTCAGAATAAGACAAGGATGTCCGCTCTCACCACTTTTACTCAGCATAGCACTGGAAGTCCTAGCCACAGCAATCAGACAACCAAAAAGAAATAAAAGGCATCCAAATTGGCAAGGAAGAAGTCAAACCCTCACTATTTACAAATGACACGACATACGTAGAAAACCCTAAAGACTGCACTCAGTGTGGGGTTTTTAACTTAACAGATTCCGTCTCTAAGTGTTAGTTCCATATTGGAAAATAAAAATGCAAAAATGTATAAGGAACAAAGGGGTGATTTGACAGACAGCACCAAGTTCTGCTATTGGAAAATACTTAGAGAAACTCCTTCATTTGAAATTCATTTCCTTTGCAGGACACGCGGGTGGCTCAGTCAGTTGAATGTCTGCCTCTGGCTCAGGTCATGATCTCAGGGTCCTGGGAAGGAGCCCCGTGTCAGGCTCCCTGCTCAGCAGAGAGCCTGCTTCTCCCTCTCCCTCTGCCCCTCCCCACCACTCGTGTTCTCTCTCTGTGCCAAATAAATACATAAAATCTTAAAAAAAGAGAGAGAGAGAGCAAGAGAAATTCATTTCTTTTGTGTTAACTAGTCATTCTTTCAAACTGTAAACACCTGTGAGAAGGTATCCACCTTGATTGGACTCTCAGACATTCACATCCCATTATGACTTAATAGGACTCCACTGCTTTTTTTCTGAATCATGAAGATTGGAATGCTAAAGAAACTGAATTTTATATTGGGGAAAAGGAGAGAGAAGTGAAGTCTTATGATCCTAGGTACTCCTGGGGGACCTGGGTGGCTCAGTCAGTTAAGCATCCGACTCTTGGTTTCAGCGTGGGTCTTGATCTCAGGGTTTTGAGACTGAGCCCTGTGTTGGGCTCTATGCTTAGCAGAGTCTGCTTGAAATTCTCTCTCTCTCCTTCTCCCTCCTGCCCTCCCCTCCAACTCATGTGCACTCTCTCTGTCTCTCTCTAAAATAAACACATAAATAAATAAATTTTAAAAAATGGATCTAGGTACTGTTTGAGAAAGCATCCTGATGGGGACCCTGATCAGGCAAGAAGCAACTTTAGAACCAATGATGGCTCCAAGAGAACTATTTCCCTGTCCCTGTTTCTCTAAGGGGTGACTTCTGTAAACATAACAAGTATTAGTTCTGGATCTGCTATGGACAAATATTAGGTTACCATGATCATCAATTTACATCTTATGTTTTGAATTTCTCCACTGAGAAACACAGTTTCAAGAGACCAACCTCAAAAAAAAAAAAAAAAAAAAAAAAAGACCAACCTCAAAGAGAAATCCTGAGAATAAAACTTTTCAATGACTATACAGAAATTGTTTGTTCCAAGTTTTATAGAAGTTCTAAAGGTAACGAGAAAATTTGTAAATTCCCTAACTATTCCAACACAAAGCTAAGAGAGATGGATACCGTAGAGAAGAATGAGGGAAAGGAGAAATACAGGAAAGGAAAATTAAATAGCCCTAAATTCCTCATTGATCTTAGTTTCTATGCACAGAGTAATTCAGAGTTTAAAAAAGCAAAACAAAACAAAACGAAACAACCAGCACTGGTCAAATATCGACCACACGCACACTATGGGAATTACTTAATTCAACTCATTTTTATTCTCTCCAGATGTTTTTTTTTTTTTTTAAAGATTTTATTTATTTATTAGGAAAGAGAGAGAGTGAGAGAGAGCAGGTCAGAGTGAGAAGCGGACTCCCCATGGAGCTGGGAGCCCGATGTGGGACTCTATCCTGGGACTCCGGGATCATGACCTGAGCCGAAGGCAGTCGCTCCACCAACTGCGCCACCCAGGGACCCTCTCCAGATGTTTTTAAAGAAACGTGTCTCTTGCGTTAAAATACAGACTAATCCCACTTGGGAAACAACTGCTTATAAAAAGTCTCTAGAGATGAAGACTAGTTTTCTTTAACCCCTTCTTTGTCTGATTTGGTGCCCAAATTAAATTAATAAACTGAAACTGATACCTATACTTATCAGTTAAAAGCCCATCCTACCCCAAATCCCATCCACAGTCTGGACAGAAAGAATCCTGGAGTCAGTTTGGGGACAGTTCACCTTTTGGGAGGACTCACTGAGAGTGTTTTGGCTAAGAATTTGCCTCACCCTGCCATGATTCAATTGCTGCTGGCTACACACCTGTACCGAGGTCATCTGAGCGTATCCTCTCCAACTAAACTCAGGGAACTCCAGGGGATCAAATCCAAACCTAAGTTCTCTTCCGTTAGGTGTGGTACCATCTTCAATCTCATACTTCATATGATGCAAATCCGGGAAATAGTAGTTGTTTTCAGGGCTTTTGCGAATAAAAAGTAAACAGGGATACACAAGTTAAGTTCACTAGTAACCCAAATATTCTTTAATCTCAATAGCTACTGCTAAAAGAACTCCTACCAAATGGACAGAATACAGTAAATGAGAAGAAATGAAAGAGCCACCCCGCTGCTTTCTCTTTAAATTATTGCTGTCATTCCTGTAAACATTCACATAAAACACACCCAACACCTATCAGTCTAAGCAACAAAATGAGAAACTCACTTAGCACAATCTGTAACGGTAGCATGCTTTAATATGTTCTAAATGGTTACCAACAACTTAACAAAATCAAATTAGGTTATTTACTATAAACCCACTCATTCATCCATTCATTCATGTACTCATATTCACTCATTACAAAATATTAATATATATCTGCCAGGCACTGTTGCTAAGTACCATATATGTGATAGTGAATGCAACAAAAAATATTTCATATGCTAAGTTTAGGTACATTTATATATATATATATATATATATATCATTAGAATGACTTTTAAGATTTTATTTATTTATTTGGCAGAGAGGAGAGAGATCACAAGTAGGCATAGAGACAGGCAGAGAGAGAGGGGGAAGCAGGCTCCCTGCTGAGCAGAGATCCCAATGCGGGGTTCGATCCCAGGACCCTGAGATCATGACCTGAGCCGAAGGCAGAGGCTTTAACCCACTGAGCCATCTAGGCACCCCTAGAATGACTTTTTTTATGCCTTGTATTTTCTTAAACCGTAAGTCTATAGATGGATTCCTTTAAAGAGTCCAATAATGGCAATCATAGAGAATGATCAAAAATACTATACCGCTTATGTGACATTTCATATTCAAATAATTTGAAGTTCTTCAAAATGATACATTTTGACAATCCAGTCACAAACTAAAAGCAGTTAGTGGATTTAAAGCTATGAAGATCATTTAGTCAAAGGAAATAAAAGGTCATGGCCCTATATTGCAAGCAGAATTACAAATGCTTACAATTTCTCTGGAAGTGATATACAAAGGTCCTTAAAAATGTTCATACCCAGGGCGCCTGGGTGGCTCAGTTGGTTAAGCAACTGCCTTTGGCTCAGGTCAGGATCCTGGAGTCCCGGGATCAAGTCCCACATCTCCCCCTGCTGAGCGGGCCCGCTTCTCCCTCTGACCTCTCCAATCTCATGTTCTCTCTCTCTCTCTCTCAAAAAAAAAAAAAAATGTTCATACCCATTAACCCAGTAATTCCACTTCCAGGAATATATTCTAAAGAACAATTTTGTATAGAGAGCCAAAAAATTAACATAAAAGAATATTCATAATAGTGAAAACTTATAAACAATGTAAACATACAATTATGAAATAATTTTTAAAGTTATGAAATACTATGTAAACATTAATATTTCTGAACACTAATGATAATGGAAAATGTCTGCAATATCATGTGAAGTGAAGAAACGGATACAAATTTTATGAAGAAAATATACTAATTTGTATTCATATAAAAAGCCTAGAAAAAATATACAAAAAAATATTAAAAGGAGTTATCTCTGGGTGGTGGAATAGGTAGGTCTTTTTTTCCTTTTACTTTTAGGTACTTATTAAAACTTTACAATGAATATATATTACATTTACCATCACAAAAATTATCTAGAAAACAAAGTGAAAGTGAATGCCTTCTAAACTTGTAAGAAAAATGAATAATGTTCAGATAATATCAAAAACAAATATTTGGCAGGAATTTAGTACAAAAGGACTAAAGGTTTACCAACCCAGAGAAAAGGCAGTACGTCATCTTTGATGCTGGTTTGCTATCCTTGTATGTTAGTTACAACTTACCACTAAATCAAAGGACATGTTCTAAATTTCATATGTATGGATGTATTGGCTGTAATGTAAAAAATCAGTACTTCTGCCTCAGGATGTGTAATTCAATTCCTATTCAGTTGCATTTTTTTTTACCTAAAAAATAGCCAACTGCCTACATAAGTGGAAAGAAACTTAGCCTGTTAAGTGGGGGAAAGCTCACTTTATCAACAGGAGGGTGGAAAGAGATAAACCATGTGTGGAAAATGTTTCTGAACCTATTTACACAATTCCTTTGGTCTATCATGTGTCTCGTTAGTCTGCAGGAAAACATACCCACAGATGTGTCCTCCTTCACAGGCCCTTTATTATGTGACCCAGCAGTGACTGCCATTTAAAAACAACTGGAAAAACCTCAGCTGGGTTGCTCTGACTTTTAGAATTCAAATGCTGAAAACATCAAGGGAAAGGAAAGAAATGCCATACTAACTAAATACAGACTATTTACTTTAACTATACTAAAGATTCCCTCATTATTCTGTTGATAATGCAGAAGTATTGAAGATACTTGAAATTTAGAAGTTACATTTCAGTTTCCAGTGTATGATTAAAAGCCAGAATATTAAAAAATTAGTTTTTTCTTCCCTGAGAGAAAATTATGGTGGATCGTGGTTTCAAAAAAAAAATCTATATTGATCTAACAGACATATTCAGAACACTGCACCCTAAAACAGCAGAATATACATTCTTTTCAAGTGCACATAGAACAGTCTCCAGAATAGATCACATATCAGGCCACAAAAAAAGCCTCAACAAATTCAAAAAGATCAAAGTCATACCATGAACCTTTTCTGACCACAACACTATGAAACTAGAGATCGACCATAAGAAAAAATCTGGAAAGAACACAAATACATGGAGGTTAAATAACATGCTACTGAACAATCAATGGGTCACTCAAGGAAGCAAAGAAGAAATAAAATATTACATGGAGACAAAAGAAAATAAAAACACAAAGGTCCAAAATCTTTGGGATACAGCAAAAGTTGTTTTAAGAGGGAAGCTTACAGCAACACAGGCCTACCTCAGGAAGCAAGAAAAATCTCAAATGAACAACATAATATTACACCTAAAGAAGCTAGAAAAGGAGAACAAACAAAACCCCAACCCAGCAAAAGGAAGGAAATACTAAAGATCAGAGCAGAAATAAATGAAATAGAAACAAAAAACAAAAGGAACAGATCAATGAAAACCAAGAGCTGGTTCTTTGAAAAGATCAATGAAACTGATAAACCTTAACCAGAATCATCAAAGAGAGAGACATAAGTCAAATAAACAAAATCAAAAATGAAAGAGGAGAGAAAACAACACCACTGGAATACAAAGGATTATATGAGAATATTGTGAAAAATTAATATGCAAAAAAATTGGACAATCTAAAAGAAATGGATAAATTCCTAGAAACATACAACCTTTTAAAACAGAATCGGGAAGAAATAGAAAATTTGAACAGACTGATTACCAGCAATGAAACTGAATCAGTAATCAAAATAAACTCCCAACAGGGGCGCCTGGGTGGCTCGGTGGGTTAGGGCCTCTGCCTTCGGCTCAGGTCATGATCCCGGGGTCCTGGGATGGAGCCCCGCATTGGGCTCCCTGCTCAGCGGGGAGCCTGCTTCCCCCTCTCTCTCCGCCTGCCTCTCTGCCTACTTGTGATCTCTCTCTCTCTGTCACATAAATAAATAAAATATTTAAAAAAAATAAAATAAAAAAATAAACTCCCAACAAAGAAAAGTCCAGGACCAGATGGATTCATAGATGAAGTCTACGAAACATTTAAAGAAGACTTAATACCTATTCTTCTGAAACCATTCCAAAAAGTGAAAAAGGAAAGCTTCCAAATTCATTCTATGAAGCCAGCATTACCCTAATACCAAAACCAGGTAAAGAAAGTAGACAGACAGACAGACACACACACACACACACAACTGCAGGCCAAGATCTCTGATGAACACAGATGCAAAAATCCTCAATAAAATATTAGCAAACAGAATCCAACAATACATTAAAATAGCCATTCAGCACAATCAAGTGGGAATAATTCCTGGGATGCAAAGGTGGTTCAACATTTGCAAATCAATCACTGTGATATATCACATCAATAAGAGAAAGGATAAAAACCATATAATCATTTCAATAGATGCAGAAAAAGCATCTGACAAAGTACAACATCCATTCATGATAAAAACTTTTAACTAAGTAGGTTTACAGGGAACATACCTCAACATAATAAAGGCCTTAGAGAAAACACCCACAGCAAACATCATACTCAGTGGAGAAAAACACTTTCCCCCTAAGCTCAGGCACAAGACAAGGATGTCCACTCTTACCACTTTTATTCAACATAGCACGAGAAGTCCTAGGCACAGCAATCAGACAACACATGCATCCGAATTTGTAAGGAAGAGGTAAAAATTTTCACTATTTGCAGATGACATGATACTATACATAGAGACTCCTAAAAACTCCACCAAAAACGACTAGAACTAATAAATAAATTCAATAAAGTTGCATTGCATTTCTATACACTAATAATGAAGTAGCAGAAATAGAAATTAAGAAAACGGTCCCATTTATAATTACACAAAAATAATAAAATACGTAGGAATAACCTTAACCAAAGAGATAAAAACCTGTGCTCTGAAAACTATAAAACATTGATGAAAGAAATTGAAGAGGACGCAGAGAAATGGGAAGACATTCCATGCCCAAGGATTGAAAAAACAAATACCGTTAAAATGTTCATATTACCCAAAGCAACCTATACATTTAATGCAATTCCTATCAAAATGCCAACAGCATTTTTCACAAAACTAAAACAAATAATCCTAAAATGTATATGGAACCACAAAAGACCCCCAATTGCCAGAGCAATCTTGAAAAAGAACAAAACTGGAGGTATCACAATCCCAGATTTCAACATATACTACAAAGCTGTAGTGATCAAAAACACTGTGGCACATGCACAAAAACAGACACATAGATCAAGAGAACATAACAGAGGGGCGCCTGGGTGGCTCAGTTGGTTAAGCCACTGCCTTCGGCTCAGGTCATGATTCTGGAAGCCTGGGATCAAGTCCCATATCAGGCTTCCCTTGCTCTGCGGGGAGCCTGCTTCTCCCTCTCCCTCTGCCTCTCCCCCTGCTTGTGCTCGCTCTCTCTCTCTCTCTCTCTCTCCCCCTCTAAAAAGAAAGAGAGAGAGAGAGAAAGAGACCATAATAGAGAGCCCAGAAATAAACCCACAATTATGTGGTCAATTAGTTTTCAACAAAGGAGGCAAGAATACGCAATAGAGAAAAAAAGTTTTTAATGTGGTGTTGGGAAAACAGGACACCTCTATGCAAAAGAATGAAACTGGACCGCTTTCTTACACCACATACAAAAATAAACTCAAAATGAATTAAGGACCTAAATGTTAGACCTGAAACCATCAAAATCCTTGAAGAGGGCACAGGCAGTTATTTCTCTGACATCGGCCATAGCAATTTGTCTAGATATGTCTCCTGAGGCAAGGGAAACAAAAGCAAAAATAAACTACTGGGACTACATCAAAATAAAAAGCTTCTGCAAGGTAGAGGAAGCAATCAACAAAACTAAAATACAACCTATGGAATGGGAGAAGATATTTGAAAATGACATATCTTATCAATGGATAGCATCCAAAATTTATAAATACCTTATACAACTCCACACCAAAAAATACATAATCCAATTTAAAAATAGGAAGAAGACATGAACAGACAGTCGCCAAAGAAGACGGGCAGAAAGCCAACAGACACATGAAAAGATGCTCAACATCACTCATCATCAGGAAAATGAAAATCAAAACCACGAAGAGACTCACACCTGTCAGAATGGCTAAAATCAGCAACACAAGAAGCAACAGGTGTTGACCAGGATGTGGAGAAAAAGGAACCCTCTTGCATTGTTGGTGGGGATAAAAACTGGAGCAGCCACTGTGGAAAAGGGTGTGGAGGTTCCTCGAAAAATTAAATATAGAATTACCATATAATCCAGTAATTCTACTTCTGGCTATTTACCCCAAAATAGGAAAACATTAACTTGAAAAGACATATGCACCCCTATGTTTATAGCAGCATTACTTACAATAGTCAAATGATGGAAGCAGCCCAAGTGCCCATCAATAGATGAATGGATAAAGATGTGGTATGTGTATACGTTAAGTATGTATATATACATATATATACACATACACGTATATATGTATGTGTATATATATATACACACGTGTGTGTATATATATATACACATGGTTAATATTATTCAGCTATTAAAAAAAAGGATGAAATCTTGCCATTTGCTACAACATGGATAGATCTAGAGGATAAGATACAACCCTAAGTGAAGTCAGTCAGTCAGAAAAAGACAAATACCATACGATTTTACACATCTGTGGAATTTAAGAAACAAAACAAGTAAACAAAGGAAAAGGAGACAAACTAAAAAAAAAACAAAAACAACAGACTCTTAACTACAGAGAAGAAACTGGTGGTGACCAGAGGGGAGGTAAGTGGGGGGATGGGTAAAACAGGTGAAAGAGATAAAGAGTAGACTTATGATGAGCAGAGAAATGTATAAAATTGTTCAGTCACTATATTTCACATCTGAAACTCACACAATATTGTATGTTAATTATACCGGAATTAATTTTTTCTAATCTAGAAATTGTTAAATATGACAGGACACGGAGACAGGAAGCGGCCGCCCCTGTGACAGCTCCTCCGGGGGCTCAGTCCTCAGTCTCCACTCCCTCTCTTGCTCCTATAGTTCATTTTAATTAGCTTCTGCATGAGATGAGGGACTTCACCCTGCTTCTAGAGCTTTCTTCCCCTTCTCCCTGCCATACCTGTGTGATGCACAGGGCCCCTCCACGCCTCCAGTCACGGTCCCGAGGGAGAAGCCGGGCCTGACTCTCCTGGGCCCAGGAGCCCACCCACGTGCTGGGCCCCTCTAAGCTGTGACTTTTGCACGGAGGTTTGGCCATGAAAACCTCCCTCCCCTCCCCCCCGTCGCCACCAAGCATCCAGCTCCAGTCCTGTCCACCTGGCTTTTTGTACCTGCAGGAACTTTCCAGGGAGGCGGCTCTGTGTCCTACAAAGCGGATGTCTTTAGGGCAACCGTACCCCCTGCTTTAACCGGGCCTGATGACCAGTGTCCAGATTTCATGTGACAGTGCAGCCTCTTCCGCTTGCTCCCCTCACCGGAAGCGCCGGCAGGACTCTGAGAGTGTCCCCGCAGGTCAGCATGCGAGGAGCCCTCCCCGGACACTTACCGCCGGCACGCCTTCCCCACGACATGCTCTCGGCAACGGCATCCTCCCGAGGGCCCGCTGCACAGGGGGGTGATGGCTCCACCAATGTCACACTGACACCCTGAAGGTCAGGGAACAACAGCAGTGACCCATCAGAGCCTCTCCACGCGGAAGCTTTCCCTCCTTCTCCGAGAAGCAGAAACCAGTAAGGACAGGGCTGCTTCTTACTCCTGCCACATCTCATAGCCTGCGGATGTTAGAAATATGCAGGGACCTCCCGGAGCGACATGGGAGGGGCCCCCCAAGGCCCACGTGTGAGCTGGAGGTACGCCTGGAGGTCAGCCCCAACATTGCTGTCCCGTGTATGGGACCAGGAGCCAGGGAGCGAACCACGATTTAGCAGGTGTAGCGCTCTTATAACCAATGTCTGCTACTTAGAATCTGAGGGAAGGAGGCAACAGCAGCTTTACGGGGCCACACACCTGCAGGTGTATTTAACACAGTATTACCTCTAAAATCTGGTGTGAACTGATCTGAAAATATGAAATACATCTTCCAAATGACTGTCTTGATGCTATTTACGAAATTAACAGACGCCTCCCCCTCCGTCCCACTGATGTCTCCTCTAATTAAACCAACATCGTGCTGGAAGAAGAGAAGTAGAAGCAGCCCCAATTGCAGTTACTCGTCTAAACTGAGTATTTGGCCAAATTCCCTGGAACAGAATTTTTCAGTCCCAGCCCGTCAGGAAGACTGCATGAAGACAAGGCACTCAGAAGAGAGATACTGCTGACAGTCTTTGCCCGTCAACACTGACTTCCCTCAGGACCCGCTGGAACTATTTACCTTGACACCCAAAGTAATTGCTCTTTTCCAAAGCAAAATATCCATCTTCACACGTGTCGCAGGAATCACCACTGACATGGGCCTTGCAGTGACAGTCACCATCTCGCTGCAGAATAAGCCGGATGACAAAATTTGGTAAGATCGCACCATTCGCTCATCTCCAAGATTTAAAACTGACTCGCCGCCGTATTATAAAGCAAAGCAGTTAGCGAGAATCTGAAAATGTCCAGAGAGGTTAACATGCCCCCTACAATCACAGAGGCACTAACCCCCTCCCACAGACACCCCAACATCCCCTGCTGTAACGTCACAATGGTTTAGGGACAATGGACCGCGTTACCTGCCCACACTCTCCGATTCCGCTCACTGTTCCCGCCATGTGGCACTGGCATTCTGTGAAGAGAAAAGAGCATCCTTGGACCACAGTTGCACAAAGGACAGCCGTTGGCTCTGGAAATGTGACACAGCAGCCATACGGCAGGTGTGGTCCCTGTCAGGCAAACCTCACCAGAATTCCAGTTTGCTCCACTGAAGCCTAAAATGGGACGGCTTTCTGGGGTCCACAGAACCACCAGATCGATACCATCCACGTACAAGGAGTAATGGTAGTTTATGACCACTCTAAGACAAAGGCTGCAGCACCACGGGATTTCTAAATGTTTCTAATGTCAACATCATTACTGATATGCCTATATGAAAACATACTCTAGGGGCACCTGGGCGGCTCAGTAGGTTAATCGTCTGCCTTCGGCTCAGGTCATGATCCCACATCGAGCCCCATGTCAGGCTCCCTGCTCAGCGAGGAGTCCATTCCTACCTCTCCCTCTGCCCCATCTCTCTGCTCCTGCACTCGCACTACCTCAAATAAATAAATAAAATCTTAAAAAAAAGAAAAAAGAACGAACAGAAAAAGAAAACACATTCTATTTATGACATATCCACTCCACTTAGCCACCTTTAGCTTGGTGATTTTAAGTTCCTGTCCTGGCTTCAATCTAGGCATAAAATGAAAATAAAATGAAAATGAAAATAAAATCAAACCCTAAAGAGGACTTATAAAAACAAGGTAGTATAAACCATTTATCAAGTAGCTGCCTTTGCAAACACCAAAATACATATGGAAACAGAATAGAAATCCCTTGCTGAGATTTTCTAGATAACAGAAGTTCTGCCAAAAGCAGGGGAAAAAAACATCAAAACATTTACACAAAATTTCAGACAAATTGAATATTAAATAAATAGCTCTTCTGTGGGATTAGTCCCTGAAGTAGAGAAAATAAAGAGGAATTTGCAATATCATAAATTATTATGTGTAAAAACCTTACCTGAACATCCACTGGGGTTTTCTTTGGCCAGGTTCCAATATAATGGTTTGCAGATGCTACAAGAAGGACTTTCCACATGAGCCTTGCATTGGCAATATCCCTTTGAAAGAAAATCAAAACACTTGACATCTCAAAATTAAGACATGTTTTCAAACATATGTTCTGAACAAAGCTTGTCATAGAATTATATTTTGGCCGTGAAAAGTAAATTAAGTATAACCAGAGGGGAAAAAAGTACTGTGTTGATTTCAACAGACTGCTCATGGCTTTTGTTTTATTCCTCATTTATTTTTTTTCCTACACATAATCCATATTTGAGGTTAAAACAAAATTGGATATTTTCATTTTTTCCGTTTTTCGTTTCTGATGTTTCAGAAAAAGAAACATTTAAAAATTACTTTTATTGTTAACACTGTCATTATCTATTGATTCTGGGACAGCATGAATTACTCCTTTAAATGGAAAAGTATCTGAATATTTAACATGTTGAGGATCAGTAGACAATGATGTTTATCTGAAAGTACTTTTGTAAGATGCAAGGGTCGCTGCCTCATTGTAAGGACGCAGAACCTCTCTTCTTCCTCTGTCCCTTGAATGCCTGAGGTCCACTAACTCCAGGCTTGGAAGCTAAGACAGATCATTTCTAAAGCACTTAGAAACCTCATCGGAATACCATGGTATTCAGGATATCACGTATGCACTTCGAACAAGAACAATGACCTCTTTCACAATTTGGCTTTGGGTCTTATTTGAATTTACTTTTAATTTCAGGAAGCTCCCGGGTGTGTTAGTTTGTAATATGTATCCATATACATCAGTTAGAATTGTATCCCTTTTATAATCTTCTACTTACCAAACTGGAGTCCAGGGTACCAGCTGGGTCACAGGGATCTGTGGAGCCTGAACATGATTTAGAAATATTTTAAATGCCTGCTGTTTTTATGTCTGTCTCTTGGTTTGTTTTGATATTTTGCATTTTAAAAGTTTTATTTGTTTTCAAAAACAATGCACCTACATTTGTATTTCTTGATAGATGGGAGGCAAGGACTTTGTGTGTAAATCAGAAAAAGGCACACCCTGAATAACCTTTAGGGTCCTTAATCCCCAAATCACCCCTTTGACCGCTTAACTCCATTTCCTGCCTACTACTTAAAGTTCATTTCTGACTAATGAAGGAGATTGGGGAAAAGAGATTTCAGAATTTTGAACGTCTTTGGGATTGTCCATAAGAGGGCAATATTGTACCAAAAAACTTTTTAATTGCCCACTAAATAGAAGCTACAGGATTTGTTAAGCACATTTTTTTAGTCAACCGAGACTTAATTCTTTAATTATCACAATCCCCTTGTTCCCCACCTGTAGTAAAATTATTTCTACAATGAATTAGTTTGTTTTCCTGCCTTAGTCAATATGGTATTACAAGTCCAATAGAATCTCTCTTCAAGGGGCGCCTGGGTGGCTCAGTTGGTTAAGCGACTGCCTTCAGCTCGGGTCATGATCCCGGAGTCCCAGGATCGAGTCCCATGTCGGACTCCCGCCTCTGCGGGAAGTCTGCTTCTCCCTCTGACCTTCTCCCCTCTCATTCTCAGTCTCTCTCTCTCTAATAAAAAAAAAAAAAAAAAAAGAATCTCTCTTCAATACAGTGGGAACCTGCAATGTCTCAGCATTACTATTCTATATAGCAGTATGACTGTTAGAAAGGAAGAGCGTTTGGGTAAGCCTGCCCCAGCCTGGTTTTTCCAGTAACTTAAATAACTTCATAATATGATCTTGTTTTCTTGGAATTTATTTTGTAGACATTTTGCCTTTGTCTCCTCTCTGTTTCCCTCAGCTTATCCCTTGGTGATTGCACGTGTCTCTCTTTTTCTGTCTGGATGTTCCTTCACATTCTTTCTTCTGTAAGCGTGAACACATCCTCCCCACTCTTTGCTGTTTTTCGACCTGGCCATGCCCGGCCTTTGGCTCCTGCCCGGGCTGACCACCGTAGCCATCTGGCTGTGGAGGAATTAGGGTGGCTGCCCGCCTCTCTGCCCAGCAGCCGCCACGCTTCCTTCCACTCTTGACCCCCTGGAGGTGAGCGGACACACCGGGGACAGCCCTGCACCCTGGGGACCTTCAGGCCTTCTCGAAAGCCGAGTGTCCCCTCTAACTACAGGCTACCATTTCTACCGGCAAGAAAACCCGGTCTCTTCAGGCTTCTGGTGAGCAGGGGTCCTGGGCAATCAGGTTGGCACTGTGGCCCTGTCTTCAGACAGCTGGGATTGCAGAGCTCAGAGCGCCCCCGAGAGTGGGAAGGAGTCAGAGAAAGCCAAAACCTCCAAGGGGAAAGTCTGGTGTAGGCTTCCTCAAACACCTCTACTCAACAGGGAAAGGGGCCTCGAAAGCCACTGCCGGAGCCCCTCAGCACTGGAGGCTGTGAGCCCCCAGGAGCACGGGAGAGGCAATGGGCATCTTATTTCTGTGCCCCCTGCCACAGAGCACGGCAGAGTCTCAGTGTCTTCCATCAGCTGGGGGAGGAGGGTAAGTAGTGAGGACGGCCCAAGATGGTGACAGTGTTTCCCCCAAGTAGACTCTAGGTCACCTCCCTCCCCGGCACCTGTGCTGTGTGAGCACAATGCCCCCAGGAGGCCAGGGGCAGCGAGGAGAGAGGGGCAGAAACCCAGCATAGGGCCCGCTCCGCCCGCTAGCACGGGGACCTGCTCAAGTGACCCCTCAGGGGATTACAGAGCAGCCAGCATCTGTGCTGCGACCCTGGAACCAGAGAGAAGACGGGATGCCTTGGGAAGGACGGGCCCAAGGAATACTTGGTGTAGCTCAAAGGGGTCCCTTGGCCACACTGTTATAGGAATTAACATGCAAATCAAAAAGTATAAATTTATAAATTTGCCATGCATGGGAATTTAAAATATTTTTTAAGGAATAAATCATTTCTGATTTCCTTTGAGGACACGGTATCTGATACATGCATTTTCTAAGGACTCAAACTGGGGAGGAACCAGGCCGATGAGGGTCAAAAGCGTAGAGGCGACCAGCGGCGGGTCGTCGGGGCTTGTCTGGGAGTCTGGCCGCACACACCTCGGAGAGGAGCCCGCCCTCTGGCCTTCTGACATCTTCCCTACCTTGGCAGTGAGGGAAATCATAGGCTCCTGAGAGACACCTGTCACACCGCTGTCCTGTAATTCCCGGAAGGCATTCACACTGTCCCGTCACCGGGTTGCAGGGCTTCTGGTCGGAGCCAAGGACTGAACACTGGCAGGCTGGGGGAAAAGACATCAGTCAGACCCAGGGCGGTGGGGTGTGGGGCCTGGATAGAGCACAGCGGTGGGCCAGGGAGACCCAAGTGCAAGTTCCCGCTATGTGGGGGTGGAGGAAATTAGGAAAAACACACATTCACTGCCCTCAGAGAGCTCAAAATCCAGAAACGGGGCCAAGGAGTTAATGACACACTATGAAGCCCCTCCCCCTCCCCCACCCCCGCCAAGAAACTAAGAGAAAGGAAGACACGTGCCCAGTCCTGCCCAGCCCGCTCTTGGCAGACAGCAGGCCAAGGACTCCGATCTCCCACTGCCTTCTGGGTCAGCGTTCTTCCACGGCCCCTCGTCCCCCCCTTGGGCCTGTCTGCGGAGATCATGTCCCTACCAAGGGGCACATTATTGAGGAAACATTCTTAGGTTCTGTGACGGTTAATTTTTATAATGCCAACTCGGCCACACTATGAGGCTCGGATGTTGGGCCAGCAGCAATCTAGATATTGCTGGGAAAGTTGTTGTCCTGTTTTGTTTTGTTAAGATGTAATTAATATGTTAATCAGTTGACCTTGAGTAGAGCACATCGCCTTCCACAATGAGGGGAAGCCCTCATCCAATCAGACGGAAAGCCTTAAGAGAAAGACAGAAGGTCCCGAGGAAGAAGGAACCCGACCATGGAATTTGAGCTACAACACCAATTCTTCCCTGCGTCTCCAGCCCTCCAGCCCACCCTGCGGGTTTTAGACTCGCCAGTCCCCACAATCATGCAAGCCAATTCCTTAAAATACATCTCTCTCCGTATATATACACACACACCTACATCCTACTGGTTCTATTTCTCTAGAGAGCCCTGATTATCATAAGCTCTTTCTGCTATTTCTGTCTTAAAGGAAAGCAAATGCAAAAACACTGGCAGGCAGCTCCAACCAGCATAATGTGGGGGACACGGCCCCTGGCTCCTCAGGCCTCAGAGGTTGTCCAGGGAGCCTCAGGAAACAGAGTCTCCCTCCAGAGGTGAAAACCAAGACCCAGCCTTAAAGGCACGTACACTGTTTTAAAGCACGAATTACTCCATCTGGCATCACATGTCTCACTTCAGTCCAGCTAGCAAGGACAGCTGCCAGATCCCAGACCCAAACCTCAACATTGGCAGCCCCTCTTCCCTCTTGGAAATACTGTAATGTCTCGCAAACACTTTCATGCTGCTTTTTGTGTCGGTCCAAGTCCTTTGAAGTTTCTGGAATATTTTTACCCCTTGTCTCCTCTTCGTTGTTTCAGCTTTAAGACATTTTTATAAACCCCAAAGAGTATGAACGTTAAGGACAGGAAAGCTCCAAAGGGACAAGGAGTGTGTCTGTTGGGCTCCCCAGTGCCTTCCAGCATCACAGACAGCCCTGGGCCCAGTATACGCCGAGAATATACACGTTTGTTGAAAGAATAAGGAACGACTGAAATCTTCCTGCGGTCCCCCCTGTGCAGGTTGCTGGCACGCAGTCCCTTACTGAGCCCCGCAGCCCTGCCAAAGACGGGTGTTGTCTGAGAAACGCCGTCCTCTTCTCCAGCAGTTAGTAACCCCATCGGGTGAGGCGAGGCTCGCCCGACCCCGTGTAAATCACAAGGTAAGTGTTGCTCCTTGCTGCTTCCCAGATGCCGATACTGCCCATGATTTTGGAGCTTTTCCTTCTGTTGGAAAAGCAGGCTGGCACCTTCTCCAGCCAAAGCCGCAAAGCCGAGAGTCGCTAACACAGCACTGGCTCCCACCCACCTCTCAGGTTAACCTGGCCTAGAGCGGACTCAATCTACAGAAAATCCTCGGGTTTCTTCCAACCAACCACCTCAACGCTCTCCTAGACAAAAACTGAATTACAAAGTGAAGGGCCAGTTCAAGACCCATTTGCACTGAACGTGGCTTCAGACTTCTCCCTACGGCCAGGCCTAGGGTTTTGTGCCCCCTCTTGGAAAAGTGAGGCAGGGTCTCCCGGGAGCTTCCCAGGCCAGAAAACTTGCCTGCAGCGCCATCCGTCATTGGCTGGGGCCATTTGGCCTCTTTTCTTGGCTGGTTTGTCTGATGCATGGGACTGGGATGACAGGTGGAAGGAGGCCAGTCTTGCCTGGGTGACCCATTTCTAGTTTTCTAACGAAAGACCTGTCATCACAACCCAAGGACTACAGCAAACTCCGATGGGGACAGTTCCTGGCCCCGGGTCAGTTGACTGTGGTTGAGGGTTGGGGACAGCTGTACGTGGTGCCCCTTCAGTCCCTAGTCATGGGAGAACCACTTGTTTCCACAGCCCACTCCCTCCTCGCCTCTGTTGTAAGGGCTGACTAGTTGCTGCACCAGGGAAGGAGGAGAGAGGGAGGAAGAGAAACATGAAGGAGAGGAAAGCAGGAATGAGGAATGGAGGGGAGAGGAAAAGTGGAGGTGTGGTGGGAGGAGGAAAAGGGGGGAGTAACCCCCCAAAATGACCATGTTAACTGAGTTACGGTTGTATGATGGCATTGAAGATGCAGAGGAGAACCAGATATCAAGGTAAACAGTTTTAAATACATATAGACCGTTCTCATATGGGGTCCCCTATCTAGGTTTTGACTTTCACCTATGAAAAAGGAAAACTGCAGGGCACTTGCGTGAGTCTAAATTAAAATGAGAAGAATATGGCATTGTACTTAGGGAAGTCTGGAGCAAATTAAGTTAATGAGAAACATGAATGCAGAACACAGTTGGCAAGAGCAACTTAGAAGGGTTTTAAAGTTCTCCTCAAGACAATTTTTTTAAATCTTTGACACAATATAGAGCAAAGCCATAAGAACATTTTTTTGGCTGGAATATACTGGACCATCTGAAGTAGCATTTGGGGTCATGTTGATTTTATTGTAAAATTCAGTGGCCAAGAAATCAGTTTTGTCTTAAGAAAAAAAAAATCACAAATTAAAATACTGGGTGGGACCTCTTTGGTCGACTAAGCTCAGATTTCAGTGAGTCTGAGCCTCGGGCACTAGCCTCAAAGCCGCCCCCAAGGGAAAATTTTAAAAAGATCACAAAAGCTGATAGAAAAAGGAAAGAGCACGAGAAGAGAGATGATCACGGACAGAATTCTTCCAGAACCTAGCGGTCCAAGTGGAACACAAGCTTCAAGGTGAACGCCTACACCACGCCAGGAATACAGTAAATGGTGCTTTTCCTGCAAAACTTGGAAAGCAGTGATGGTGGGCTCCTCTGGGGCTGGTTGTGGTCTGGCAGGGTCCCCTAAGACAGGACTTGAGGTGATCTGCTCCCCCGCCCCCCGCTGCTTGAATTCCAAAGCCTGAACTACGCTTTCTCCTGCAAGAGCATGGGACTAGTTCTACAATACGCCTGTCCCTCTGCCTCACTATATGAGCCTTCCCTCCACTTGAGCCACGACTTTGAACCACAGACAGAACCCAGCAGAGGCTGGCCACACACATTCACCCGGGGGGCCAGCGAGCACCTGCGGCTTTCCCTCGGCCCCTCTCTGCATCCCTCCGCACACCTTCTCAGTCTCATGTTTCTGTGGTTTGCCTTTTGGCCCATGCGTGAGCTCAGAGGACTTCTGTTGACCTTTGGAAGCAGAGCTCCAAACCAGCTGTACCAAAAACATAAATGAGAAGATACATCCTTATTTTTTGAAAAATCCAGACTCTATCATTTAAACAAGGAACGCTGCACTATGCACAGTGGCTGATTAAAGAGTTTTCATGTCCGGTGACATCTTCTTAGGAAAAAAAGATGCTGCAGTTAAACCTCATAGGTCTTCCAAATCTCTTATAGGGCTGGTCACTTCGGGGTTTCCTCAGAGAGCCGATGATTTCCGCGGCACACAGTTCTGCCAGCCTGCTTTGGTTACGGCAGCCTGAGTCTGGGGCGGCGGGATGGGGGTGGGGGGGGCCGCGCTTCCCCTTACTTCACCCACGCTGTTCAGACTGTGGACTTCGCTGCAGTTTCCTGGATGTGGGGAGACTCGGGCTTGGCCAGTCAGAGCACGGCATTCCACGGCCATGGGCTTGGTTCAGAAATGGGCACATGATCCAATCAGAACCAGACCTGCCTGGAGGGATGCATGCTCTTTTCCCTCGACTTGAACCTGGACGGATGGATGTCCATCTGCTCAGGCTGCTGTAACAAAATACGACAGATGGAGCGGCTTGAACAACAAACATTTATTTTCTCACTGTTCTAGAGGTTGGGAAGTCCAACATCAAGGTGCCAGCAGATTTGGGGTGCCTGAGTACTTTCTTCCTGGCTTTCGGACACCTGTCTTCCTGCTGTGCCCTCACATGGCAGGGAAAGTATATGTAAAAGCTCACTGGTGTCTCTTCTTAGAACCACACTGATCCCATCAAATCAATTACTTACCTTAATTACTTCCTTACTCCAAATACAGTCACCACAGAGGTTAGGACTTTAACATACAATTTGAAGGGCCCACAATTCAGTCTATAGCAACCTATGTCTAAGAAGCATCAGCTACCATCTTACCACCCCCTGGGACCTCAAAATGAAGCCACTCTACAAGACAGCAGGCTTGCAAGATAGATGGAGAAAAACAGACCCTGCCAACATCTTTTGAGCCCCTGGATCAACCTGTTCCTGAAACCAATACTGCCTGAACTATTCAATTACAGCCAATAAATTCTTTGTGCCTTAAGCCAGTTTAGGTTAAGTCACATGAAACTATAGAGTCAAAATGGACCCTTCAATCACCAAGATGTTCTCACTTTAAAAGTACTCTTACTAAATAGTGCTCTTACCAAAAATGTATTACGTTTTCGGACATAACTTCACCACTATGTCATGACTCAGAGCCATTATTATGGTATTCACTGCCTGATTCTAACAGTGACATCCTCAGTACCTCCTGAGTTGAGGAGGACTATCTGCTCTTCATCACATGGTCCCAGCAGCTACATTTCCTCAGTTTTGTATGTGCTTTTCTGTTTCCTCCCTTACAGTCAGTGTGTTGACTTAATAGTTTTCCTCACACTTCTATGTTTCTAATTCACCACGGGTGTGGCTTAGAAAACAACCAAACTTAGCACAATTATTTAAAAAAAAAAGACATAGGTAAGAGACAGCCTGTGGGATCTTCTAGTAGTGAAATGCATGGGTTTTAGTGCAGATCTTTGAAAGTGGCCTTTTTCACTTTACAGAAGCAGTAGGGGTTGAGGAGTCTTACTGCCTGGTTCTCTAATTTTTGCTCCAGATACATGAGCCAGATAACCAAATTCCATCTAGATGGAATAATACTGTACTGCAGTTCAAAGAATAAGGGCATATACTTAAAAGAACAGTCATTTTTAAGTGGAAAAAATGACCGGAGTTTGAGGTTTGTTATAGAAATCCACGTTTCAATGGGCAGAGCATTAAAAATAATCACGGCTCCTCTAAGCAAATCAGAAT
Organism: Nasua narica; assembly: GCA_028533885.1. Lineage (NCBI taxonomy): Eukaryota > Metazoa > Chordata > Mammalia > Carnivora > Procyonidae > Nasua > Nasua narica. The sequence goes on along the minus strand of CM052808.1, from coordinate 37,867,843 downwards.
CATGGCGTCCTTTTAAGGAAACTGTGCAAATTAAACCACATAAAGGTGCAACCGAGGGTCATATAATTCGTGAATTGAAAAAGCACAGCTTCTGCTGTAACTAAACTCGTGGTTCTTTTCAACTTCACTCAGTGCTGGTGATTGTCCCCCTGTACCTGCATGAACATACTAGCAAGTTCTAGGGCTTTTCTGCACTCTCTTAGGCAAGAGAGCAATCATTAAGTCAAAACCCAGCTTAGGGTCAAATCTCAGGGCATTAACAATTATATCCTCCTTCCTCCTTGCTGCTAAGGGAGAAGAATAAAGGCAAGACTATGGATTAAAGATGAAACAGGGTGTGCATCTCAGATGAGCTCCTCATGCCCCTTGGTCCTGACTCCTGTCCTGCAGAGAATGTGTAAAAGGTAAGACAGAGCAGTTGCCTGCCCCCTGAACAGGTTTGGGAAGGAATTATGCAATGTAAGCTGGCCCAGGTGAAACGGATTTATCAGATTGCTGCAAGCTACTGAGCAACAGCTTCCAGGGGAAAGAGGGATCCTAAACTCACCCGAACGCTCCATGATTTTCAGACAGTAACTACTTGAGAGCCTGAAGCTATAGAACCAAAGAGTAGAATGAAAGAAAAGTGACCAACTACTCAGAACCATAGATAAAAATCCTCCAGGATTACTTAACATGGGTAGCTTTCAAATTTTTTTAGCTCCATCCACAGTAAGAAATAAATTTTACACTGTTACCTAATAAACACACTACACACACACACACACACACACGGAGATTGATAGATAACAAAGATGTAGAAACAAAGATTATTTATTAATATAGGAGAAAACTACGAACAAGAACTTTGCAAAGCATTCCTTTCCATTACTGCTTAGAATGCATAATTTCTATTCGATTCTATTTCACTTTAATGCTGGTCTGTACTCACTGACTTGGTTTGTCCATGCACTAATGGATGGTGACCTGCAGTGTGGAAAATGCAGTCTGGGAAGCATAGTTTTCATTTTTTTGAGGCCCTGGGACCTCTAGCTGCTGCAGATACGAAGGAAGAGAACATAATTCTTAAAGGTGTCGGGCGGGGCTCAAGAAACGTGGTGTTACTCATCACCCTGCAACTACCTAGCTTTCCCTGGATCTCAGATTAGTTGCCGTAAACAAGTAATTTCAATTTCTTTTAACTCCAAAATTCTAACGCATATTGTTTTGTCACTGTTGTAAATAAGATACCAGGAGAGATGGGTGCAAATTTACAGAGAAAGAAGACTGATGTGTGTCTGGACTGGTGAGGAAATACCCTGCTTTCATGTCCTGGATTCTGCCCCTCTCCTTATCTTTTTGAAAAAATTCATATACCATACAATTCATCCATTTAAAATGTACATCCATTTAAAATGTACATTTAGCCATGTTTTTTTTTTTAAAGATTTTATTTATTTATTTGAGAGACAGAGAAAGTGAGAGAGAGCATGAGAGGAGAGAAGGTTAGAGAAAGAAGCAGACTCCCCGTGGAGCTGGGAGCCCGATGTGGGACTCGATCCCGGAACTCAAGGATCATGACCTGAGCCGAAGGCAGCCGCTCAACCAACTGAGCCACCCAGGCGCCCAGCCATGTTTTTTAATGTATCTACAAGGTTGTGCAACCCTCAGCAAATCTAATTTTAGAAACATTTTTGCCCCTGCAAAAGAAACCCTACACTCATTAGCTGTCAATTCGCATTGCCCATCTCCAGCGCCCCACCCACCTCCACCCCAGCCCTAAGCAACCACTAGTCTACTTCCTGTCTCTATGAATTTGTCTGTTCTTGACATTTCATATACATGGAATCCCACGATATGTGGTCTTCTGTGACTGGCTTCTTTCACTCAGCATCATGTTTTCAAGGTTCATCCAAGTTGTGGCATGTGTCCCCACTTCATTTTTTTCAATAATAGTCCATAATATGGAGAAACTACATTTTGTTTATTCATTCATCAGCTCATGAACATGTAGTTCATTTCCCCTTCTTGGCTACTCTGACTAATGCTGCTACGGACATTGGTATCAAGCTACTGTGTGCTTGTGTGTTCTCATTGTCCTCGGATATATACCCAGGGGAAGATTTCCTGGATCATATGGCAAACCCTAGGTTAAGCCTTTTGAGGAATAGCAAAACTGTCTGCAAAATGGCGGTACCATTGTGCATTCCCACTAGCCATGTATGAGGCCTCAAATTTCTCCACATCCTTGCCAACCTTTGTTACTGCCTGCCTTTATAGTGGATAGGAAATGATATTTCATTGTGCTTTTAATTTACATTTACCTAGTAACTAATGATGTGGGACATCTTTTCATGTGCTTATTGGTCCACTGCAGATCTTCTTTAGAGAACTATTTATCAAATTCTTTGTCTGTTTTTTAATTAGGTTGTCTTTTAATTGGAGTCCTGTAAGAGTTCTTGAGATATTCTTGGTACAATATATCTGTGCCTTATCAGACACATGATTTGCAAATACTTTCCTAAATTCAATGGGTTGTCTTTTCACTTTCTTGATAGTGTCCTTTGGAACACAAAGGTTTTTTTAAAGTCCAGTATCTGTTTTTATTTTGTTGCCTGTGCGTTGGTGTCAAATCTAAAAAATTATTGCCTAACCTAAAGTCACAAAGATTTACATCTATGCTTTCTTCTAGGAGGTTAAGTTCTTACTTACATTTAAATTTTTGATCCTCTGGGGTTAATACTGGTATATGGTACGGTGTAGAATCACTTCACATTTAATGTTGTTATTGATACAGTTGGATTTACTTCTGCCATTTTGCATTTTGTTTTCTACGTGTCTCATGTCTTTTTGTTTTGCTATTCCCCTTTTATTGCTTTCTTTTGTATTAAATGGATATTTTCTAGCATAGCATTTTACTCCCTTTAACGTTTTTAATTATTTTTTGTTATTGTCTTAGCGGTTGCTCTAGAATTTGCAAAATTTGTATCTTAAAAGGATCTACTTCAGGTTTAAATTAACTTAGCTATAGTGACACAGAAAACTTACTCCTATGTAACTCCATTCTTTCTGTTTTTGTGCTGTTATTGCTATACGTATTATGTCTAAATATGTCAAAACTCCACAATACATTGTTATAATTATATAATCTGTATCTTCTAAAGAAGCCAGTAGAAGAGGGGCGCCTGGGTGGCTCAGTGGGCTAAATCCTCTCCCTTCAGCTCAGGTCATGGTCTCAGGGTCCTGGGATCGAGCCCCGCATCGGGTTCTCTGCTTAGCAGGGAGCTTGCTTCCCCCTTTCTCTCTACCTGCCTCTCTGCCTACTTGTGATCTCTCTCTCTCTCTGTCAAATAAATAAATAGAATCTTAAAAAAAAAAAAAAAAGCCAGCAGAAGAAAAGAGAGAACATACCTATGCATAGAGTATCTTCATAAACTTTCTTATTTATCCTTTCTGGTCCTCTTCATTTCTTGCCATAGATTTTATGTCACTTCCTTATTCTAATTGGTAGCTTTGTTCTCACCCATCTCCTTTGTCCTATTCTTGTTAAATACGTTACATTTCTGTATGACATAGGCATACACACACACATATAGGTATGTGTGTAGATATATATATGCTATGTATGTTATAGGCGCCCCTAACATACATACATATGTGTGTATAGTCTTCTGCAATTTCTTTTAAAATCAATCAAGAATAAAAAATATGCAATTATACAATCTTTTGTAATACATACGATGATAGACTGAATTATGTGCCCCCCGAATTCATATGCTGAAGCTCTAGCCTCCAATGTGATTATATTTGGATACAGGACCTTTAAGGGGGTAATTAAGGTTAAATGGGGTCCTAAGGGTGGGGCCCTAATCCTACAGGACTGCTGTCCTTTTTAACAAAGGCAGAAATATCAGAGATTTCTCTCACTCATTCTTTCTGTCCACACACAGACGAAAGGCCATATGAGGATACAAGGAGAAAGCAGCTGTCTGCAAGCCAAGAAGAGTACTCACCAGAAATCAATTTTCTAGCCCCTTCATCTTAGAATTCTAGGATGCAAACCTGTGAGAAAATGAATGCCTGTTGTTTGGGCCACAAAGTCTGTAGTATCCTGTTACGGAAGCCCAAGCAGACCAATACCCCTAGCTAATTACCTTCACTGGCCCTCTGCGTCCTTGGGTGGATTCCAACTACTGTCTAGTGTCACTTTCTTTCAGCCTTGAAGAACCCCCTTTACTGTTTCCTGCAAGGCAGGCATGCCAGCCTCAAATTCTCTCTTCTTGTTTATCTGGGAATATCTTTATTTTTATAATGAGATAATTTTGGAAGATAATTTTGATGAATCTAAAATTTTTGGTTGACACAAATTTTACTTTCCGTTCTTAGAATGTGCAGCCCCACTGCCTTCTAGCCTCTGTTGTTTCAGATGAGAAATCAGTTAACATTCCAATTGGGATTCCCTGGTGTGGGCTGAGTCATTTTTCTTTTCTTCTTGCGAGACTTTTTTCTGTCTTTCAACATTTAAACTATGAAGTCTGAGTAGGGCTCCCTTTGCAGGTATCCTGCTTGGAGTTCATTAAACTTCGGTGTGTAGATTGTTTTTCACTAGATTTGGGGAGTTTTCTGCCATTATTTCTTCGACCATGTTTTCTGGCCCTTCCTCTTCCCTCTCCTTCCAGTACTCCCATTACACGGATGTTGGTGTGCTTTGGTGGTTGGTTGGTTGGTTGGTTGGTTGATGACGAAGCTCCAGAGCCCACGCACTTACCACTGGGGAGGAGGAAGGGTAGGGTGGGAAAGACAAAAGAAGGGAGGTGACGTGGCCCAGGTAGGGGGACAGTCACCTGTCACGTGCATGTATAAGCCAGGGGCTCACTTGCTAACTGTGTGGCCTGTAGGCCACACAGCTGTGCCAGCAAGTGCCTCTGATTCTCCTCGGGAGGAAGATGACCTCGCGGGACGGACCATCACGGTGCTGTGTGTTGCCCCCTTACCTTGGCAAATAGGGAACGAGTAGAAACCCAAGCGGCAAGCATCACACCGACGGCCCTCGACCCCAGGGCGGCAAAGGCACCTTCCGTGGGCATCACATATTTCGGGGAGAACGCCTTCCAACTCACAGTCACACCCTGCAAGGAGAAGGGACTCTCAGAGGGGGCCCTCCAGCCTCCTTCCTTTCTCAGTTCCTGCCTTCCCTCAGGTTTCTGTCATGGAAACATAATGAGTTACCTTTGGCTTCTAGACATTCTTGACCTAGAACACTACACATTAACGGGAAATAAAAAAATGTAAAGGAAAGGTCAGAGATGCCATTAAGAAACAAAGGGTGGGCACTCCTTTGCAAAGTAGCTACAATCTTTCAACATCCACCCCTGCGGCAACACTTCGCTTTTTCTATCCCCCAAATCTGAGCCTTGTGCAGGAAAACTTCAATTTAGTAGATTCCTATCTAATGACCATCTTGAATTTAACATATTTCTACCTCCATTTTTTAGAAGAAAAGAAACTAACATTCAGCCCTACTATGTGCCAGCCATGGATTTGGGGGGCTGCACTTGGTTCATCTCCCTTAACACTCTAGGCACAAAGCTTTCTCAGCAGCCAAGCTCCTTCCAATCCCTTCAACCAGTGCTTCTCCACCTCAAGACCTTTGCTCTGGCTGTTCCCTCTGCCTAGAATGCTCCTCTCATGGTTCTTTTTCGTCCTTTAGTTCTTAGTTCAAAGTCAACTCCTAGGAAGGTCTTCCCCAACCCATTTGCACCAATAGCCTTCCTCTTTTCCTCTCTTCTTCTCTATCTTAGCTATGCTGGTCTTTCACAACCCTTCATATATATTTTTTTAAGATTTTATTTATTTTGAGAGAGAGAGAGAGAGAGCATGAGCAGAAGCAGGGGGAGAGAGAGAATCTCAAGCAGACTCCACACTCAATGCAGAGCCCGATGTGGGGCTTGATCCCAGAACCCTGAGATCATGATCTGAGCTGAAATCAACAGTCAGACGCTTAACCAACGGAGCCACCCAAGAACCCCTTTCATAACACTTTAATTATTAAAATCACTCAATGGCCTCATGCCTTGTGCTTTGGCACATAGAAGGAAGTGAAAGTGCTCTGGTGTGACTTCTGAGCCCAGGTCACAACAGGTTTTGTGGTTTCTGTTCTCACCCTCCAGGAACCCTGAGACCACCCTGTGAGTCCACAGGGAAGGGAAAGCCATACTGTTGGTTACAGTCTGGGCATTAAAACCAAGCACTGGAACTCAATAAGATACTTGAACTTTACATTGGCTTCAAGGCCCAAAGAATCCTGATCTACAACCACCTATAACTAGAAAAGAAAGCATCTGATACCTATGCATTTTTTAAGTTGTTTCTGAAATTCACTTCTCAACGTTTCTTCTTCTTTACCTAGCAAATCGTCCACAGAGTCAGAACCTGAAGGCCCCCTCACATCTCCCTGACCCTCACCTCCCCACACCTCACCATCGGGTCGTAGGGGTCATAGCTCAGGAAAGTCTCTGGAATCTTCTCCTGCTTCCAGAGTTCCAGAGCCTTCATTCAGGGCTTCATCCTCGTTTGCCTAGGTTATTTTGAGAGCCTCCTAACCAGGCTGTCTGCTTCCCATCTCACCCCTTCCAATCCATCCTCTATACTGGTGTTAAGAGTGCTCTTTCTAGGGGCGCCTGGGTGGCTCAGTTGTTTGGGCAGCTGCCTATGGCTCAGGTCATGATCCCGGAGTCCCGGGATCGAGTCCCATGTCGGGCTCCCGGCTCTGCGGGGAGTCTGCTTCTCCCTCTGACCTTCTCCCCTCTCATTCTCTCTCTTTCTCAAATCAATAAATAAAATCTAAAAAAAAAAAAAAAAAAAGAGTGATCTTTCTAAAACACCAAACTTCTCATATCCTTTTTGAGCTTAAATTCCTGAAAGATGACACAATGCCTTCAAGACACAACCCAATGTCTTCGACATGCATGACATACAATGCTTTCAAAATCTTCTAGGCTGCCTGCTCTCGTCTTTCCCTAATCCTCTCCTCTCCCTGAACTTCTTCCCCTACCCCTGACTCAGCCACAGTGACCTATCTGCCATCCCTGCTCCTGTCCCCATGCCTTCCCTCAGTTGTCCCTCTGCCTGCCTGGCTAACTCTTGTCATGCTCCACGACTCACCTCCTTCTCCTGCTCTGGGGAAGCCCTCCCACAGCTCCTACCTTCCTTCTTCCTGCCTGCTTCCTTCCCTAAGGACGCCCCTCCTGCAGGCTTCCCCAGCCTTGTGTTCTTGCCCAGAGGTAGCATTAGCTCCTGCTGTTGTAACATTTACCTGCCGGTGTCTTCCCCCAGGACTGTGAGCTTCCAGGGCGCGGGGACCGTGCCTAGTATAGACGGGGCACTTAGGAAACGTTTAATGAAGGAAGAACACACCAAACATACTCTTGGATGCCTTCCATTCTTTTTAGTTTTGAGTTCTATTTCTAGTTTTGAATTCCATTCCTTGAGTTCGGGCATCCACGCAGAGGCTCCGAACAGAGATGGCAGAATTTGCCTGTCCCTCTCTGAGCCCCATCTGACAGGTCTCCGCGACAAGAGCGACTGGCCCCCCTTGCCAAGCAGATGACATGCCTGGCCCCGGGGAAGGACACAGTCAGGAAAGCAGGTCCTAGCAGCTATCACCCCAATTGCTGAGTTTCCATCGTGAGCCTGTCCTCCAGCCCTAACCACAGTGACCTCAAAGCTCTGGCAATGGCGTGTAGCTAATTACAAAATGATTGGGGGGACTCAAACCCTTTTTATGATATTTGTCAAGAAACTTCCTGGGCGCCCATGTCTTCAGGCCACGTGGGCGGCTTTCCATAATCATCCCCAGATGGCCTCAGTCTCCTAGGTCAAGTTTCTGCAGCTGTTGTTTGCTGCCCCCCCCCCACTCTTTGCTTGAGCTCAGAGGCATGAAAGTGTGCATTCACCTACAGGCTGGTGTCTCTCTGGAGTGTGTTTTGCATACACTGTCATTTTTCAAAAGGAGCCCTTGAGGAAGTGTCGATGATACACTGACTTCCTAGAAATAAATCTTAAGTGGATATAAATGATCCCTTGGACCCAGAAAACCTCGATGATATCCAAGGTCATGAAATAAAATGAAAACAACCGGAAAACGTTCTGATCTATAAAACTGCTCTGGGCTTCTGCTTCAAGCCATCCCGTCTGGAACTGAGCATATGGAGTTTCCAGTAAAGTGGTTCTCAGTCCTGGCTGCACTTTGGAATCTCCTGGTAAAATACAATTGCCTGGGTATAGAATCCTAAACCCAGAAATTCTGACATAATCCCACAATCTGTAAACGACGGCCTGAGAACCCAATCCATCCTGTTTTAGTAAAGAAAGTTTTAATAGGGACACAGCCAAGATCTTTCCTGTACATGTTGTCTAGTCGCTTTCCTGGTACAACGGCGATGTCAAATATTTGCAACTTCTCCTAGAAATCAAAAAATATTTACCATCTGACCATTTGGGGGAAACGGTTTGGCAACCATGAAATGGGATTTCCAGTAACGAGAGCAGTGGTTCTTAATAAGAGACGTAGATCAGAATCATCTGGAGAACTTATTCAAAATATAAGCCTGGACTTCTTCCTGGAAAAGCTAGATCAGGATCTGGGGTGCTGTAGAGGAATTTCTACTTTGCAAAAGCAAGGGATTCTAAAACACAGCCCTGTCTAAGAACCACTGTACTAGAAAACATGGAAACGTGAAACACCAATGGGCCTTCATGAATTAAAATTCTCAGGGGTAGAAGGGTTCTCAGTATTAGCCAGTGTTCTGCATCTTCTAACAGCTGAGATATTTGAGCTGCCTTTTTTTTTTTTTTAATATTTACTTATTTGAGATAGAGAGAGAGAGAACATGAGTAGAGTAAGAAGGGCAGAGGGAGAAGGAGAGAGTATCTCAAGCAGACTCCCTGCAGAGCAGGGAGCCCGAGGAGGGGCTCGATCTCAGGACCCTAAGATCATGACCTGAGTTGAAACCAAGAGCCACCTAGGTGCCCCAAGATGTGTGAGCTTCTAATGTCTACTGCTGAGAGTCAGGCCCGAAAGCGGGTGTTTTTAAAATGCAATAATGAAAAACCAAATTGAAGTGCTTTCTGTGCATTCAAATTCCCAAACAGATCTCACTGCATTCATTGAAACTTCCTTTCCCTAAGGCAGTGTTCTAAGGCTTCCCGTGCATTTTGTAACAGACGTCAGAACGTCCCTTCAAGTTCAATTAAATTTCTATTACCCCAAAGTCACCGCCCACCTAAAAAGGAATTGAATAACAAAAGGATTACTGGAAACAGATGGTAAATGGGAGTTCTAAGACATCTTGCGGAAGAAAACCCAAGATGTGTGGTGTAATCAAGGCGCAAAAGCTGGAGTTCCACTCCAGTCAATGAACAAACATTGAGGAGACATTCACGGACAGGATACCACCCGCTACAGGACAGTGGGTACCCAGGAAGGAGGGGCATGGCTGCCGTCCTCCAGGGACCAAGTGTCTTGTGAAGGCTTAGACAATACTCGGGGTAACAATACAGAGCACCGTGGCTTGGTCCGAGGAGCTGGGGGTGCATAGGGCACAAGTAGGAAAGAAAGTTGGAAGGTAAGCTGGATCACATTACCTGGCTTGAGGTGAGCCCTCTGTCCTGTCCCCAAAGCTTACGACGTTCCCCAAGCCCTTTCTCTCCCCCACATCCCGGGATGATGCATACCTTCTATCTCCTCAAGCCTGCAGCTTCCTCCCAACCTCACCTCCTGCCCTGACCTTGACTCTTGTTTCACAGAGGAAGAAAAGGAACAGCCAGAAGAGAGGGTCGCTAAGTTCCCATCACCCCGCCCACCTGCCCCTCCCCCAGCCCCACACTTTGCCTCATCTTCAGCAGCCTTTCCCGCCTCAACAAACGGTACCTCTTCCTCCCGTTTGCTCCATTCAGGAGCCTCGGAGTCACCCAGGGGCTTCTCTTTCTCTCATACCTCACTTCGGGGTCAGCCCCCCCCTGGCAGGTCCTGTTGGTTCTAGCTTCAGGTTATATCCACAGTCTGTCCGCCTCTTGTCACCTCCACCGATAACTCCTGGGTCCAAACCACCATCCTCTCTCCCTTGTAGATTATCACGATGGCTTTCCAGGGCATCTCCCTGCTTCCTCTTTTCTCCTCCTCCAACTGGTTTTCAACACAGTAACCCCAGAGTTCCTCATGTGATATCGTTTCCCTGTGCAAATGGTCCGTGGCTCCTCTCTCATTGAGGACAGAGGGTAAGTCTTCGCAGGGGCTGACAGGGGCCTGCCATCTGGTCCCCGGCACTTCCCTTCCTTAACTCTCTTGCCTGTGCTCACTCTGCTTTCACACCCTGGTCTCTCGTTTGTTCAGTGAACACCTCAGCATGCGTCCCACAGACTTCACACTGGCTCTGGATGCTTGTCCCCAGATAGCTGCAGAGCTCGCCCCTTCATCAATTTCCTCGATGAGGAAATCAATTTCCTGATCATCAATTTCCTGATGACCCTATTGAAATCTGCAAACCTCACATTCCCTCCCCTCTCCCAGACATAAGTTCTGCACAGCACTCAAGGCCAAGGCCGCTGGCAACATACCCCTTGAGCTGCTATATTGTTGCAGAAATGGAAATTTTCACAGAAAAGAGCTCTCCAGACACCATCTTCTTGTCTGGTCCCAAGCGCCCCTTCTCTGCCCACCCACACCCTGGACACGCCGGGAGGAGGGGCACGTGTGCTCACACACCCCTGGCACTACGTCCCACCCGGCGAAAGGATCGTGTGACCGTCAAAGTGAGCTCAGTGGGTGAGGTGAGCACAGTCCCGATGGGGCACAGTCATGGGCTGTGTGCGTGTGGTGTGCCCGGATGTTGGAGCAGGGTGCCTTCCTGAGCAGGTGTGTCCCTGCATGTGCTATTGTGGGCTTACCTAGGACACTGCCCCCAGGTCGAGAATCAGACCTCAAGACCTAGAATATTCCTCGTATGGGTTAGTTTATGTCTACGATGCAAAAGGCTAAGGCTACCCCCCCCCCTTAAAAGCAGCCCCCTTGTGCAGGACACAATCCTGCATATCATAATCGAACGTATTAGAGATTGCATTTGTTTAGTGGTTTGTATATTACTTTTGCTATCATATGAGTCCCTCCACTGGAATATAACCTATAGGAGGGCAGGAGATTTTTTTCCCTGTTCTGTTCACTGGTAAGTCCCCAGCAGCCAGAATCGTGCTGGACACGTGACAGGTGACCCTGAAACAGCTGCAGAAGGATTGAGGCGGTAGGCGTAGCACACACACCCTCTTGGCATGCACCTCTCTACCCCAAAGGCTGCTCCCTGTACATCTCCACCACTCCCTGCTCAGGGGTACCCGTCTGGCTGCAGGAGCTGCTCGGCCTCCTGGCACACCGAGCCCCAGAAGCAGCCCTCCATCAGTGGCAGGTAACTGAAGTCCTCCCAGGAGCTGGGATAATGCCAAGTGAGATCCAGGCTGTCTCCTAGAGTTGCCCAGAGGGATGGAGCTCCAGGTTCTGTAGGAGGACCTAGCTTGCTAATGCATCTTCATAATAGCTCCCTTCACTCCCTGACTCACCCCCTTATTGATGTCTCCTGGGATCACCTCCAGAATCAACTGTGTGGACTCAAATCCTTTCTCAGGGTCTCCGTGTGTAGACCTCAAACTAGACAGTAGGCAACTGACTGCCACTGGAAGTTTCTGAGCAAGCAAATGACATACAATTCAAGCTCTCCTTAATTTGGTCTCCTTAATCAGGGAGCATCATGCAAAAGACAGACGGGCATAGGGAATGATGGGTGGCACGGAACTGAGAAGGGAGACACATGCAAGGGACCCCCCAGGTTCCAGTAAGGACTACTTGAACTTGGGCATCGTACTGGGCATAGGAAGTAGAAAAATAATACGGAGCACATTTCCATCGAAGTTAAACCAAAAGAGAGGGTACTTGCCTTTTATATCTCCAGCTACTGGATCTTCTGGACTTGGAGTAGAAATAGGGAAAATGGGAATTCCTAGAAAAATCATTTTTAAAGAAAATACAGGGAAAAATTAAGGAGACAGTCAAGTAAAATACTAAATTGCACGAACCAGAAAGAAGCCCTTCTAACTTCGTGAAAAGTAGCATGTGGAGCCTCACTTAGAGAAAGGCAATACTGCTATATTGAATATGCAACTGAAACCAGCCTGGTCAGACATTCTGATCTGTATGTTAGACGAACAGAAACGGCTAGTTTGTGTTCACAGTAGCTGTGTCTCAGTCTAAGCAAGGATGAGCTTGGTTTCTTTAGCCTCTTCATTGTTTTTTTAATGTAAAATTGAGAACAGTTTTTAAAAATTTTTTTTTCAAGTTTTCCCCCTGAAAATTTGGTGTACGCCATAAAATTGTTCCAGGTTTCTTTCTGTCACTAAAAAAAGCAAGTGCCATTTCTGCTTAGCCTGTATCTAATAATTACAGATTCTAAATGGATTGAGCCTCAATTCAGTGTTACTGAAGACTACTGCTTAAAAAATTGGTTTCTTTCTATATAAAATGATCATATAATTCACCCTCCAAACTAGGCTACTAGATGGGGAAAGTGGGAGCTAGTTTAAGGATTCCCCTGGGACAGCAGGTATGAGCCAGGACACAGAGTCACCCCATTCGCACGTGTCCTGCCCCCCCGTCCCCACAACGCACTATGCTTCCGTTGCCCCGCAAAGCCGGGAATACAAGAACCAATGCAGCCAGGGGGGCGTGGGGAGAATGGTTGAGACAGTGTTTCTTTGTCCTAACACGAAAGTGCAGTTTTTACCCTTTAGCGGAACAAACTTTCAGACACTCCTGTTTCACGCTCTATGGTGTTTCTACAGATGCACATCTTCTCTCTCCAAGATGCTGAGACATTCCCTTCGATCACTGCGGTGGGGGGCTGCAGTAACCTGGCCGGTGGCGCCGTAGGAGAGGGACAACACATCCCCCAGCCAGCCAGAACACTGACGCACGCTATGTGTGTGCCCACGAACATCTGGCACCCTTGACACTTCTTCCAAGTTCTTTTGTGAAGGAAAACCACCCCCGGGGATCCCTGTTGAGTTGAAACTGCCAGGATGTGACCTTTCCGACCGACAGGGATGGTAGTGTCTATGGTACGGCATAATCTAATCATCGGGCATAAATAAGACTATCGAATGTACTCCGATAAATATTATGCTCTGAACTTTTGCAAACACTTTCACGTGAACACAAACTGGGGGCCCCCCCCCCCCCCCCCCCGCCACGTGTCTGCGGTGCCTCCGCCCTGCCCGGTGCGTCCCCCGGGTGCGAACGCACCAGCTATGCGCCCGGAAGGGACACCCCTCCACCTGCCGCAGCTACTTACTCAGGCAGAAGGGGAAGTGATAGTATCCAACTGCACACTTCTCACAGTAGTCTCCGTGGAAATTCGGCTTGCAGGTGCAGCGGCCTGAGCCCGGCTCACAGGCATCCGCGCCCGCCGGGTTACAGCTGCAAGCTACGGGAAACGGTGGCTTTCAGAGACTCGGTGCGCCGGTGCGCTCAGGAGGGCGGCTATGTCCCAGCACCTCAAAGGCAGTGTTGACTACTCCGCTCTCAGCCCCGGGGTATTCTCGAAAAGGCACAGCCTGTTTTCCACTTCCTACCAGCTTAATCCTGTGCATTAACCAAACCCCAGGGACCTTCAGAGATAAGCTTATTTAAAAGGCATCTGCACTGAGTTCTCGAGAATACAGTTTATTACACTGAGTGCTGGGCGGCTGGTGCATCAGCGGTAAGGTCGACACAGACTCTAGTCAGCGGGGCTAGGGAGGGGGGTGTGCTGCAGTCCCAGGTAGGTCTGTGGGGCACAGCCCCCCAGCCCCCTGCCATAAGCCAACTGTGAATGCCCACGTGGTGGTCATCCTGACCTTGGTGCGATGGGGTCCCAAGTGCAGGATGCGTAGACGTTGATACACACGTGTGGACAGCACACCAAGACTGTGCCCGCAACCCAAATGTTAGGTTCCAGGGACACGACTTACTGAAGGCAGTTTTGCAACCAACACAACTGCTGGGTCTGCATTCCAGACAGACATACTTGGGGTTCAAGAGGTCTGAACTTGACTCCTCCCTTGGGAGCTTCCCTTGACCCGCCAAGTACTGACCTCGGAAGCAAAAACAGTGTCGGGACACAGCTCAGTACATGCCCCGTGAGGAACTGGGAACCTGTGGGGGTGGGGGCTGTGGCTAGCAAGCTTCCCCCCCAGACTGGCTTCATCTGGTGTCCTTTGCTTAACTTGCTTAGGACAGATTCATCCTATGGATTCCTTATGCTCTGCCTGTAACATCCTTGCGAGACTGTGAGATCACTTCAGTGATAAAGAAAGAACCTAGAACAGTGATAGAGAGCCGAGAATCACCGAGAACAGTGATTCCGGGGAAGGGATTTGCAGTGCATTTTCACCGTCCGGATCTCCTTAGCTAAGGCCTGTTCTTCGTGGGTCCAAGAAAAGTGATAGACATACCTCGTGCGATGATGTGGGAGAGGGAGGGAAAACAGGAGCACTCTTTGAACAAAGACAAATGCCCAACAGAGAGGCAAATCAGAGTTCACACATTCTTTGGACTTGGATGCCCTCCGATGTTAATGATATGACGAGTGAATCTGGGGGGGACAGTGGGCACAGCGGCCAACTTCAGGCCTGAGCTGTTTCCCAGCGGTGACAGCCAGAGAGCATAAAACAGATGACACACGTAGGGCAAAGTCCATAGTCTGAACTGTGACCGATAATTCCCCAGGGAAAACCCAGTGGCACTGTGCAGTGTCATGGATATCGTATGGCACAGAGTCAGTGGACAGATTGGACCTGTACCTGGAGCTACCAGTTAGTGCTTCTGTCAGCTGGGCCAACGTATTCAACTACTCAGTCTTTGGTTTCCCCCTATCTCAAAATGAAAATAACAATACAGTGTCCTACATGGGTTGTGACAATTAATTGCACATTTGTGAAATTACTTCACAACGCCCTGCATATAGGAGGTACCCAATAAACCACAGGAGCCTCCCCATTTGCTGGGCCCCTTGGGAAATCATGACTATATTGTCTGGATGCTAACGCAGACAAAAATTTGAAATTATTGGAGATCATAGAAACATGTCAAAATGACAGAAAATGGAGGAACTATCATTCGTTAGAGGGCTAGTGTGTGACAAGCCCAAAGCTTAGAGTCCTCCTAGGTGCCTCTGATGGCATGTCATTCCATCCTAGGGAATACGCAGGCACACCTCATTTTATTGTGCTTTTCTCATTGTGCTTCGCAGAGATATATATATATATATTTTTTTTTACAAATTGAAGGTTGGTGGCAGCCCTCTGTCAATCACGTCTATCAGCACACTTTTTTCCAACAGCATCTGCTCACTTTGTGTCACTGTCACATTTTGCTAATTCTCACACTATTTCAAACTTTTTCATTATCATATTTGTTACAGTGATCTGGGACCCGGGATGATAGCTCACTGAAAGCTCAGAGGGCGATGAGCAATTTTTGGCAACAAAATATTTTTAATTGAAGTATGTGCATTATTTTAGACACAACACCATTTATTAGACAATGGCACAGTATAAATATAACTTTGATACACACTGGGAAACCATTCAATTGACCCACTTTATTGCAATAATTGCTTTATGGCAATAATCGCTTCATCACGGTGGTCTGGAATTAAACCTGCAGTATCTTCAAGGTATGCCTGCATTATCACTCCCATTTATATACAAGAAATCTGAAGCTCAGGGAGCTATGTAGCTACCTGGGGTCACCCACTGCTGGAAGGAGCAGAATCGACAGTGTGAAGAAAGAGGGAAGGAAGGGAACGACTAGCCCATCAGAGTTCAGCCCGATGGTCGCCCCGTTGGTATAGTATAGTCTAAGACACCCCAAATCAAAATGAAACTTACGGATGCAGCCGTGGGGGGCATCAACTGGAACACCATAAGGGCGGTAATAACCCTTTGCACAGTTTTCACAGTTTATACCAGCTGTGTTATGCTAGAAAGAAACAAAAAAAACCTTAGAATGCTAGAAAAGTCCATACTTTGTGCTATTCATCCAGTGAAACCATTCTGTCATATACTATTGTAATTTCAAAGTCAAAAATATAAGCATTGACCCTGACCTTGAGTCTCCAAGATTTATCACAGGGCACTGGCTTACAGGAGACTCTGGAGTTTTATTCCCGCTAAAAGAGAAAATGAGGGTCAGTTCCATGAACTAGTCAGCCCGAATTTTCCCCTCCACCACAGAATTTGCTCCATGAAGCACATGACATTTCACTATTCTTCCTAGTTTCAATCAGAAGAAGTGAGTGGATAACAAATTACCCTTGGGTTTAGCCCAGGGAATAAAGGGCCATGTGTGTATTTTTATCTTCCCTGATTTTGGAAGGGATTACACACACAGATCCTCTTGTGCTATAGTCCTGAAACCATTTCAGATACTTCTGTTATGTGAAGGGAAATGTAGATGCGAGTCTCATGCTCAGAGCTCATTTTAAAGTACAATATAGGCGGGTTTTTTTTTTTTTTTTTTATAGGCGGGTTTTTATAGTTCATGGTTAACCTTTGTAACTGTCACGAATCAAATTGCCCAACGTGCAGCACCAGTTTCCAAGAACTGCACATCGTGGATCTAACTCAAGTCCCCCTCTCGTGCTCTCTAACTTGGGAACAATTAGAAGGACAGTGTTTTCTCCTTAATGCAAAGGGAGGCAATAGGAAGTTAGAAAGGAAAAACAAACACTTGGATCCCAAAGGAGTCTGCGGAGAATCAGAGCGGAGAACAAAGACCCTTTTCCGAATCCTCTTCCCCGTTTTAGATGGCTTTATTAATTACAGATTTTTATTTACTACCACTCCTTGTCCCGTGGGCTAAAATCTGCATTCACTCTAACACTGAGGTCTAAAACCGCACTGGCCGCTTCTCCGACTTCACATACGCAGGCATAAACATTTGGGCAAATAAGAAACAGCTGTGGTCCACCTTCCTTCGATCGAATACCAGTTAACCTCTCAACTCTTCTGTGGGCCCCTGTGGCTTATAATAGACAGGACGTCAGGTTGACCCCGGCTCCTAAATTTTCCCCATAGAAGAAGGAAAACTTTTCTGAAGTAGGCAGCCCCACCTCTCCCTTCTACCACAAATTTTGGTTAATAAAGCACCTGCCACCGAGAACTTATATTTTTAAGACACAAAGAAAAACAACAAATGACCAAAGGAGAGCCACGAATCAGTGTGGATGGAACAATGCCTATAGTTTACCTTCAAAGCTTGAGTATTCTCTAGGACTCTCGCCTTCCCCTGAGGGCGACACACCCCTTCACCCACAGATACATGGCCATGGTTGGACCATGATCAGATGGAGCCCCGAGGACAGTGGTGGCCTCGGATCTCTATACAGGGGGTGCTGGAGAAGCAACGCCCTGGGAGGAACAGGTGCCTGAATTTGCATTTGCCTGACGCTTCCTTCATACAAGCTGAGAAAACCTCAAGCCAAAGAGTGAGGTGGGCGCTGACGGAATCTATGCAGGAGATAAGCCTACCCTCACCCCCTTACCTCTTCCTTTGGCACCACAAAGAGAGGCTTTCTACAGAACACTCACCTAGAAACCCTAGGCTCTGAAAACTGACAATAATCTACTTTTCCAAAATGCTTTTCCATCTTCAGGTAAACCCCATCTCTCCCCTTTCCTCTCAATTCCTTGACCGCCATCTACAACGCTGTTGCTGGCTTCCATTTCTGTGAAACTCAAGCAGATGGAGACTATCAGCCTACTCATTGGCCACACTCTCCCGGGAAGCCCCCTACCTGATTTTCCTTCCGAAGGCCAACAGGATCTGGCCTCTGTGACCTCTCTGACTTCTCCATCCCTGCTCATGCCCCTCCAGCCACACGGCCCCCTGGCTCTCTCCCAGGGCCTTTGCCCTGCCATCCCCTCTGCCTGGAATGCCCTTTCCCAAACAGACGCCTGACTCATTCTCTGGCTTCTTTCAGGTCTTTACTCCAATACCACATCCTAGGGAACTGGTCACCCTAATTTAAACTTCCAATGCCCCAAACCAATACTTAAAATAGTAAACCCAA
The DNA here is from genome assembly GCA_028533885.1 of Nasua narica. Taxonomy (NCBI): domain Eukaryota; kingdom Metazoa; phylum Chordata; class Mammalia; order Carnivora; family Procyonidae; genus Nasua; species Nasua narica. The sequence continues at coordinate 37,849,709 of CM052808.1, read as the reverse complement.
GAAATAAAAATAAAATCAACAACACATGAGAGTGTGGCCATCTCTGAGAACTGCTTGCCCCACAGGACAATGACCTGGCTCTCTCACGTGCTGTCTGACTGGCCACCTGAGTGTCTCCAGGTGCAGCCCAGAGGAGATGGTGGGTATTTCTTGTCTTGCCATTACCAGCACTCCGTAGGGAAGGTGGGAGACAGCCATGGCAGCTGGTACCGTGGACTGAATGTTGGTGTCCCCCTCCCCAAAATGCATGTGCTGAAGCCTAATCTCCAATATGATGGTATGCGAAGATGAAGCGTTCAGGAGATAATCAGATCACGAGGATGGAGCCCTGACGATGGGGCGAGTGCCCTTAAAAGAGATAATAATCTCTCTCCATCACTCAAGGATCCAATGAGAAGACAGCCATTTATAAACCAGAAAGTGGGCTCTTAACCAGATACTGGAACTGCCAGCACCTTGATCTTCCACTAGAAACACAATTTTACTGTAAAACAAAATTAAGTATCTATATGAATGTGTTTCTAGATTCTCTATTAGAGAATGTTTTGCTATCTTGGAAGACAAATTTCCCCCATAACTCTTCATCTTTTGTCTATCCTCTCACATTCTTTTATTGATAAGAACTTTATTATTTATTTATTTATTTTTTGATAAGAACTTTAGAATCAGTCTGTCAATCTTCATAATAAAAATCCGGTAGGAATTCTGATAACAGCTGCACTGAATTTACAGGTTGACTTTGAAGAAATGGCATATTTATATATTGAATCTGGAAATACATGATGCCTCTCCGTATAGGTCTTCTTTTATAAGCTCCAATAAGGTTTCGTAGGCCTGCATGCAGCCCCACAGTTAATTCTTCTGTTGTTTCTTGGAGTACTTCCAAACCATTCCATCCCTTGTAGCTATGCTCTCCTGCATGGATGTGTTTCTATTTTGTATCTTTCTGGAATCTCCTCAAACTTCTGATCTGTAGGTGACAGGGGTTTTTTTGTTTGTTTGTTTTTGTTTTGTTACTTTTCATGCCACTGTAGATTCTAGAAGGAGAGGCTATTTTGCTTGTTTACCATCTTTTCTGTCATATTGTAGGGATTTGGTGCAGGAGGGAATATGCTATATGTGCTCTAGTTCTTGCTCCCATCTCTTAGCTTTATGTGATGTATGTATGCGGAGGAGACAAACAATTTGGAAATAGTGCAACCAACACATCAAGAACAACAGCTAGGGAGTAACTCAAGACTTAGAACTTAAGTCCTGTCTTCACAGGAGAAGCTAAAGACTACGGTTTATTTAGTGCAGGGAAAATATCTTTCAAGCATCCTCTCAAACAACATGGGTAATCTTCAACCTTAATAAGAACACCAATATTTTCATCAAATGAAAGAAATCAAGGAGTCGGCCCCCAAAATGTTGTGTTCCTTGCGCCTTCTTTTGTGGCTCTTTTCTCCCAATATTTTATTATAAAAAAATTCAAATTTTACAGTGAATATCTCTACATGCCCTGTGTAGAGTTTACCATCAATATTTTATTCCACTTGTATCACATAATTATCCATATATTCACTCCTCTATCCACTAATCCATCTTTTTTATGCATTTCAAAATACATTGCAGATAACAGTCACTGTCCCCTACAACTTCAGCATCTACATAATTAACTGGAGTTCAATGTTTACTTAGTTTTCTTTTCTTTTGGTATAAAATTTATATACAAATACAAAACTCTTACTTGTGCATTTACTGAGTTATGACAAATGAATACATCTGTGAAATTCAATTCCCTATTTAGATATAGGACCTGCCATCACCTCAGAAAGTTCTCCATGCTGCTTTCCACTCAAGTGCTCCCTCACCAACTCCTTAGAGTCAGTCACAGTTCTGATTTTTCCCACCGCTGATTAGTTTTCCCTGCTCCAGAATGTCATGTAAATGGCTGTTACACTAGGTGTATTCTTTCCTGTAACTCTTCTTTCACTTATCATGATATTGTTAAAATTCTTGCATTTTGTTGCATGAATGGATAGTTTGTTGCTGACGATTACTCATTGGTATTCCATTGTCTAATTATGCCATGTTGTTCATTCTATTAATGGACACCTACGCGATTTCCAGTTTGAGGCTATTGTTCATAAACCTGCCATAATTTTTTTGTAGACATGTTTCCATTCCTCACGGATAAATGCCTAAGAGCGGAATTTGTGAGTCATGGGGTAGGTATATGGTTAGTTTTATTTTTTAAAACTGCCAGACCCTTCCCCAAAGTGGTTGTACCATTTTTCATTCTCACCTACAATGCATGAGAGGTATAGTAGCTCCACCTCCTCACCGAAATTGATGGTAAGTCATCATAATTGTAATTTGCATTTCTCAGATCACTAATGATACTAAGTCCTTTGTTGTGCACGTATTGGCCATTCATATGTCTACTTCAGTGAAGTGGCTATCCAAACGTTAAACAAATCCAAAAATATTTTATTGGGTTATTTGTCTTTTTATTATTGAGCTGTGGGCGTTCTTTACATACCCTGAATACCAACCATTCGTCAGATTTATGTTTTGTGAATATTTTCTCCATGTCTGTGGCTAGCCTATTTGTTTTCTTAGTGGCAGCTTTTGTGAGCAGAAGTTTTCAATTTTGATAAAGCCGAATTTGTCAATTTTTCATGGTGATTGCTTTCTGTGACCTAAAAAAGCTTTGTTCATGTTCTGAATCACAAAGATATTCTCCTATATTTTTTTCTCTAAAGCAATGCAGTTTTTACTTTACTTTAGTCTGATCCATATCGATTTAGCTTTTAGGTAAGATTTGAGGTAGTGATCAAGTTTATTTTTTCCCATAGAAATAAATATCCAGTTATTCCAGAGCCATTTGTCGAAAGGAATTTCTCTGCTACCCCTACCTGCACCCCCTCACTATGGACTGCTTTGGTATTTTTGTCAAAAACCAAATAAATGTCCATATAAATGTAGGTCTGTTTCTGTACTCCCTATTCTGTTACACAGATCTATTTATCTATCCTTATGTTGATATTACACAGTTGTGATTACTATAACTTTATACTTAGTCATAAAGTAAGATAATATAAAGGCACCTGGGTGTCTTAGTCAGTTAAGCCTCCAATTCTTGGTTTCCACTCAGGTCATGATCTCAGGGTCGTGAGATCAAGCCCCACATCAGGCTCTGCACTCAGCATGGAGTCTGCTCCAGATTCTCTCTCCCTTTCCCTCTGCTCCTCCCCCTGCACATGCATGCTCTCTCTCTCTCTCTTAAATAAAAAAATGAACAAAATCCTTTAAAAAGGTAAGATAGGGCGCCTGGGTGGCTCAGTTGGTTGAGCAACTGCCTTCGGCTCAGGTCATGATCCCGGAGTCCCGAGATCGAGTCCCACATCGGGCTCCCAGCTCTAGGGGAGTCCGCTTCTCACTCTGACCTTCTCCCTTCTCATGCTCTCTCTCACTCTCTCTCTTTCCTAATAAATAAATAAATAAATCTTTTAAAAAAATAAATAAATAAAAAGGTAAGATAATGTAAGTCCTCTCACTTTATTCTGCTTCTTCACAATGGCTTTGTATATTCTAGGTCCTTTATGTAATCATAAATTTAAATATAAACTTTAGAATCTGCTTGTCAATTTCTACCAAAAAAAACCTGCATTAGAGCTTTAGATCAATTTGGCAAGAACTGATATCTTAATAATATTGAGAATATGTTATAACTTCTCATTTATTTAAGTTTTTCTAAATTTCTCTCATCAGTGTTTTTTTAGCTTTAGTAGAGAGGTGTTGCATGCCTTTTGCTAAATATATTCCTATGCATTTTATGCTTTTGATATGATTTTAAATTGAGTTGTATTTCATTTTCCTATTGATTGCTGCTAGAATATAAAATATAATTATTTTTATAGATCATCCTGTATTCCACAACCTTACTAAATTCACTTATTACTTCTAGTAGTTGTTACGTATATTGTCTAAGATTTTTTACATAAATAGTTATGTCATCTACAAATACAGGCAGTTCTACTTCTTCTTCCCAATAGTAATGCCTCTTATTTCTTTTTGATTAAGGCCTGCAACGGTTAGGACCTCCAGGGCACTGTTTAACAGAATTAGGTGAAAAGCAAGCATCCTTGCCTTATTCCTAATCTTTAGAAGGAAATAGTTCAATATTTTACCACTGATATTTTGTTAGTGCATGTTTTTCATAAATGCCACTTGTCAGATTGCACAGATTCACTTCTATTTCTGGTTTGCTAAGAGCTTTTATTGTAAAATGGGAATTGGTTTTGTCTAAAGGTATTTCACACGACCCCTCTTTTATTCTGTTAATATGATTAATCAAGCAGATTGATTTTTCAATTTATTAAGTTTTTATTTGAATTCCAGTATAGTTAACATACAGTGTAATGTTAGTTTCAAGTGTACAATAAAGCCATTCAGCACTTCCATAGATCTCCCAGTGCTCATCACAATGTGTGCCCTCCTTCATCCCCATCACTATTATACTCATATCCCCACTCACGTCACTTCTGCTAACCAGGAATTTGCTCTCTACAGTTAAGAGTCTGTTTCTTGGTTTCTCTCTTTTCTCTTTCAAATTCATTTGTTTTGTTTCTTAAATTCCACATTAGTGAAATCCTTCGGTTTGGTCTTTCTTTGACTTATTTCGGTTAGCATTATACTCTCTAGCTCCATCCATATCCTTGCAAATGGCAAGATTTCATTCTTTTTTTTTTTTAAAGATTTTATTTATTCATTTAACAGAGAGAGAACACAAGCAGGCAGAGAGGCAGGCAGAGGCAGAGAGAGGAGCAGGCTCCCTGCCGAGCAAGGAGCCCGATGCGGGACTCGATCCCAAGACGCTGGGATCATGACCTGAGCCGAAGGCAGCTGCTTAACCAACTGAGCCACCCAGGCGTCCCGATTTCATTCTTTTTTTATGGCTGAATAATATTGCACTGTATGTACATACCATTCTTCTTTACCCATTCCTCTATTGATACACACTTGGATCGCTTCCAGATATCAGCTATTGTAAATGTTGCTATAAACATCAGGATCATGTATCCCTTTGAATTAACGTTTTTGTATGTGGGGATAAATACTCAGTAGTGAGATTACTGGATTGTAGGGTAGCCCCATTTTTTACTTATTTTGAGGAACCTCCATACTGTCTTCCACAGTGGCTGCACAAGTTTCCATTCCTACCAACAGGGTAAGAGAATTCCTTTTTTTCCACATCCTCACCAATACTTGTTTTTTGTGTTACTGACAGGTGTGAGATGATATCTCATTAGGTTTTGATTTGGATTTTCCTGAGGATGAGTGATGTTGAGCATCTTTTCATGTGTGTATGTCCATCTGCAGGTCTTCTTTAGAGAAATGTCTGTTCATGTCTTCTGTCCATTTTTCTTTTTTTTTTTTTTTTAAGATTTTATTTATTTATTTATTTGAAAGAAAGTGAACAAGTAGGAAGGAGGGGCAGAAGGAGAGAGAGAGAGAAGCACATGCAGGGATCGATCCCAGGATCATGAGATCATGACCTGAGCTGAAGGCAGATGCTTAACCAACTGAGCCACCCAGGTATCCCTTGCATTTTTCAATTGTATTATTTGTTTTGGGGGTGTTGAGTGGTATGAATTTTTTATATATTTTTCATAAAAACCCTTTATCAGATATGTTATTTGCAAATCCCTCCTCCTATTCTGTAGCTGCCTTTTAGTTTTGTTGATTGTTTCCTTTGCTGTGCAAAAGCTTTTTTCTACATGTAGTTTGAATACTTTATTGTTGCTTTTATTTTCCTTTCAGGAGACATATCTATAAAAATGTTGCTACTGGGGGCATCAGGGTGACTCAATCGTTTGAGTATCTGACTCGACTCTTGATTTCAGCTCAGGCCATCGACTCAGTGTCATGAGATCAAGATCCACATCAGGCTCCATACTGGGCATGAAGCCTGCTTAAGATTCTCCCTTTACTTCTCCCTCCGAACTCCCACTGCTTGTGTACTCTTTCTCTCTGTCTCACTCTCTCGCTCTCTCTCACACACAAATGCTGCTATAGTCAATGTCAAAGAAATTAATACCTGAGCTCCCTTCTAGATTTTTATTGGTTTCAGGTCTCACATTTAGGTTTTTAATCCATTTTGAGTTTATTTTTGTGTATGGTGTTAAAAAGTGTCCAGTTTCATTCTTTTGCATATAGCTGTCCAGTTTTCCTAATATCATTTGTTATAGACAAATTCTGTGGTGTTGGTTGTTATTTCTCCTCTCTCATTTGTGATTTTGTTTATGTGAGTCCTTTTTCTTTTTTTTTCTTTTCCTTTTCTTTTTTTTTTAATGAGTCTGGCTAGAGGTCTATCAATTTTTATTTTTCTCAAAGAACCAGTTCCTGATTTCATTGATCTGTTCTATTTGTTTTGTTAGTTTTAGTTGCTGTATCATTTATTTCTTCTCCAATCTTTATTATTTCCTTCCTTCTTCTGGTTTTGAGTTTTGTTTGTTCTTTTTATAGCTCTGTTAAGTGTAAGGTTAAGGTGTTTATTTGAAATTTTTCTTGCTTCTTGAGGTAGGCCTCCATCTTAGAACAGCTTTTGTTGCATCCCAAAGACTTTGGAACTTTTTTCATCTTCATTTTTTTCTATGTAATTTTTAATTTATTCTTTGATTTCTTGGTTGACCCATTCATTATTTAGTAGTGTATTATTTGACCTCTGTATATTTGTGCTCTTTCCAGATTTCTTCCTGTGGTTGATTTCTAATTTCATAGCATTGTGGTTAGAAAATGACCTCAATCTTTTTTAATTTGTTGAGACTTGTTTTATGGCCTACCATGTGGTCTATCTAGCGAATATTCCATGTGCACTCAAAAAGATTGTGTATTTTGCTGCTTTATGATGGAATGTTCTGAATATAGCTATTAAATCAATTTGGTCCAGTATCATTCCTTGTTGATTTTCTGTTTGGATATGTCCACTGAGGTAAGTAGGGTAGAAAAGTCCCTTGCTATTATTGTATTATTCTCAGTTGGTTCCTTAATGTTTGTTATTATCTGTTTTATGTGTTTGAGTGCTCCCATTTTGGGTGCATAAATATTTATAATTGGTATGTCTTCTTATTGGATTGTCCCTTTATTATTATATAGTGTCCTTCTTTGTCTCTTGTTATAGTCTATTTTGTCTGATATAAGTATTGCCTCCCAGGGTTTCTTTTGATATCCATTTGCATGATAAATGTTTCTCTATCTCCTCACTTTCAATCTGCGGGTCTGAAATGAGTCTCATGTAGGCAGCTTATAGGTGGGTCCTGTTTTTTTATCCACTCTGTCACCCTATGTGTTTAATTGGAGCATTTGTACATTTATATTCAAAGTAATTATTGGTAGTTACATATTCATTGCCTTTTTTTTACTTTTTTGTGGTTATTTCTACAATTTTTCTTTGATCCTTTTTTTCTTGCTCTCTTTCATGGTTTGCTGACTTTCTTTAAGTGGCATACTTGGATTCCTTTCTCTTTATTCTTTGCGTATCTATTATCGGCTTTTAATTTGTCATTAACGTTAGGTTTGTATATGACATCCCCTGCATATAGTAGTTTACATGAAGTTGATGGTGCTTAAGTTTGAACCCATTCTTTACTCCTCTCCCCCTCACCACGTTTTAGATTTATGGAATCATATTTTACATCCTTTCATTTTGTGAATCCCTTGACTGATTTTTACAAACATACTTATTTTTCATACTCTCATTTATGGTCTCTTTCCTTTCTACTCAAAGAGCCTTCTTTAATATTTCCTATAAGTTATGAAATCCTTTAGTTTTTGTTTGTCTGAGAAATTATCTCTCCTTCTATTCTGATGACAGCCTTGAAGGCTGCAGATTTTTCTCTTTCAGCACTTTGACTATATCATGCCACTCTCTTCTGGCCTGCAGAGTTTCTGCTGAAAAATCCACTGATAGCCTTATGGGATTTCTCTTATATGTAACTGTCTTCTACTCTCTTGACGCTTTAAAAATTCTCTTTATCACTATTTTTTTCCATTTTAATTACTATGTATCTTGGCATGGACATCCTTGGGTTGATTTTGTTGGGGGATCTCTATGATTCCTGGATCTGGATATTTGTTTCCTTTCCCAGATTTGGGAACTTTTCAACTATTGTTTTTCAGATAAATTTTCTGCCCTCTTTTTTGTCTCTTCTTCTGGGATCCTTATAATGCAAATTTTATTATGCTTGATGGAGTCACTGAGTTCCCTAAGTCTATTCTCATTTTGCATAATTCTTGTTTCTCTCATTTGCTCAGCTTGATTAATTTCCATTACTCTGTCTCCCAGGTCATTAATTCATTCCTCTGCTTCCTCAAGTCTGCTATTTGAGACAAGTCCTCTGTAGTGTCCCCGTTTCACCTGAACCTGGCACTTTAGAGGTATCTCCTATGTGTGATGCATATCCTTGCTTTTGTGGCTGCGTTGCTTTTTTCTTCAGCCCAGGCATCTGCAATGATTCTCTTTGCTGTTTTGGGCAGTGTTTGGTCCTGGTGGTGTGGGCTAATCTGGGGCCACCCTGAGCTAGTTTAGTCAGACCAGGCACTTGCCAGAGATGCAGTAGCACCAAACTGCAGGGTGCTTTCCCTGTGTTGGCTCCTGAGAAGCTTCCATTGGCGGGCAGGGTCTGCAGTCATAGCAGCCCATTGCCGGGGCCTCCACCTGACTGATGTGTGTAGTTATCTTTCCCTCTCTCCAGGGTAAGAGTCACTTTGGAGTAGTGCTGGCCATCATAGGGGCTGCTTGCATACTGCCAAACCTACATCCTGTATGGGCTCTGGCTAGAAGTGTATTGGAGGGGAAGATCTCCCAAAGCACAGTGTAGGAGCAGTGCTAGGAAGCTTTTCATGCCATGAGAGGGGCTCTACAGCATCAGGACTAATGCAGCCCATCTGGTTCCATGGAAGCCAACTGTGGGGGGAGGGGGTACAGTGCCAGTAAGTTTTGTGCCCCCCAGGCCTCTACAGGAGGGGCCCTGCAGCACTGGAATTGAGGCACCATTCAAAGGGGTGGATCCTTGGAAACATAGTACAGGGTGGATGTGGCAACCAGGTGGTGGTGCCAACAAGCCTTGCATCCCCATCTGGTGCCAGAGGGGCCCTTTCACGCCAGGTGAGCTGGGCTGTCCAGAGGGGTGGATTGGTGGAAGCACAGTGTGGGGGGGTGGGGCAGCAGTGCTAGCAAGTTAGGTGGGCCATCCCTCTGGTGCCCACGTGTTCACACTGGGAGGCAAGGGAGAAAAATGGCACCTGCCAATTTCTTTGCTCATGAAGGAATTCCCCAGTGAATTCTGTCAGCCTCCTGCACAGGCTCTGAGATGAGTAAATCACTGTCCCTCCCATATGCCTCAGGCTCCTTTCACACTGCTGCTTCTACGCTGGATCTCCATAGACTGTTGTGCTGCGTCATTAAGGGCAAAGGTTCAGTTTCCTCTTGTCCTTGGCACTCCCAGAACACAATCTACTGATTTTTTTTTTTTTAAATTCCAGGCTTTAAGTGCTGCTAATTGTAAGAACTCATGAAATCCAGCCCCTCTGGTTTTCAAGGCCAAATGTTACAGGGGATAAGGTGTCCCTACCTCCTCATCCCCCAAGTGACAGTCCTTTGAGTCCATTTAGGTCCCTGTCTATGCCCTTCCTATCCTTTTCAGTGCAACCTCTTCTCTACACTTAGTTTTGGAGTTTATCTGCCAATCTTCAGGTTGTTTTCTGAGTTATTTACACTGCTGTGAGTGTTCTCTGGTTGTATCTGTGCTCGGAGGTGAGGCTAGGGTCCTCCTACTCCACCATTTTCCTCAGCCTGCCGATTGATTTTCAAATGTTCAATCAATCTTGCTTTCCTGGGATAAACCTCACTCGTCTTAATATACTATCCTTATGTTATGTTGCTGAAGATCGGAATTTTCATGGGATATCATTTCTCTGTAACCTGAAGAACCTCCTTTCCCATTTCTGGTAGTGCAAATCTCTCAGGGAACAAATTCTCTCCATTTTATTTTATCAGAAACATTTGTCCTTTTGCTCTCCTTGTCAAAGGATATTTTTGCTAAATATAGAAATCTTGGTTAACAGTCCCTTCTTTTTTTTTGTTTAGCACATTTAAGGTATTTTCCACTGTTTTATGGCCTCCACAGTTTCTAATAAGAAGTTCACTGTGGTGCATGAACAATCAATCTTGTAACACCGAAAAATTAAAATAAACATATTTGGGGAGAAAAAAAAAAGTAGTTCACAGTCATTGTTATGTGTTGTTTTCTCTACTTTCAAGACTTTCACTTTTTCTTTGGTTTTCAGCAGTTTGACTCTGCTAGGCACAGGAGTGGTTTTCCTTGTATTTATCTGGCTTGGGAGTCACTACGTTTCTTGAAGCCTAACCTATTGAAACATTTGAGAAATTTCTTGCCATTGTTACTACCAACACCCCTGCTGCTTCTGCTTCTTCTTCTCCTGCTCCTCCTCCTCTCTTTCCTCCTCCTCCTCCTTTTTTGCCACATTCTCTCTCCTCTCTTCTGGAATTCTGATTACATGTATGTTAGATCTTCTGCTATTGTCCCACAAGTTTGCAAGTTCCTGTTAATTATTTTTTAAAAAATCTTTTCTTTCTTTTCTTAAGACTGGATAATTTCTATTGATATATCTTTAAATTTACTGAATCTTTCTTCTATTACCTCCATTCTGGTATTACCCCATCCATTGCCTAACATAATGTGTTTTGTTCTAGAATTTTCATTAAGTTCCTTTTATAATTTCTAGTTCTCTCCTGATATTTCTTATCTTTTCATTCATTGTGAACATATTTTTATTTATATTCTTAAGCAAAGTTATAATATCATTAACTGCTTATTTCAACACCTAGCTAATTTTTTTAACACCTAGCTAATTTCAGGATTGTCTCTATTGATTATCTTTTTTCTTGATAACGGGTCATGAATTTTGGTTCTTCAAGTGTCAACAATTTTTACTTGTACCCTGGACATAATAAATATGTTGTAGAGACATAATAAATATTATGTTCTGTAATATTTTTCTAAAGAATATTGTATTTGTTTAGTTTTATGACATAATTAACTTGACTTTACCCAAACTGTGAACTGTAACTCTTTGTGCTAATTCAAATCTCAAATAAATTATTTCACCTTTACCATTCTGTGCATAGATGGCTCAGGGGTCAGCAAGAAACTTGGGAAGATTTTGTACACAGAATTAGGGATTTTTTTTCTCTCTTTATTTCTTTTTTCCTGGACTCCCCAGTCACTCTCCAAAAGTTGTGGCTGTTCCATCCAAGGTCTGAACTCTTGTACTTCAGGGCAGAAAGACTCTAGATTTTCTAGAAGAATTTTAGTTACACCACAAGGCACCAACTTTGGTCTGTCCTCTGGCTAAAAGTCAAAAACACATGTATGCCCTACACTGATCCCTTTTGCCAAGTAGGAGCCTCCCTCCTCTGGAAGCTTGGCTTAATGAATGCTCCTTTCCTACAGTGACATGTCCACTTTGACCTAAACAATGACTCACCTGACAATTAATGCAGACCCCTCCACCTGCATAGATGCCATGGATATTCAAGCTGGCCTGCTGTCTCTCAACATCTGGGTCATAGTAACAGTCAAGGGCATGACCGTGGCAGTTGCATGCTGAAAAAGGCATCCTAAGTTAATATTCCACCACTACTATGAGACATTTTTCAAATTCCCCCAGAGAGTATTATCACTCATTGTGCTACTTTATTAAGTGTATTCTGGAACATCATATTCTCAGTGGAAAATTTTAGGGATTTTTACACAAAGACTCGTCTGTAACAGTATTTGATTAACAGCTTCTTCCATTTGATACTAAATGGGAGAAGTTTCTCTTTACACATACATATATATAACTACAACATATATATATATAATTTATATATATATATATATATAAAAATTAAGATACAACAAATTAAGATAAACCAAAATGCCAATTAGGCTTCATGCACAATGAGAATATTACTCCTACCACTATTACTATTATTAACAAGAATAATTGAGCTTTTGGTACACTGTGAAAAGTGTTTTATGTGCATTATCTCATTGAATCTATACAACAAAGTCTCTAAGGTAAGTACTATTATTCCCAGAGCCCAAATGGGGAGGCTGAGGCTTCGAGAGGTTAAAGCATGTCTCCAGTAAGAAAGGCAGAATCTTGACTTATATTTGACTCCAAAACTGATTCTCTCAGCTAATACTCTAAAGTTTTCCATCTCAGCACTGTTTATAGTAGCAATAAACTGGAAATAATCGGGTGCCTGCATGGCTCAGTCGGTTGGGCATCTGCTTTCGGCTCAGGTCATGATCCTGGAGTCCTGGGATTGAGTCCCGTGTTGGGCTCCCTGCTCAGCGGGGAGTCTGCTTCTCCCTCTGACCCTCCCACCTCTCATGCTTTCTCTCTCTCAAATAAATAAATAAAATCTTAAAAAAAAACAAACAAACCTGGAAATAATCTTAACATCTAATGTTCGGGAAATGGTAAGCAAACAACAGCACCTTTGCTTGGCTGTCAGCTCTATGAAGCAGGGACAGCTTGTGTCTTGTTTGCAATAGAACCTGGTCGTCAGCACATAGTGAATACTCAGCAAACACTTGCTGGATACCCTTGATTCCACGGAATGACAACACTGTGCCATCAAAAAGGATACTAAAGGGGTTTTCATAAAATGAGAAAAGATCTAAAATATCAAGTGAAAAAGAGTAAGATATAAAATTGTATAAATAATTGTATAATTACATAAATAATATATATTAAATAATAATATTAGAGTATGCATGAAGAAAACATCAAAATGCCTAACAAAATATTAGTGGTTCTCTCTGGGTAACAAAATTATTGGTGATTCTATTTTTTAATAATGTCCAAGTTATCTAAAATCATGTATAATACTTCTAAAATTTGAAAATAAAGCTTAAAAGCCATCTAGGATTTTCATCATTGCCAAGATGGAAAAGATGTAACATGAGTAAAATTCTTATTCTCTTTTAGAGAGAATATATATTCATTGCATTCTATTCAGATCAAAATTTCCAGGTCTTTCTAGTCATTAGTATGTTTTAATCAAATCTATTAGGGAAGAACAGTGGGTTAGAATTTCAAGTTGCCCTGTTTGTAACAGGCTGAGCACCTTCCTATTTTCATTTCTCCAGTGTGGTGCCATGATTTAAAAAAATTCAAGGCATTTATATTACCTACATTGGTTATTTCATTTTTGTTCATTTTTGAATTGTGCTAATCCAAATGGAATTGAGAAAGCCTCTAACGAATGCATCTGAACAGATCTGATTTCCACATGCTGGGGTTTGCTTTTTTTTTTTTTTTTTTTTTTGTCATTTGTAATCACTTTGACAAGTTTACAAAGCTTAAACGCTTTGGAAAGGAAATTTTTTAAATTTTCCTATGTGCTGGAGTTAAGCGTGTCATTCACTGAAAGGTCACTAACCTGGAAAACTAACCAAATTGCTAATGTTGGAGTTCGTGTGATAACACTCACTCAGTCAAAATAGCCTAAATTAGTACTCGAAAGCACTAGAAGAAACAATTCCTGATTATTACCTTTCCTTCTTTCTGGTTCCATTCTCCAGGGGGAGGGATGGGAAGTCACTGAGAAAGAACCTCTTAGCTATGACTATAAAGTGAAAATAGCCAACTGGCCAACACCCCTGGACTTAGAGATGTACCTGATCATTCAGCTCAGGCAACATCAACTTGGCCTTGCAACAGTGTCAGTCTCTCCAAGTGCCCTCAGAACTCCTCAGTAAAAATCCTTTTGAGTGTTTGCTAGTCATGGAGATCTTATCAGTCTTACCTGTTAGTTACAAAAACCATTTGGCCAACAAGTATTAAGTAGAGATTCTTTCTTACACCACCTAGTTCAACAAACCTGAATCCAAATTACCTTTTGGTCATTAAAAAAAGCAAATCCCTCTCCAAATGCTAAAAATATTCAGAAAAAAATGGACCGCAGCCTCTGAAGCCAATAACTAAAACTTAAAAAAGTGTTTTCAGCAACTGGAGTAAATATGTGGCTTCCCAAGAAGATCAGTTTACAAGGGACTCTTCAGTTGGATCTCTTAGGACTTATTTGTTAAAAATAACAGTTTTCTTACTTTATATTACACCATAATTAAAAGCAGACTCTCATCTTTGTTCCTTCCTTCTCTGGCCCACTCCACCCTGCAGTGGCCCCAAACCTACTGCGGTAACCCCTCCCCACCCCCGTCAATGCTTTCAGCTCTCTGTTCAGAAACCGATCTCAAAACCTTCTCCGGACTTCCCTCCTCACAAAAGTTAGGATTCCGATCCAGTATCACCTCCTAAGAAATGGTAAGGGTTTACAATTTAATAGTGGCTACATGGTATTTCAGACTACTAAAAAGAGAGGCCAGCATTAAGTGAATGCTTAATACATATTAGTGATTATTACTGCTGTTATTTTTGATCTCCTATTTATATCTTAATGGGGTCCTTTTACCTCCAGGCTGTGAGTTTTTATTACAGTAGACAGACCTGAGTCCCTAAGACTGACAGGACCCCACCCTCTTCATAAGCCCTGGGAAAACCTACCATCAGGGAGAAATGGGGGGGGGGGAGCATAGGTGGGGCATCTTTCGCTGGCGCCCCTCCTCCAGCGCTCACCTTCACACTCATTGCTCTGCTCCCATGTGGCGGGTCGCCAGCGCTTCTGGTTGTACCCCGCACAACACTGGTCACACGTCTTCCCACAGGTGTGGTGCTGGCATTCACACTGAAACCTGGGCATGTGGCCAAGCACATCTCAGTTATTTAAAAGTTTTGATTAAGATCAGTTGTTCCTGTGTGAGAAGCTGACAGTCTTGGGGGTTCCCCAAGGCGCCACGCACGGAGTAATTATGAGAGCAAAGCACCCTGCATACATTATTAGTTAGTCTCCCTCTCATCCTGGTTATTATCTTTATTTTGTAAATGGTGACACTGAGAGTCCGAGACACTAAAACATTTGCCAAAGGTCAAGTGATGGTAAGTGGAGAGCCAGACTTCAAACCTAAGTTTGTCTTGACTCCAAAGTTCCAGATCTTTCTTCTCTACACCTTCCATAACAGGAAATGAACATGGGAACAAGCAAGTGCTAAGTTTACTGGGAGGTATTGAGTATCACGTCTTCACGAACATCTGGAACAGTCCTGTGAGAAAGATCTGCTCAGGTCTCTTGCTCTCCACCTGGGGTCATGCGTAGAGATTCACCAAACCCAAGAGCCAGTTTTTTTTCCCCCCAAATATGTTTATTTTTTCAGTGTTACAAGATGGATTGTTCATGCACCACACCCAGTGCTCCATTCAATATGTGCCCTTCTCAATACCCACCACCAGGCTCGCCCAACCCCCCACCCCCTCCCCTCCAAAACCCTCAGTTTGTTGCTCAGAGTCCACAGTCTCTCCTGGTTCATCGCCCCCTCCGATTTCCCCCCATTCACCCTTCCCTTCCTTCTCACAATGCCCTCCATGATTTTCTTTATACTCCACACGTAAGTGAGACCATAAGATAATTGACTCTCTCCGCTTGACTTATTTCACTCCGCATAATCTCTTCTAGTCCTGTCCATGTTGATACAAAAGTTGGATATTTATCCTTTCTGATGGAGGCATAATATTCCATTGTATAGATGTACCACATCTTCCTTATCCACTCATCTGTTAAAGTGCATTTTGGTTCTTTCCACAGTTTGGCAATTGTGGCCATTGCTGCTATGAACATTGAGGTACATGTGGCCCTTCTTTATACTGCATCTGCTTCTTTGGGGTAAATACCGAGTAGTGCAATTGCAGGGTCATAGGGCAGCTCTATTTTTAATTTCTTGAGGAATCTCCACACTGTTTTCCAAAGTGGCTGCACTAACTTGCATTCCCACCAACAGTGGAGGAGGGTTCCCTTTCTCCACATCTTCTCCAAGAGCCAGTTCTTAACAAGATCTCAGAGGACCCTGCTCCAGGAGGCTACCCCACCTCCAACAAACAGCTCCTTGCAAGGCCAAAAACAGATTACTCAGCTAAGCAGAGGGTAACAATCTAAAAATCTACCGGCAAAGAATTATACATCTCCCCTAAAACCATTCCAGGTTAAAATGAAATTGTTGCCACGGCACGGGATTAGAACTCCCAAGTTCTGAGCTCTCACTTATCTGTGCTTAAAAGAGGATTCAAAACAGTTGTCTAAGGCTGTGCCTATGGAGATTCACTCAACTCTTCTAATGGGGGTTGGGGGGATGGCATATATTCAGTTACACTCCAAAGGGAAAATGTCACCCGTCTCCCAGCTCAGCTGCCTGCTAAAGCAAATGGACACAGATTTTACTGAGTGCATAGAACAGCTGGTGTCCAAATGGACTTTGGTCAGAGAGACAATTTTAGCTCGTTGCCAATAACGTATATGCATAAGCTGAATTGAAATAATTATCTAGGGCATATTGCTTGACGAACATAGAGTCCAGCTACTCTCACAGAAAGATTAAAATTAAAAGCAGAAAAAAAAAAGATGGTATTAGTTTGAATTATACTGGTATCACCCACAAATAATTGCTGTTTCTGATTCATTCTCAGCCTAGGCTGATGGTTGATATAGAAAATTCATCCTTGCTTCTGCTGTAAGGATGTTACTGAAGAAGATGCTGACTAGAGAATCCTCTTTGTGATGATCACCTCACACCACTCCCAGAGAAATTTCTTATCTGATCCTAGTGTCAACAGTCGTGCTCCTAAACATCTGATCACTTTTTAGATTATGAGCATAGTGAAATAAGAAAGTAGGCAGGTTTCCCCTTATGAATTGACTGCTGGGAAGCTCCAAATTAAATCTGTGATCCATCCACATTTCCATGAACCAAGTCATCATGGTATACATGCTTAATTCAAGCTCTCTTCTGCCTCATCATGGATTCTACTTGATTAGCAACTAAATTTTCTGATTGCCAGCCTTGGCTCACTCCATTAAGTCACGGCATACCCTTAAGTATGTTCTAAGATTTTTTTCCTTTGACCTTGGCCCAACAACTTCTTGCTAGACATGTCTCCAAAGGTAAGAGAAACGAAAGCAAAAATGTACTATTGGGACCTCAACAAAATAAAAAGATTTTGCATAACAAAGGAAACAGTCAACAAAACTAAAAGGCAACCTACAGAATGGGAGAAGATATTGGCAAATATCTTATCAGATAAAGGGCTGGTATCCAAAACCAATAAAGAATTTATCAAACTCAACACCCAAGAAACCAAAAAAATCCAGTTATGAAATGAGCAGAAGACAAAAACAGACATTTCTCCAAAGAAGACAATTGGCCAATAGACACTTAAAAATGCTCAATACCCCTCGGCATCAGGGAAATACAAATCAAAACCACAATGAGGTATCACTTCACACTGGTCAGAATGGCTAAAATTAACAAGTCAGGAAACAATGGATGTTGGCGAGGATGCGGAGAAAGGGGAACTCTCCTACACTTTTGGTGGGAATGCAAGCCGGAGCAGCCACTTCGGACAACAGTATGAAGGGCTCTCAACAAGTTGAAAATAGAGCTACCCTACAACCTACAATTGCACTACTTGGTATTTATCCAAAGGATATGAACATAGTGAATCAAAGGGGCACCTGCACCCCAATGTTTATATCAGCAGTGTCCACAATAACTTAAATATGGAAAGAGCCCAGACATCCATCGGCAGATAAACGGATAAAGAAGATGTAGATATATGCAAGGGAGTATTACTCAGCCATCACAAAGAATGAAATCTTGCCATTTGCAATGAGGTGGATGGAACTAGAGGGTATTATGCTAGGAGAAATTAGTCAGTCAGAGAGTCAGAGAAAGACAAATACCATAATTTCACTCATATGTGGAATTAAGGAAAAAAACAGATGAACAGAGGAAGGGAAGAAAAGAAAAAATAAGATGAAAATTGAGAGGGACGCAAACCATAAGAAACGCTGAAGTGAGGGCTGCTAGAGCAGAGAGGGATGGGGAGAAGGGATAATTGGGTGATGGGCATTAAGGAGGGCACTTGATGTAATGAGCAATGGGTGTTAGATGCAACTGATGAGTCACTAAATTCTACCTCTGAAACTAATTTAAAAAAAAATGTAAGATTTTTTTCCTATTTGTGGGTGTAGATTTCCTCAGCATTTGCATGAATAAGCCTGTTGGGCAGAGGTGAACCAGCAAGCAGTGGGAGGTAAGGCTGATGCGCTGATGTAAACTGAGACACGGGGAGAGAGTTTCTCTACTCGCCTTGGTTTCTCAGTCTGTGCCCCCCACTATGGAACCCCTCCAGGTCGGCCAAGGTCAACAGGGCGTGGCAGCCCTGCCAAGCAGGAAGCTCAGACCTTCTCCAGTCACTTCAACTCCTCTCCCACATGGTGCCATTTTGTCTCAGGCTAAGGGACATCAGACCAACCTCTCTTGTCCCCTCTCTCTCCAACTCAGGGCTGCTCTGATTGATCTTCTAAGGTCTTAAGGCCCTACCCTCAGGAGACAATAGATTAATCATGAATAAACTAGTGCTTGCCAGTTAAAGGCTAGTCAGTTGATGGATTCATGTTGCTATCTCAGCAGGCCTGATCCCTGAAGGAGGGCTGATGACATGAGGGACCAGGCTCCACACTATCTGAGTTGGTAGCTGGCCCCTATGCCTGAATATGAGGCCCAATAATGTACAAATCTCACCTGATTAACAGTAAAACCTCTCTGGTAAATGCTGCACATGGGGAATCATAGACTCTAAACAAGACATTGAGAGATGACTGTTGTATCTCGCATTCCAGTCATCTCCAGCCACAATAGCTCCCTCTTGTGTGGATCACAGGAGTGTGTACAGTTGCTGAACACTTACTAGTTAATATCCATGCATCCTCTTGTATGTAAAATGGACCTCAATAAAAAACAAAAATGGGTACACTCATGTTCATAGCAGCAGCCTTCACTATAACGAAACGGTGGCAGGAACCTAAATGTCCATCGACAGATGAATGGGGAAGCAAAATATGGTATATACATAATAAAATATTACTCAGCCTTAAAAAAGAAGGAGATTCTGACACATGCTACAACATAGATGAACCTTGAGAACATAATGTGAAGTGAAAGAAACCAGCTGAAAAAGACAAATATCATGTGATTCCACTTATATGAAATATCTAGAGTAGTCAAATCGAGAAAGAAAAGAGGACGGTGGTTGCCAGGAGCTGGGGAAGGAAGGAGTGGGAAGCTGCTGTTTAACAGAACTGGAGTTTCAGTTTTGCAAGATGCAATGAGTCCTGGAGAGTGTTTGTACAACAATGAGAATGTACTTAACCCTACTGAATTTAAACCACTACCACTTAAAAATGGTTACGATAGTAAACTTTTTATCTTGTGTATTTTACCACAATGAAAAAAAAGAAAAAAATATTTGAAAATGTATACCTTCTGATCTCATTAGATCAGAGATGACAAACAAGTTTTTTTTTTCCTCTTGCTAATTCTAATCAATTATTCATGGGTGCCTGGGGCTCCGTCTGGGGATGGGGGCCAGGAGGATTTGGTAGCTCATCCTCGATCATCCATAGAGCACTGTGATTGATTAGCCATGCCTGCTATGGGCTGGATGGAGCATGTAGAAGCAAGGGCAGGGCCAGAGGAGGGGAGAAATATACAACCATTTATTTGTTGACAATGAAACATTCCTATTGAGGGCAAGAACTTAGAAATATTTAATGGGATACAAACATCTACTGAAACAATGAGACTTAATCACAGCAGGGCTAAAAAATGTGTACAACGTACTTACAATTTTTCAGGATTGTTTGCATTGCATTCTTGGGCATGGCCATTGCAAACACACCGCCCACCGATGCTGATATCCTTTATGCTGTAATAATACTATATAACAGAAGACGCAAGTGTCAGTTTTACTGAAGGGCAACAAACTTTGCTTTACTAATCTGTAACTCACATCTGTATTGACCCTCTTCCCTTTCATCCTGCATTCTTGAGCCTACCCTAACACAAAAGGAAGAAGCATTTGTATGTAACTTCTCTTACAAAATAAATGCATTCCTAAATCAAATGTAATCGCATACTGCCAAATTTGCGCATTTTTAAAAGTCAAATACTTTAAATGCATGAAAGGAAATTGTTTTGGAAAAGAGGCATGCCCTAGAGCCTTCGGAAAAGGATTAAGTGATTCCCAGGTTACTTTTTTTAATGTAAATCTGGGTTCCATAAATCCAAAATAAATTTTTTTTACCAAAAATAAACTTTTATATCAAATTTTGCATCTACTATGTGCAGGCTCCAGGAAGAGAGAAATATTGACAGTGATGGAGCAGATACAGGACCGAGACTGGCTAGCTCAAGGTTAATAGGGCCAAAGGCAGAGTTCAAGTTCCAAAGGGCTGGATGGGGTGAGCTTCCAAGTCAGCTGAGGAACAGCCCCTACACCAGGCCACAGCTCTGGGAAAGCATGTCACCCACCAGACACACCTCCAGCCCATTGGAGCCCTCCCCACTAGCATTAACAGGAGGCAGTGTTCACCAGCTCCCTTACTTCCCAAACTTGGCACATGCGCAGGACCCAGAGAGAAATTTGGGAGAGGCATAGAAGGATCTTTCTCGTGAGGTCATGCTCCCAATGAGAACACCTGTCAGTGAGGGAGTCTTTGAACTCACAAGGGCAAGAAGCTTTTTCTATCTTTTTGGTGTTGCTGCTGCAATCAGTCACCTGAAAGCACTCTGTTCACTCAGTGTAAGGGTTCTTTTCTGATTTCCACACTAAAAACTGTTAAGTCTAAGCGTCCTGGCAACATCTTACTTATCACTTACTTACTTAGGTTGGAAGACATTAACGACCCCTCTTGTTAAAGATTTTATGTGTTTGAGAGAAAGAGAGCGAGCACAAGCAGCAGGAAGGAGCAGAGGAAGAAGGAGAAGCCGACTTCCCGCTGAGCAGGGAGCCCCATGTGGGGCTCGATCCCAGGACCCTGGGATCATGACCTGAGCTGAAGGCAGACGCTTAAATGACTGAGCCACCCAGGCGCCCAACAACCCCTCTTGTTAATATGGATAAATTCAGTATTAGAGGACTTTCTATGACAGGTTAACATTAGAAGCTTTCATGCTGATCACCATATAAATTTCTCTCTGCACATGTGCTAAGGGCAGCAGCGGCAAGAGAGAGAAGCATCCAGACTTCAGCCCAGAGCATCCGAGAGGGTGTGACAGGGCAGCTGGCATGCTGTTTCTTCATTGAGAAAAACAACCTAGATTGAGACGAGGGGTCTCCAGATTATATGTGAGATGAGCCCCACAAAAACTTACTTCATAGAGAAGACTATGTTCACCTAAATGAAAAACATACATGCAAACAAGTACAAATCTTGTAAACCTCCCAAAAAACAATGAAGGGAAAAAAAGGTGTTGAGGTACATTTGTGGCCAGGCTCCAAAATATCTGGGGAATGGAAACCCAGTCTGGCTATGGTTTACCAGAAAGCCCAGCTCTCCCCCAATAAATTTCATTCCGGGATCCGAGGTAGTCACCACTTACAGCAGCTCAGAGAGCGCTAAGAGGGCAGAAAATGCATTAGACAAGCCACCTACACCCAACATGACTGGCCTTTCTGGAAAATGCTC
This sequence comes from Nasua narica, assembly GCA_028533885.1. Lineage (NCBI taxonomy): Eukaryota > Metazoa > Chordata > Mammalia > Carnivora > Procyonidae > Nasua > Nasua narica. The sequence continues at coordinate 37,828,006 of CM052808.1, read as the reverse complement.
AAAAATGTAGCAAAACCTACTTTTCTCTTCGTCTTCCTCTTCTAGCTGTCTGATATCACCTACAGAGGAAGCAAACCGGGCGTCTTCCATTCATTCTTCCAGGGCCACTCTCCAGGTCCCCCTTTCTCTTTCTGCCCTTTGCTCAGGGGCTAAACTTTATGGGCCGCAACAAGGATCTCTTGCCCACTGGCTTCCCATTGCATTTGGTCAATGGGAGGCACCAGCCCGAGATCAAAGGGTAGGAGAAGAGTGAGTTCGAGATATTTATTCTGCTGGCTCCCCTCTGCCCAGGAGACAGGGGTACTGTCCTAACACAGAGTGACAGATGTCCACCCAATGCAGTAGACAGCACTGGTGCTCACCAAAATGTCCCCTCCCCTGTGGCAACATTACGGTACCCAGCCTCCTGCATGTAGGTGGGGCTACACCGCCAATTCCTGCCAATGGAAGTGACCTGTGGGGTCAGGAGCAGGTGGGTCTTTGTTAGGCACTACTCCTTCCTCATCTACTGACCATGTGCAGGGAGTCTAGAGGAGGACTCTGAGGTCCTAGGGGATGGCTGCACGTCTAGATAGAGAGAGCCTGGCTCCCTGAATGACCACATGGAGCTGAGCCCACCTGCTGAACACACTGGACTGTGACATGAGCAAGAAATTAACCTGTATTTTGTTAAGCCTCTGAGACTTGGGGTTATTTGTTATAATAGCAGACTAACTCATCTTTGTCTTTCATCCTCTTTGAATATCATGATTTTTCAACAACCAAACGTCAAAATTACACCTAGTATTTCATACAAGAACAACTCCTATGCCTATACCATTATTGGCCATAAAGATTACTTAAAAGGAAATTAACTTGGTAAGCAAAAATAAGTAACAAAAGCTGCTCTGTAGGCACATAGAAATACTACTCACCCGCCGAGTGACCGTTGGATCTCTCTGTGCTTTGGAGATGAGGTGTCCAAGAAGGGTATTGGTTCGGAGAAAACACAGGCGGATGTTTGTAGCCTTGGTAAACTCTCTCAGGGTGTGAGAGAAAGTAAAATTTTTTGCACCTGGTCGACCATTTATCAAGGACACCACAACCTAAAAACCACACAACACACACAGAGGGGGGAAAAGCCCCTTCATGAAAACACAGCCAGAAATAACTAAAAATAACTCACACGCCCCAAAGCACTCAATTTCTTTGAGCCATTAGATGTTTGTAGGTGGTCTTCGATCTTGTTTATGTCTAAAAATATCATTGCTAGTTCAGTCTTCCCTTCTTGTTCATAGTTCCAAATTCTGGCAATCTCTCCATAAGACCTGGGCTCTCAAAAAATGTTATCATTTCATTTTCAAACCCTTTGTTCTATCAGTGTAGTTATGAGGTTGTAATACTATGAAATGTTGATAAAATAATGTTAAAATCTATAAACATACAAAAACAACTTTCGGTTACATCAAAGAAACAAAGCTAAAGTTACCTAAAAATCTAAATGGGGTTGAAGAAAAGAAGTCTCTGGATATAGAGTTGACTGTGGAGGGGACAAAAAACCAGAACTATACTAAACCTAGGTTTTGTTTTAAAGCTTTAAGTGATGAAGTCCGAGTGCCAACAATTAGAGACACTCATTAATCAGTGGAAGGTACTGGATCAAGCTGCTCAAGAAAGTTCTCTTCACCTAAAACAGGGACCCTTAAACTGGCACCTTAAAGAAGTTCATTTGAAAATCACTTCATGCTCATATGGCCTCACAATTTCCATGGAATTCTCTGATTTTCTCCATTCTGTTTTTTTCCCATGTCTAATAACGAAAGCCTAGCTGACTTTACCAGGATATAATGCAACCCCAAAGGGACAGCAATCCCTTACAGATGATGCCCAAAGGGACCAGGGATTTGTGCTTTCTCCTACCCCTCATCCCCTCACTCTTATGGGGGATATGTATTTGCAAAGCAGTGGGAAGGGTCGTCACCTCAATCACCAGCAATCCACATTCTAAACATTCCACCAGAAAAGACAGTTCAACACCTGTGGGCCTTGAATCCACAATCTTGACTTCCAGAAAAGTTGAGACCACAAATAGAATTTCAATTATGCCTCGATTTTTTTAAAAAAATCAAATAAATAAAATTCAATTAATTAATTAAAAATTTAAAACAATTGCCAACCCAACTCATTCTGGGACTCTTCGATGTGATTACTTTACCAGTTAGTTCCAAGTTCTAGTTTCTACTGTGATCTATTTTAGGTTTTGAAAGTGCAAGTTTCACAATTATACAAAATTTTATATCCTAGTGTTGATTTCTGAGTCTCATCTCTCCCTTCTCCCTCTATCAACTTACCTCACCATTTTCCAAAGGTACAATCCGGGAATATTCAGTAGTACAAAGTACATCATCATCTTGGGTGATAGCCATATTTGCCTCCTGCCCAAATTGTTCCAAACAATCTACTTTAGAGTCTAGGAAGAAAACATTTTAATACTATAAAGTAAAATATTATCATCTTATCATAAATCTTTTAAGGAATCTTGTGTTTCCTTAAGAAAATACATCAGAAGGAAAGAACAGAGAAGCATTTAAGATTTTTAGACAAAAGCTTAGAATAAAGTTTTAATTCATGAAAGAAAATACCAAGCCATTTTAAACCACTTCCTTTCAATAGCAATGTTTGGAGATGTGATTCTACCGCCTCACCCCTCCTTAGGCAAGTTTCCCTCTAAGGCGCATTCATGGAAAGCCCAGTCCCTTTGTGAGCAAAACTCCCATTTCCTCAATTCATCATGGGGTTCAGAGACACTAACATTCTTCATTAGTTGAAGATGACAGGGTCAAGGTAAATAATGTGAAATGCAGGATCCGTAAAGATGGAACTTAGTCCCTAATTCTACGTAAAAGAAAAAGGACTGGAGCTATAGCCCAGTTATAGGTATATCGCTTCTTCCTAAAGAGTGGCAAAAACTGTCATCATAAAAGGCAGTTTAACTTCACTCCTGCATGTGTCCTGGGAATTAATGCACACACACTTGAGAAATAGGGACATTCCAAGAGTAACCTGGAGAGTTAAAACTGCCCAGTCCTTCACGAGGGAGGGTATGTGCAATGCAAGTGCTGTGAATTGTGTAAGACTAATGATTCACAGACCTGTACCTCTGAAACAAATAATACATTATACTTTTAATTTATTTTTTTCATATATTTTTTCTCCCCATATATGTTTAATTTTTCACTGTTACAAGATTGATTGTTCATGCACCACACCCAGTGCTCCATGCAATACGTGCCCTTCTCAATACCCACCACCAGGCTCGCCCCCCCCCACCCCCTCCCCTCCAAAACCCTCAGTTTGTTGCTCAGAGTCCACAGTCTCTCCTGGTTCAACACCCCCTCCGATTTCCCCCCATTCACCCTTCCCTTCCTTCTCACGATGCCCTCCAAGATTTTCTTTATACTCCACACGTAAGTGAGACCATAAGATAATTGACTCTCTCCGCTTGACTTATTTCACTCCGCATAATCTCTTCTAGTCCTGTCCATGTTGATACAAAAGTTGGATATTTATCCTTTCTGATGGAGGCATAATATTCCATTACATTATACGTTAATTTAAAAAAAAAAAGTGGTATAGACATGCAAAAAAAAAAAAAACAATGAAATTCTGGTACATGCTACAACATGGATGAACCTTGAAGAAATTATGCCAGATGAAATAAGCCAGACACAAAAAGACAAATATTGTATGATTCCATTTATACTAGATACCTAGAATAGTCAACTTTATAGAGACAGAAAGTAAACCGGTGGTTATCAGCAATTGAGGGAGGAAGTAATGGGGAGTTATTGTTTAAAGAGTACAAAACTTCAGGGAAAGAAGAAAAAGTTCTGGAGATGAATGGTGGTGATGATTGTACAACAATGTGAATAGACATATTAAGGCTGAGATGCACACTTGAAAATTGTTAAAATGAAAATTGTTAAAATTTTATGTTACGTATATTTTACCACAATAAAAATTCTGAATATTAAAAAAAACAAACAAACCTCGCCAGTCCTTAATTAGCCAAACTGAGACACTAATTTGCCAGTTAAATCCCGTGTTGATCTGTTGCAAATACCCTGCATAACATGGTAAAAAAGGTTACTTACGAGCAAAATATTGCCAAGGTGAGTAGGTGCTTCCAAAGTCTACAGATCTTTCCAAGACCCAAAGATCAGGGCGAGGAGAATTTGCAAATTTGATGATAAGATAGGCCACATGGAAAAGCTGATAAAGCAAAGGAGATAGTTATTTGAGTCACCTGGTCTATCTGCAACCTTGACCATCTTTATATAATGCTGATCCAAAGGCAACAAGCATCCAGCCACCCCCTCCCAAGATCAAGATTCTACTTCTAACTGCCTATCTGGGTGTAGACGCTCAAGCTTATCATGTTCAAAACCAAATAATCACTTTTCTTTCTCCTCCAGATCTATTCAGTAATCTTTGTCACCTCTTAATCATTATATCCTTGATTTTTTAAATTAATTTTATTTTTTCAGTGCTCCAAGATTCATTGTTCATGCACCACACCCAGTGCTCCATGCAATACGTGCCCTCCTCAATATCCTTAATTTTTAAGCAACTTACAGAACCTCTTAAAGTCTGTACCTTCGAGAAATCTGATTTCCAGCAACAAGCACCAGCCTGCTAAGCCTTCCCAGGACCAAGAGTGTCATGGCCTTCGGCTGGTTCCAGGTCTTACGAGAGCTCACAGCTTCAGAACTGAGAGCAGAGCAGCTCTTTGGTAGAGTGATAGCACCTCCCTCCCTGCACCATCTCCACGGTCTCCTTTTATCCTGATTATTCTCCCTCTTTTTAATTTTCTCATTCATCCTCATCACTCTTTTGCCCATGGCCAGGACAGCGCAGAAGGATGGAAGAGACAAGGGGAGACTTTGGTCCTTTCTTCGCCCTCCCACTCATGAATCCCAGCATGTCTCCCACAGTGAACCCCAGGAGCCCTTGCAGGTCTACTCCCACCCCTCCCCCCAAAACTTATCTGGCTTGGATTTCGAACCCTGAGAGTCTATATATTTCCCAAAGATCTGGTTTGACAACAAATACAGGTGTTAAATGTGTTAATGTGTTAATGAGAGAGGATCATCTCTACTCCCCACATGTTCAACACCTCCCACATTCTCTGACCCCAATAACAGATCCAACAATGACTTTCAGAAGAGGACTCCCCCAAGCTATTAACTATCCCAGGAGAGCCATCTGAATTATCAGCACATCTAGTTAGAGAGAGAGGCAGTACTCAGATTCTGCGAGATCCTTTCATTTCTCGGGGAAAAAATAAGGCAGTTTCCTCTTCATATTTTTTACATACCATAATATGCTAGAATCATATATTTTAAAAAATGAATTCTGAGAACGAGTAGCTACTTGTAAATGTTCCAAACCTGTTACTAGAAGCCAAAATCTCTGGGACAATGATTCTTAAATTTTAGCCTCAGGACCCCTTCACACTTTTAATAGTTACTGAGAACCTCTAAAAGTTTTTGGTTATGTGGACTATATCTGTTCGTATGTACCTATATTAAATATAAAGGCTGAGAAAATTTAAAAATATGTTTTGCTAATTCACTTTTTAAAATAGTAATAAACCCACTGCATGTTTAAACACAAAAAGCATACTTTTGTGAAAAATAATGATTATTTTCCAAAACTTAAAAGTTGTACAGAGGATAGTGGCTTTACTTTACATTTTTAAAGTTTCCTTTAATGTGTGCATTGATAGAAGACAGCTGGATTCTGCTATCTGCATCTGCATTTAATTTTTTGTGACATATTGTTTTGGTTAAAGTATTTAAAGAAAATCTGGCATCACATACATCTGTTATGGAGAAAATGAGGATCTCAAAGTTTGCGGACCTCCTGAAAGGTCTGGGGAACTCCATGGATTCTCAACCACACTTGAGAACCAGGGCTCTTGGTCATAGAGGTTACTCTTTGCTCTAAGAAGCCCCTTGGCTTTTTCTCTGCAGAAAGAAGAACCGTCACACCAATTACTGAAAACCCTAAGTTCAGCCAGTTCTATCCCAAACACTGGCTCTTTGATATTGAAAAAACTGTCTCCCTGGACTCAGATTAATGTTCCCAGATTGTTTACCGATCCTTGGAAAAAATGATCCAACCTCATGGAGAAAATCTTATTAGCAATTATAAGGTAGTCTGAAAAACCATAAGGCAATACCAAAAAGGTTGGAGAAATAATTTCCTAAAGACACATACCATTATCACATAGTGAAGGAATAGGAAATCCCAGAACTCCAAATTTGGAAAAATCAGAACAAATATATTTCCCTGAAAACTATTTGCATATCTGTCTTAGATCACATCAAAGTAAGATTGCCTTTGGATATGAGTAAGACAGAATATAAAGGAAATATTTTTGGATACAGGAATCATTCAAAGCAGTCTTAACCTCTTCCATCAAAATTCTACAATCATAGCACACATACATACACACCCCAAAAAACCCATTTACTTAATAATTTAGGATCTAATGGTTACTATGTTCTAGGTACTATTAGGCACCTCACAAACATTCTCTCTCAAGAGGTTAAGTAACATGTCCAAGTATTCAAGGCATTAAATCCTGAGCCTATGTGTATTCTACTCACTGATCATAAGCTAGGCCACAGAACCTAAGAGAGACTTAATAGTTGACCTATTTTATCCTAGGGGAAATAAATTGTCAGAAAACTTCCAAACACCATTATTTCTAAACATACTAAGATTGCATTATAGGAAGCCTAGAGATGGGAAGATATATTACAGTTTATCTTGAGGATTATTTGAGTGCATTGGTTTTCCAAAGTTACACTTTCTGCTACTGAAAAATCCAAATAAATGAAATAGCCTCGGTGGCTCAGAAGGACTACTCTTTTTGTTTCACTTCATCCTGTTTCCAAGGTCATATGTGATTCCTCCGAAGCAGGCACAGCAGTTAAAAATTCCAAATCTAGGAGGAGCAAGATGGAGGAGCAGGAGACCTAAATATCATCAGGTCCCAGGAGTTCAGCTAGATAGTTATCAAACCATTTTGAACACCTATAAACTCAACAAGAGATCGAAGAGAAGAAGAGCAGCAATTCTAGGAATAGAAAAGCGATCACTTTCTGGAAGGTAGGATGAGCGGAGAAGTGAATCCCAGGGGATATATGGGAAGACAGACCATGAGAGGAGGGGCCAGTTCCCAGGTAGAGCAGCAGTGCACAAAATTGGAACTTTTAGAAGTCTGCCTCCACTGAGGGATGTCACTCCAGAGGCTAAGTGGGAGGGTGGAACCCTCACAGATACAGTGTGCTCTCGGGACCCACAGGGGTCATAGAGAGACTTGGGGTGTCTCAGTGTGGTAGAGCTCCCAGGTATTGGAACGGGGAAGGCTACTGCAGAGACGGAGCTGAGGAGGGGGCTCTCAGTTAACCCTGAGGAGGGTTAACCTTAAACCATGATCCGAGGCACAGTCAGGCCACTGGTTTTTGAGCAGGGACCCCACAAATAGCAGATCTGGGGATACTCCCTCCTACCTCCCCCAAGGGGAGGGGCGCAGGAGCGTACTACAGGAACATGCTGGGTTTGGAGACTCCAAATGGGGCCATGCGCCACAGTTAGAAATGCTCGATCACAGGTCAGATGAGCACGGAGTGTGGCTGGAGACCAGGGAGACGGGAGGGATTGACTGCCTTTCTCTAAGGATGCACTGAGGAGTGGGGCCCTGAGCTCTCAGCTCCTCCAGAGCCGGAGATTGAGAGGCTGCCATCTTCACTCTAGTCCTCCAAAGCTGTTCAGGGAACAAAAGCTCCCGAGAGCAAACCCAAGCAAATTACTTAGCCCTGCTCCTGGCAAGTGCAGTGCAATTCCACCTCGGGCAAAGACATTTGAGAATCACTGCAGCAGGCTCCTCCCCCAGAAGATTAGTAAGAACATCCACCAAGACCAAGTTCACTGGTCAATGAGAACTGCAGAACTCCAGAGCTAGGGGAACACAGCACATAGAATTCATGTTTTTTTCCCCATGATTCTTTCGTCTTTCAAAGTTAAATTTATTTTATTTTATTTTCTTCTTATTCTATTTATAGAATAGGAAAATAGGAAAATTTAAAAAATTTTTAAATATTTTCCTCTTTCCTATTTTAACATTTTCAAACTATTTTATCTTATCAATACCTTTTTTAAAAATCTTTTTTAATTTTCATTGCTATAGTCATACTCTATCCCTTCATTCCATTTAACCTTATTTTTTATATACATATAGGTTTTTCTTTCTTCAAAATTTTGGGATACAGTTTCTTCTAACAGATCAAAATAAACCCTAAATCTAGCGCATCACTTTGTTCTAATCTCCAGCCTGATCACATTCTTTCCTTTTTTTTTTCCAACCAACTACCTATCTTCTCAATTACTTTTTAGAACCTTTTTAAATTTTCATCTTTATAGTCATATTCCATCCCTTCATCATATTTACCCTTATTTTTGTATATATATAAGTTTTTCTTTCCTTAAAATTTTGGGAGGCAGTTTCTTCTAACAGACCAAAATACACCCAAAATCAAGTACATGGCTCTCTTTATTCACCAGTCTAATATATATGTTATATATATATATATATATCTCCATAAGATACCTAGGAATAAACCTAACCAAAGAGGTAAAGAATCTGTACTCAGAAAACTACAAAGTGCTCATGAAAGAAATTGAGGAAGACACAAAGAAATGGAAAAATGTTCCATGCTCATAGATTGGAAGAACAAATATTGTGAAAATGTCTATGCTACCTAGAGCAATCTACACATTTAATGCAATCCCTATCAAAATACCATCAACTTTTTTCAAAGAAATGGAACAAATAATCCTAACATTTATATGGAACCAGAAAAGACCCTGAATAGCCAGAGCAATGTTGAAAAAGAAAACCAAAGTCAGTGGCATCACAATTTCAGACTTCAAGCTCTATTACAAAGCTGTAATCATCAAGACAATATGGTACTGGCACAAAAACAGACACATCGATCAATGGAACAAAATAGAGAGCCCAGAAATGGACCCTCAACTCTATGGTCAACTAATCTTCGACAAAGCAGGAAAGAATGTCTGATGGAAAAAAGACAGTTTCTTCAACAAATGGTGTTGGGAAAATTGGACAGCCACATGCAGAAGTATGAAAATGGACCATTTCCCTACACCGCACACAAAAATAGACTCAAATGGATTTAAGACCTCAATGTGAGAAAGGAATCCATCATGATCCTTCAGCATGACACAAGCAGCAACCTCTTCAACCTCAGCTGCAGCAACTTCTTCCTAGAAACAATGCCAAAGGCAAGGTAAGAAAGGGCAAAAATGAACTATTGGGACTTCATCAAGATCAAAAGCTTTTGCACAGCCAAGGAAACAGTCAACAAAACCAAAAGACAACCGACAGAATGGGAGAAGATATTTGCAAATGACATATCCGATAAAGGGCTAGTATCCAAAATCTATAAAGAACTTCTCAAACACCCAAAGAACAAATAATATAATCAAGAAATGGGCAGAAGACTTGAACAGATATTTCTGCAAAGAAGACATACAAATGGCCAACAGACACATGAGAAAGTGCTCAACATCACTCAGCTTTAGAGAAATACAAATCAAAACCACAGTGAGGTACCACCTCACACCAGTCAGAATTGCTAAAATTAACCAGTTAGGAAATGACAGATGTTAGCAAGGATGCAGAGAAAGGGGAACCCTCCTACACTGTTGGTGGGAATGCAAGCTGGTGCAGCCACTTTGGAAAACAGTATGTAGTTTCCTCAAAAAGTTGAAAATAGGGGTGCCTGGGTGGTTCAGTGGGTTGGGGCCTCTGCCTTTGGCTCAGGTCATGATCTCAGGGTCCTGAGATGGAGCTCTGCATCAGGCTCTACGCTCAGCAGGGAGCCTGCTTCCCTCTCTCTCTCTGCCTGCCTCTCTGCCTACTGTGATCTCTCTCTCTCTGTCAAATATATAAATAAAACATTAAAAAAAAAAGTTGAAAATAGAGCCACCCTACAACCCAGCATTCGCTCTACTGGGTATTTACCCTAAAGATACAAATATAGTGACCCAAAGGGGCACATGCACCTGGATGTTTATAGCAGCAATGTCGACAATAGCCAAACTATGGAAAGAACCTATATGTTCATTAACAGATGAATGGATAAAGAAGATGTGATGTGTGTGTGTGTGTGTGTGTACAGCCATCAAATGTGCAGCCATCAATAATGTGCAGCCATCAAAAAAACCCCAAATCTTGCCATTTGCAATGATGTGGATGGAACAAGAGGGTATTATGCTAAGCAAAATAAGTCAATAAGAGAGAGACAGTTATCATATGATCTCTATGATATGAGGAATTTGAGAGGCCGGGCAGGGGGTCATAGGGGCTAGAGAGGGAAAAAATGAAACAAGATGGGATCGGGAGGAAGACAAACCATAAAAGACTCTTAATCTCAGGAAACAAACTGAGGGTGGCTGGGGGGTGAGGGGGTAGGGATAGGGTGGCTGGGTGATGGACACTAGGGAGGGTCTGTGCTATGGTGAGTGCTATGAATTGTGTAAGACTGATGATTAACAGACCTGTACCCCTGAAGCAAATAATACATGTTAATAAAAAATAAATTCCAAATGTAGGAGCAGGTGCAGACACGCCTCAGTGTGTCCCCCCACCACCTCCATCTATGTAAGCCTGCCACCCTGTCTCGTTTAATAAGCCCACTGATCCTACCAACTCATCTTCCAGTGCCCATAGGAAAGGACATTCCACTTCAAAATGCTTCCCTCCTTTTCATCTTGGGAACTTGTTTCTGACATTCCTCAACACACATCTGAGTGCCCTGACTATTGCTAGCATTCACTTCCTTTCTTCTGACTCCAAACCCTATGGATTCTCCATCACCACCACTGCTGTGTAACTTGCAGCCAATTCCTGCCAAATATTCCAGCTGGACCTGTAGATTCAAAGTTTCGCTGCAAGGCAGAGTGAGTGGTCCCCAAAGTGGATTTGGGGACCAAATCGGTTGCGTGGACCAAACCTCGGCTCACGCAAGTCAAACCAACAGGTATGAATTTATTCTTTTCCACTTGAGCATTTAAAATTATGTGCCTTGTACATGGCTCCTTTGTTAAACTCCCATTATCAGTTACTTATGTTTGCTCTCTGATCACTCACAATTCTTCAAAGCACTCATGAATGACGCATGAGATTCACCAGTCTAAATGAGGGCCCTTCAAGAGGCTAGAAAGCGCCAGACTATGGAATCACTAGAAGCAGAAAAGCAAAGTCAGAGTTGTACATTTTCAACTAATAACATTTGGGAATCAAAGATAAGGAGGAAGAAATGCCCAAGGACTGAGCTGTCATCTTCTCTCCATAGGCTTTTGGACTGAGCTAAACATGGCTTGAGCTTTGCTCATGATCAATCAGGTAGAGACACAAAGTAATCTTTTAAATAATGTTTTAAGAAGCAAATAATAATCATAATAGGTGGAGTGTGAGGCACTTTGACTTCAAAAGCCTTCAAGGTGAGCGGGTGAGATGAGATGGCATCATCCGTTCCTTGCTTCTCTGCCAATGCTCCCCGTTCGGGATCCTTTGAAATTCCAGCCGATCATTTCAGGGCATCCTCAGACATAGTACATGTTCAGTAAATGTCATGGATGGAGGGATGGATGGATGGAGGGAGGGATGGATGGAGGGAGGGAGGGAGGGATGGAGGGATGGAGGGATGGACAGGTGGATGGATGAATATTAAAGTTGTGTAGTTGCCTCCAAGTTCAGGAGACAGAAGTGAACCCCCAAATGGTTCTGTCTGGTGCCCAGGCTTGGTGGGGGACTTCTAAGGCTGTAGGAGAACCAATCCCCTGTAGTAAATCCTGGCCCAGTCACCCACCGGGCATTTGACTCTAAGTGTCTCACTGAACCACTCTGAGACTTTATTTCCTTGCCCATAAAATAATAACAAAAAATGATCATAAAAATATTTGTTACATAAATACAAAGTTTATATACTCCATCTCAAAGAGCACCTATCATGCTCCATGGCACATGCTCACGCTCACCTGTCGTTCCCACATCTGGTTCTTTTTTTTTTTTTTTTTAAAGATTTTATTTATTTATTTATTAGGAAAGAGAGAGAGTGAGAGAGAGAAGGTCAGAGTGAGAAGCGGACTCCCCATGGAGCTGGGAGCCCGATGTGGGACTCGATCCCGGAACTCCGGGATCATGACCTGAGCCGAAGGCAGTCGCTCAACCAACTGCGCCACCCAGGGGCCCCTCACATCTGGTTCTTAATCACCCCTGTATCCTCAGAGTAGGTGCTTAATAAGTGTGGCTGAATTGAAATGAAATTAATAAGTGGGACGCATGTCCCACGTGTGTGACCCCTCTTCTCATGGCATCATGCTGGGGGCACGAGATGCTAAGTGGTCCTATTATCAGTGATGCTATGTTTGATCCTATGCCTAAAATGTTGTCCACCAGATTTCCCCATTATTAAGTTACCTTTTTACCTTGGTCATTAATTAGAAACCTAGTAGAGGTACTTTGAGACATTTATTTATTTATCCAACATCTTAATTTTATTTTTTTCAGTGTTCCAAGATTGTTTATGCACCACACCCAGTGCTCCATGCAATACGTGCCCTCCTTAATACCCACCACCAGACTCACCCAACCCCCACCACCTGCCCTCCAAAACCCTATTTGTTTCTCAAAGTCCACAGTCTCTCATGCTTCATCTCCCCCTCCAATTTCCCCCAATTCACTTTTCCTTTCCTTCTCCCAATGTTCTCCATGTTATTCCTTATGTTCCACAAGTAAGTGAAACCATATGATAATTGACTTTCTCTGCTTGACTTACTTTACTCAGCATAATCTCTTCTAGTCCCGTCCAGGTTGATACAAAAGTTGGGTATTCATCCTTTCTGAAAGCTGCATAACATTCCACTGTATATATGGACCATATCTTTATCAATTCATCTGTTGAAGGGCATCTCGGCTCTTTCCATATAGTTTGGCTATTGTGGACATTCCTGCTATGAACATTGGGGTACACGTGGCCCTTGTTTTCACTACATTTGTATCTTTGGGGTAAATACCCAGTAGTGCACTTGCAGGGTCATAGGGTAGCTCTATTTTTAATTTTTTGAGGAATCTCCACACTCTTTTCCAAAGTGGCTGCACCAGCTTGCATTCCCACCAACAGTGTAAGAGGGTTCGACCTCTCCAACCCTTGTTGTTTCCTGTCCTGTTGATTTTGTTTGATTTTTGGTAAGGTGGTATCTCAATGTGGTTTTGATTTGAATTTCCCTGATGGCTAGAGACATTTATTTTTATTAACTAAATTATAAACATTCCCCCATCCATGTAAAAATACAAATATAAGTTATGAAAAATAAGTCCCCAAATATGCAACCAAACAATTAAACTTCTTCTGTGCCTGGTGCCCATTTGAAAAACTTACTAAGGAGCTATATTTTTACAGCCAAAATTTTAATTGAGAAGGAAAAATGCAGATCGAGTGAAATTAAACTCTAGTTTAGTAACCTTGTTTGAAAACTTTTTACAAAATGAAATACTATCCTCATAAAACAATCAAGGCACAGTGATGAAAATACATCTCAGCTGGCCTGAAAAAGGATCCTTTTATTCCTGGTCCAAAGAGCACATCTGCCAGTGGCATAGCTAAAGCCCTTCGTTCTTACAGGTTTATCATCACCCTTGGCTGAGAAACCCAGGCCCTGGCACCAGCAAAAAGACTGTGTTCAGGAGGAAAATGACTTTGTCCCTCACTGTCTCTTATTGTCCCCCAGAAGTACTTTGCTCATCTGTGAGGAGGGAAGGTGGATCATTCCAGAAACTTACAGGAAGTGACTCAAGCAGTACCTAGGTCAAACTCTCACCCAGGTTAAGAACCCTCACCCAAGAATCTCTTTTTTGAGAGAAGACCTACTGCATTGCAATGTTCAGAACATTCTGAACACAATGTTGCCTTGGTGTTTGGTCAAAAACTTTCTCTCACAGGTCCACCTCCCCTGCCTCAGAGTAGCACAGATTTCTACTCTTCATTCCATATGACAGCTTGTGTAGGATTTAAATACCAACACCACTCCACAGGTTCTTTTTATGAAATTAAGATTCAAGTTAGCAGGAGGCAAAGATTAGGGTAAAAAGTGGAAAGGAGAGGAAAATTAGAGTCTCTCAAGTTTCCTCACTAAAAATAACCACAAGAGCCTGAAAAAAACCCTAAAGCAAAAATGAGTCTAAAGATTTGGATCACTCCAAGAGCTTGGAAAATGACAAGCCCACTATTTTTTTTTAAATGGAAGATTTCAAGGAAAAAAAAAAAAGGAAAGACAGAGAAAAGGTGAAACACTTGCATCTATATTTGATTACTGATGAATTCTTAACTCTGGAGGAAAAAATGATTAAGGACATGGAGCTTGATTTTCAGTCCTTGTAGACTTTAGTCATTATTCCCTAAGTAGACTCCAAGTGCAGAATTTGAGACTAGCATATGTCACTCAAGAACATTTCATCTACAATTAACAATTTACAAATAGATTTGGTGATGGTTTTAAAATAAGCTAAAGCCTACTGGAATCCAATTTCCTAAGGAAGTCTTATATTTTATCCTACGCTGTGTGGTCGCTCTAACTGTCCGAGAATTTTTTTGTCTAGGCCCTGATCCTTCCTATAACATTCACTTTTTCTCATTCATTCTTTTTTTTTTTTTTTTTGCTAATTTGTAAGAAAATCGCCTACGACATTTGGTTCCCTCACTGAACTGAAAAGTCACCTAAGAAGTTTGTCTGACAAACCGTAAAGAACAAGAGAAAGTATACAGTCATGTTCTTTCGGGGCAAAGAGTCTTCACTAACTCAACTTCAAGAACCAGCAACTAAGTTATCTAAATCCTCCTTGAATCTACCCAAAATTGTTTCGACTCAAGGATTCCCCAAAATAGATCGATTCCTATTAAAGGCTTACACCAGGCTTCAACAAAATACTTCTCAGTGATGGTGACTGGTCCTAAATCAGATTCCGAGTGATGCGACTGCCATTTCTCTTTAATGAGACCACACCCTCCATCCTGTTCCAACCCCCTCCTCTTGACCTATATCTTTCTGCCGAAACAGTTGTAACATTTCTGGCCTGCATGCATGAGAGTGCTTTCCTACTTTTAACTGGCATATCTGTTTTCCTTTTCCTTCTGTTACCTCTTTCTTAAGTTCACCAACCATGGCTAAATCTGAGTTTTACCTAAGGCCTAAATGATCTCTAGGCTGTGTATCCAATGCCCTTACTAATGACCGGCGCTTCGGAGACCTTCTCAACAACAGCTGTGCCTGTCTGCAGGGCAAAATGATGGTCGCTTAAATTTTATTAGTCAGCATATTCTTTTTTTTTTATAATGAACTTTAAGCTGATGTGTTATTTCAGACCAGCTGGGCTGCATACGAAATATTCTTGGAATTTATCCTTTGGCCAGAAGTGGGCTTGCCCTCCTGAACACTAAATCCTCTAGTGTCGTTCTCTACGGGGGTAGTCCCACCACCGGGGGTGTTTGGAAAATTTAAGGACACATTTAATTGGTCGTCACAATAACACACCCAAAGAAGGAGAGAGACGGTGCATCTGTAGGGGCATCATCTCCACCCGAGAAAGCTCACAGCCAGCACTCGGGAAAGAGCTGGTCTCCGGGGGTTCGGATCTGCCATCTAGGGTATGCCTGCGCGGGGGCCATGCCGGAGGTGTCTGTCTACTGGACATTCGAGGGCCTGAATGCCCTTCCCACCTTATGAATCTTGCTCGGAACAGAATGCACCTTCCCACCTGAGCAGCTGAAAATGCCAGCTTCCTGGCTTCCGTGGCAGGTAAGGCAACACGCGTCCAAGACCCGAGCTCGGCAAATCCGATGTCTCCTTCCAAGATTTTGCTTCCAGAGCAAGTGATGCAAACAGGTAGGGACCCAGACACTGAAGAGTTCTTTCTAAGCAACAAAGCAGCAGCATCTGGCTTCTAGGGACAGTAGGGACCCCAGCAGGGGTGTCCTGAGCCACCCCTGGTGAGAGCTGTGTCACCAGACAGGGGCGGTCAGCCACAGCCGTGTCCCTGCGGACCAGCCTGTGGTTCGGACTATGCACAACCTTTGCTTCCACCCATTTTCTGAGCCTGATCCTCCCTGTTCCTCACACCCCCCTCCCACTAGCCCACCTCTGCCCCTTCCCCCTTCAGAGGTGACTTTGTCTCTTTCATGGGGAAAATCAGAACTGCCAGGAAAGAGCCGCCTTCCTTTCCCTTTGCAGACCTATGAGCCATTTGCAGCTACACATCCTCTCCTTCCCCCAGACTGATGGAGTGAGGAGCCTCTTCTATTCACAAGCCAATCCGTCCCTCGGCGCTCCGGGTCCCCGCCTGCCTTCTGCTGGACCCTTCCCATCAGCTTTGAAAGTCCCTTCCATCCAGGAGACAAGAGGAGCCCCTCCGCCCTCCCAAACCCCCTCCGCCCCTCGCAGACACGCTTCTTCCAAGAGTTCGCACTGGCCCGTCCCCCAGTCCACCCAGGGTTCGGTTCTCAGCCTTTCCTCACCTTGTGCCACCCTCTCCCCACCTTACGCCATGACTCCTAATTTCTCGCCCGCGCCCAGACGTTCAGAGACGCTTCAGACCCACGTGCCCACTATCGGCTTCATCTCCGCCTGAGATACTCACGTCCCTCTCAGCTCGAGAGGCCTCATCCCAGCCCCCGGAGCCTGCTCACTCCTGTTTAACCCATAGGGCCCAGCGAAGCCTTCTCTCTGGTTAGTCCTCAGTATTCCATGCTTTCTGGAGCATCCTGTGTTTCCTTTAAAACACTCCTCGCAGGATCATTACGGAAATGTTCATGGCTAGAGGGCTCACAGCCTCGTGATCAGGGGATGTGGGCCTGACTCTGTGCCCCTCACAAGCCGCAACAGGAAGCCTCTGGCCCCGTGTCACCAGAGGCCAGGACAGTGCCCTGTGCCTGGATGCGGGCGAGGCTGGGAGGTGGCCCAAACCCAAGGACTACACTTACCTGACATAAAACAGGACATCTCAGAGTCACTTCTGCTGTGATGAAAAGGTGCCTCCGGGCTGAGCTCTCAGATCCGGGCGCGAGAGGATCTCTAGTGGCCCAAATGCTCCCCCTTAAATGCACTGGCTCTTGCGGACCCCAGCAGGCACCGTCATAGCCAGACAGATGTATGGAAAACAGTGAAACCACAGGGAGGGTGGAGGCCTGGGTCTGCAGGGTCCGGGTGGAATGGGGTGGAGGGAGGGGGTGGGCAGCAGGTGCAGTGTAGACGGGCCCCACGCCTGATGGCTGTCAGGAAAAGCGGGTCTCGCGCGCATCTCAGCATCTGCCCGAGTCAGGTGACCTGGGGTCAGTTTCCTGAAATCCAGCCCCAGGCAGGACACCAGCAGGAGCAGGGATTCAAGGCTGCCCCAGACAGGAGGCGGAGTGGAACCAGAGGGGACGAGCAAGGTGACCAGACACCTCTGCTTCGACAGACGGGGGTTAAACCTAGACACTGGAGGCAGTGGCCCCAAGCTAACAGGCCCCAGGTGGCTGTGGGAGAAGCAACAGTCCGCCCTGCTGGCTGGCACAGAGGGGACTGTGGTGGGGGAGGGGGACACCTTCCATGCCTTCGGGAACTCTCCCACTAAACACCACCAGCCACTTTTTTCGGGAATGAGATTGGGTCTGAAGATGGTAGATAAGAGGAAGGGTTAGGCATTCTAGAAAGGTGGGCCTGGGGTTGGAGGATGCGAGGGACCCCAAATTCCATCGTCCAAACTCCATACAATGACCCACCCCCCCTTACTTTCCTTGGACGCATTTCTACCCTCCCCCATTCCCTTACTTCCGTCTTCCTTCCCGAAGCCTCTCCCCAGCGCAGGGCCCCTTTTGCCCTCGTACCCCAAAAGCTACACAGAAAGGGCGGATTACACCATAATGTTGATGCCATTCCATCCTACAAACGTGGCATGTGATAGCTCACATAGCTTCACAAGGTACTAAATGGGTTTTTAAGACATAGGTTAGGAAGTGCTTTCTGTAACATTTTTCTGGGAGAAAATGCAATACAAGTTCCAAATATCTGATGCAACTTGTGACACACACCTCATTTATACCTATATATGACTTCTCCCAAGGCAATATTCCATTAAATAAATCAATGCAAAAGATCATCTCACTAACGACCATACAAATACCAATCCCATTGTGATCAGAAGCAAGTTAATGGATACACATATGCTATCAATGAACTTCCCTAAAGTGCGTGAATATGGAAGACATCAAACCAGATGTTACAGCACATTTATATAAAGTGTATGTACATATTTATGTAAACATATATTCATACCTATGTACACACAGACATACTCATTAGAATGGCGTCTATGTCTTATTAGGGTAGACGGGCTGCATTTGTTTCTATCTCACTCACACTGCAAGTCTACTGATGGTAGGCTCGGCCCTGCACCCCCCTAACACAGTGACACAAACCAGTGGAACCCCTCCTCTCGGGAAACAACCCTGAGGCGGGAAGGGAATATGGCGCCTCATATACCAAATTGGGTCCCAGGGCCAGGCTTTCCTTCAAAAACATGGCCAAGTGCAGCCCTCCTTTGAGCCTGGAAAGAGAAAAACCTAGAACCCCAGTGAGCTAGAAATGCAGAGCTGCTGATGCTTAGAGGACCCCATTTCATCCCAGTGTGGCCCCCCTGCCCCTACTAAGTTAGAAATCAATGGTAGAAGCTGAAATTGCAGAGGAGTTGACTTCTCTCTTTTTTCAGCCACACTGTGCATAGTGGGCACAGAACACAACTGAGGCAGAGAGATGTATCCGGCTCTGCATAGTCAGCCGAGCTAGGGGACAGTAGGACCCTGTGGCGCTCTCGTACTTAGGGGTGCATTCGAAGCAGCTGGGGAGCATGTTGAAATGCAGATTCCCAGGCGAGCCTAGAAATACGAATTCAATAACGAGGCCTAGAAACAGGGACAACTAAATCTGCAGACCTTAAAGCAACATGAAAACACAGGAACCTTTGAAGAAGACATACTTTTTCCTTCTCTTCCATAGTTTCTTGGCCAATCATGATTTTTTTTTTATTTGCTGCTTATTGTTGTAGTCCCCTGGGCTAGATTCTCCGTGGCCAGTGCAGACCCTCCCAGGCACCAGGGGACTTCGCCCTGCCCCCGGCTGCATACCTGCCAGGACCCTCCTCCCTGAAGCTGCTGGGTGGATACAACCGACCACACTCAGCCCTGGACGAGGGCAAGAAGTCCATTTCCCCTTCCCACGGCTGTACCCCCTCACCCCACCCACAAAGGCAGCTCCCACGGGATCGGAATCTCCACACTGAATCGTGCCTGGTACCTGGATGTGAGATGAGTGACAGGCTCATTCCTGTCAAGCTGCCCATGGCTCCACGGGCTTGAGACAGGGGTGACCCTGCCGTGCCCGCCCTCCCCGGGCACTGTGTGCCTGCGGTCAAACCCCCTGCACCTGCTCTCAGAGCCCAGCCAGCGGCCAAGGACGGCAGGGTGGAGGCAGGGAGGAAGGGGAGGATGGATGGATTGAGGGACCAGGGCTTAGGGGAGCAGATGGCTGAGAACCTATCCGGGGAGGAGGACGACACATGAGGGAGCATATGCTCCATTGTCCTTTTGGACTTCGATTACAAAACACAAACTCAAACATAACATTATTAAGACTTCCAAGATGGCATTAAGCCCCAACCATGGGTCCCCCTTCTTCTGAGCACAGGGATTCAAGGACTAACTTTGGGAAACACTGGCCGAAAGACAGGCTCCTCCAGGAGAAGAAGGTAATCCAAAAAGGTCCCAACATCAAGGAGAAGAAGAAAAAGGTGGAGACTCTGACAGTCGGCGCTACTCCAGGCAGGGAGACCCTCCATGTTCTAGAATTTGACACCAGGGTCCCAACTACAGACTACAGATCTCAGATAACTGGTAAGAGAAATAAGACTCCACTATCCAGACAGATGATCACGATGGACTGGTAGGGATGGCCAGCCGTTGGGGTTGGTCGGGGGCTGTCCTTCATTTCCCTCCGTCTGTATCTGCTCTGTCTCTTCAGTAAACTCTACTCTCACTTCCTTCTGGCTCCAGTTTGATTCCATCCTACTCGAGGCCAAGGACCCTCTTGGCTGGTGCTACAGGACCCCTTCTGGGTCCCTGGACCCTGCCCGCGGACACCACATCCACAGTGGCTATATTTATCAGGGTGCACACTGATTCTTTACTCATGCGTCTGACTCCCCGAAAAGAATGTGAAGTCCTAAAAGACAAGAAGGGATCCCATGGTATGTCATCTATAAGAAACATATTATTTGGTCTCGTCCCATTTCTGGCACACAACTCCTAAAACCCTTGGAGTTTCCTATATGATAAGAGCGCAAAATGCACCTTTTGTTATATGAATGAGGTTTCTTGGAAAGCTCCCAGGTCACCCAAGGGCGGGGGCTAGCTGCCTGAGTAGTGACCCCAGTAATTCTAGGGCTGGAACTTTCGGTCCCACCCCCTGACCTTCCTAGAGGGAAAAACGGCTGGAGGTTGAATCAATCACACCTGTGTAATAGAGCTTCCATAAAAACCCAAAATGACAGAATTCAGAGAGCTCTGGGGTGGGGGAGCATGTAAGGATCTAGGGAGATCGGAGCACCCCAAGAGGGCAGGGAAGCTCCATGTCCTTTCCCATGCACCTGGCCCGAGCCATCTCTTTCAGCCTGAGTTCGATCCTTTTATAAAAAAACTGGTCATCTAGTAAATAAAATGTTTCTTTGAGTTCTGTGAGCCACTCTGGCAAATTAATCAAACCCAAAGAGGGGCTTGAAGGGACCTCCGCTCTATCACTGGGTAAGTCAGAAGAGCAGGTGACAAGCTAGAAGGCTCCCGGGGTCTGAAGTGGGAGTGGGGCGGAGTCTGAGCCCTTCCTCTGTGGGACCTGATGCTATTTCCAGACAGACCGCGTCAAAATTGAGTTGAATTGTAGGACGGCCAGCTAGCGTCCAAGAGTTGCTTGGATGTGTGGGGGGAAAACGCACATATCAGAACTGGTGTCAGAATCGGAGATCCCATCACAAATGCCTGGGAAGGAGAAGGGGGATGGAGAGGCCCCAGCTGCCCCAGGTGTGAAGGGACCTGAGGGCAGTGGGGCACAAGCCAGCTCAAAGCTAGCCAAGTGCTGCTCACCGAGCTGGAAACCCCAGGCTCCTGGGGTTTGCTCGGCTCCTGGGGCTGCGGCTTAGTCCCAGAACCCGAAGGTCTGTCCCTGCTGGGATTAGTGGCCTGAGCATGAGGAAATGCACCGGGCAAGTGGTTGCAGCCCCAAGTGAAAGGACAAAAAGGTGCCACCTTCGAGAAGGATCGGTTGAGTAGCATCACTAAGATAATAGGAAGAAGGAGAAGGAAGAGGAAAAACTAGCATTTACTGAGGATTTCGATGTGCTTACATGTCTCAGTAGCCTTTACCACATCCCTGGCCTAACTGTACTAATATTATCTCCACTTCATAGACGCAGAAACCGAAGTTTGGAGAAGATGCAGAACATGTCTATAGTCACGCAGTCAGTAAGTGACGAGGCACAGACCTGAGCTCACATCCATCAGATTCCAAAACCTAGACTTGCATACAATTAGTGACCCTGCTTTTGGGGACAGCTAAGGGCCCGAGAGGGCTAAAGCCGGGGGACTTGGTCCTTTCTTTGAGGAGGCCCTCCTCCTTGGTGGTTCTGTGCTAGAAGTTGCTGCACAGCCTGCTTTTCCAGCCCCCGTGTGACCGCACTCCAGAAAGCCAGAAGTGAGAGGAGTATAAAGAGTTACTTGGCTACCAGGATGCTTTGCCCCGATCTCTGGTCAGTGTGTCCCTAGCACCGTGTCCCTTTGGGAGGTTTTGCCTACTCCTCCCAGACTTCATCTTGCATCTTCTCCACCATCCGTCCTGCTCCCAGCTCAGTCCTAGCCTTGCTCGGGCCTGATGACAAACAGGGTGTCCTCTAGCCCCCTGCTGCTCAGAATGTGGCCCACGGGCCAGCAACTGGGAGATCATGGCTGGAGAGCATCTCAGAAATGCAGGATCTAAGGGCACGCCTGCAACCTTCTGAGTCAGAAGTGTTATTTGAATAGATGACTCAGATGTCCATTAAAACTTGAGAGGCACCGGCCCCGCCCATAGTATATATCCTTTTTCCCATTAGGGGCGCATTGCCAGCCTTCCTGTTCCTCCTATGGAAACCTGATCGCAAGCAAATTTTAAGTTGGGGTTTGTTTCCTCTCTCAACATCAGCCATTTAACAGCTTTATCCCCAGCTAAAGGAATTCCAGGCTTGGTGGAATGCTCTATATCCTGAAATGACACCATGCCAATGGCTGCCAAAGCATCTCTACAGAAAGCTGAGCATGTTTCTCTTGCAATGGACAATACGTCTTCTCCATGCCATGATTACAGACCAGTGTGGAGAGCAAAATGAGTATCTTCAAGTAGCCAAATTACCATCTATTTGTGCAAGCCTATCTTCTATGGGATAACATGTCGAGTAAGAAATTTCATTATAGAACATACTCTATTAAGCCCCAAATGTTCTCCAAAGTAAGCAATAACTCCCAAGAACAGAAATAATGGCTAGGAAGAGGTACAGCGTGGGTGGCAAGGGGTCTTTGGAAAGAATGCCTCGAGGAGACATTATGAGTCATGGTCTGACTGTTTAGGATGAATTCCTATGTATTTAGAAATGAACCCACTCTCTACTATCAACACACCCATTATTTTCCTACTGTCACTGGAAACATTTAGGAGAAAAAAAAAAATCTGGGAATGAAACAGTACAATAGCTAGTGAGGCCTTATAATTAAAAGATATATTTGCCCTAGGGTGCGGGGGAGGAAATTAGTACTAAAAGAAAATAGCTGAACAAGAGCAGATTCTTTGCCCATTATGTATTATAAAAGGAAAATCATAATCTGGCATGCTCTCCACCGGGCCGTGGTGCTTGGTCATTCTGCTTGATGTTGCATATTGCTGGAATAATTCACTTAGAAAGAAACAAAATACACAGTCTGAGCCCCACCAGCTTACAAAACTTGAATGGTTTCTGCAGAATTGCAGTGTACTTCCCGAAATGACTCAAAAATATCGTTTAACACTATAAGAAACATTTCTGTATGAACATAGAAATGTTTCAGGCTTTGGAGAATCATTAAGGAAGGTAAACTATGTCTTAATGTTTTATTCTAAGTGACAACCAAATGTATGACTAGAATGAAAACAGACTTTATTTTACTGTTTCATTAATATATTGCTTGGACTCATTTACAGCTTTTTGTTTACGGAAAAAAGGGGGGTGGAGGGGCGCTTGGGTGGCTCAGTGGGTTTAGGCGTCTGACCCTTGATTTTGGCTCAGGTCATGATCTCAGGATCATGAGATCAAGCCCTGAGTCAGGCTCCATGATCAGCGTGGAGTCTGCTTGAAATTCTCTCTCTCCCTCTCTTAGATAGATAGATAGATAGATAGATAGATAGATAGATAGATAGATATTTTTTAAAAAGAAAAAAAAGTCAGGAGGTTTATAAAGCTCTAACTGCTAAAGGATGTAAAAAAATTAATCAAAATGAAAAACAAACAGACATAAAGGAGTAAAAGGAAACGTGTTGGTAGGACTGAACAGTTAAGACCATAATGAAGTTGGCACAGAAAATGCAGGTCATGACATTCTAGGGGCTTGCACGGCAGAGCCAAAGAAATCTGCCTCTACTGGCCAACGTAGAGGGACACCGGACCCCAGGGTCCACACGCTTTGTTTCGGTTTTTAATCCCACTTAGAAGTACAACAATTTGGAGGACTAAAATGATTTCTCAGATGGATCCTCATAAGGGAACACTGTGGAAAGTGGGGGACAACATCCCGAGCACAGGACAGCAGTTACAAGCCAACACCCATGGGGCCCTGAGAGCTTCAGGGACCCGGAGTGTCACACACATCATTGTGGCAACCTGTCTCAGGCCGGCTCCACGGCCAGACTGCCAGGTGCAAAGCCTGGGTCTGTCCCATGCTTGCCCGTGACCGGCAGCCGCAGGTTACCTAACACCATCGGGCTGCACGCTATCGCTGAGCTTTGATTTCCCCTTCTAGAAAATAAGGGCCTGCCTTGTAAGGTTCTAGCAAGGAATAAATCAGTTAATACTTGAAAACTGCTTAGACCAGTTTCTAGTATAAGTACGTTAGCATTAAGCTCATGCTATTCGTGGCCATAAAACTTGGGTTTATTAATGCTATATGTATTTAAATTCTAAGTGATTCGTCTTGCTTCATCCTGTGAAATTACTGAAAATTATTCATCTTGCTGCAATTAGTGAAGCAGATGTTGAAGAATTCTCTAAGACTTAGGAGCTTACCTATCACCACAAGGAAAAGAACAACATACCTTCCTCCTCTCACCTATTTTTCTAAATGTTCAAATGAATACTCTAAATATAAATGAAAGCTCAACATTTCACTGTCTTTAATATGCTCCAAGTTACAAATGATAAATGGTTTAGTGTCGATTTCATATGTATTGCTTTTAGTATGCGAGGGACATCTGTAAGTTGGGCAGATAGCAGAGGGAACTCTCTGCATCCCCAATTCCTTCATACATTAAGCATACATTCGCTGAATTATTTCGATGCACCAGGCATTCTCTACAGAACGGAACAAAACGCTGTTCCTTATTGCATCGTCATAATTCAGTTAAGCTTGGGAGCTTCCTCTCCTTCTCCCTCTCTCACACATTTTCTTAAAACTGTTTAAAAACTTCTGCTTGGTCACCTCCTCAGTAGCTCCCTTTCATTCTATCAGAGATGGCAACTGAGGGATTTGGGTAAATTTCAATCACTTGAAAAGCCCGCTTCACCAGTCCGAGTGCTGGGTGTCCCTCAGGGCTCAGCGGGAGACAGAGGACTGTTCTAGAATGAAGTCATTGGGGAGAGTTTAATCAATCAGCTGTTTGCAAAGGAGTGGGCAGGGGTGATGGTGAAGGCCCTCGGAGCAAACGACATCTGAGAGCTCTCCCCACCATGGATCTCAAGGGCAAGGAGAGGAAGCAGTCTGGAGCCAAGACCCGGCTCTCGCTGTAGGAGCAAGTCACCAGCCAGGAGCCAAGAGCCTCAGCAGAAGACCTGAGATCCTGCAATGTGGGATCAATACCTCAGTCTCGGTCTCCTCCCCCTCTCTCAGCTGAGCGCTTGCGTGCACCTCCCTGCCAGAAGCCCCAGGGCACGGGAGCCTGCAGATGCTGCCCATGAAGGTCACTGCCCCCTGCGGGGGGATGGGAACCATCTAGGTCACCAGAGGGCTTGGGGCCACATCTTAAATATCAACAATGTATCTGGAATGGCACAACCAAATCTGAGCCAGAGAAGAGGCTTAAAGCCACACAAAGGAGAGGCAGACTTCTGGAGGGGACACAATGGGCACTATTATCATTGAAGAAAAATTACAGTCCAGGGTCTAGTCTAAATTGCCGTCCCATGGGCTGGTTGGTCCTCGTCCGCCATCAAACAAGGACAGAAATGCAGAGGGCACATTTTGAAGCCTAACAATTTGAAGGAATAAGTTAGGGCCTTTTGTTATCTCATTTTTTAAAAGATTTTATTTATTTATTTGTTTGTTTGTTCGTTTATTTGAGAGAGAGAGAGAGAACACGTGCACACACGAGCAGGGGGAGGCGCAGAGGGAGAAGGTCAAGCAGACTTGGTGCTGAGCACAGAGCCCTGAGCGGCAGGACTCAATCCCAGGACCCTGACATCATGACCTGAGTCAAGAGTCAGGAGCTCACTGGAGCAGCAGGGGGAGCCGCCCAGGCTGAAAACGAGCAGGATTTCAGGGACGGGGATGTGAACGGGCTGTGGGTTGGGTGGTGGTCTTTGCAGCCACAGCGTGGGGGCAGTGGCGGTGGGGAGGCACGCACGGACGGGAGGAGATGGACAAAGGCAGGCAGGAAAGCAGCATCTGGGACTGAGAGGCTGGCTGGCCAGGTGAGTAAGGGAACGAGTTTAACCAGGGACGTGTGTGCGAAGCCACAGCAGCCCCACTAACCGGGGCAAGCCGGGGCAGCCCGGGCGACGTGTCAGACCCACCTGTCCTAACGCCAGCGTGTTCAGTCCAGCCCTGCCCAGGCCTGAGCAGCTGTGAGGGAGAGGCCCTCACCCTGAAATGCAGGAATTTGCCAAACTGCTGCCCTCCACCCGGTCTCCAGCCCTCACTTCTCAGGCCGTGAGGAGGCTGGAAGCTGCCTTCCACGCCCTCGAGCTCACCTCAGCCCATCATTCTCTCACCCCGTGCTAGCTGCCCCCTGGCTCTGCCCCCCTGCACCCTCCGGCCAAGACTCCTGCCTGAATTCCCACCGCTGGTGAGCTGGAGATTCAGATCTCAGATTTCCCCCAGCAAAGGGAGCCTGGATGCCTCTCCCGGGGCCCCCAGACTCCCTATCCCTGGCCCACCCCCTCCACCTCTCCCAGGAACACTGTGTGCTCCCTACAGGCCCTGTGGGAGGGATGACGGATGAGAGTCTGCTGTGAGAGGTAAGGGAAAGAACCAAATGTTCCACTCCGGTTATTCTATGAGGTTGAGAAACAACAAAGGTAAACATACCATTGCCTCGGTGGCTCAGAGGGTTACAGCCTCTGCCTTCGGCTCTGGTCATGATCTCAGGGTCCTGGGATCGAGCCCCACATCGGGCTCTCCGCTCAGTGGAGAGCCTGCTTCCTCTCTCTCTGCCTGCCTCTCTGCCTACTTGTGATCTCTCTCTCTGTCAAATAAATAAATAAAATCTCTTAAAAAAAATACCATCCTTGCTCAGAGTGCCTGAAACCTATGGAACAGAGCATATTGCGGAGGATGTACTGAGTGGGGAACTCCTCACCTGTAGAAGGGTTATGGGGGTGGTTTGAGAGTCAAAGAGAGAAGTGAGTCAGACAGACAGGAGCCTGAAACATCCTTGTCTGCAGGCTACGCGGCCACGGAATCCGCCTGTGTGAGCGCAGCGGGAACTGAAGGAGCACTAGGACCTGGGGAGAGTCAGACCGGCCCTTCGGGTCTGGAGGGCACTTCCACAGTCCTGGGGAGGTATGCTGTCCACACTGCCTGCACCAGGAGGCCGCCTGTGGGTCCAGCTGTGGCCGGCACACAGCCCGGTCTCCGTGGAGCTGAGCCTGCTTCTGGAGCCCTGACCTTTCCAACCCGCTCCACGGGGCACCACTCCGGGCTGGGCAGGGGCAGCCAGGGACACACATGCACAGCACCCCTCCTGACGGCCACAAGTGACCACGAGAAGAGACAATGGCTTGATCAGGCTTATGTTTTTCCCTAAAGGAAAGAAACACAGTGGGAGACTGTAAAGTGAAAAAGCAAAAGTGAAGCGAAACATAGAAAGTGGAATAGGGAAAGAAGGGGCTTCAGGAAGACAAGAGTAAAGGAAGGTTGTTTGGTTGCATGGGGGGAGGGGGGGTAGCCTCCAGGGTCATTGGGAGGAGGAGGGAGCCGGGGCTTTATGGGGCTGAGAGACAGCAGGCAGAGGAGAGGGGGCATCAGGCCCAAGGACTCCCCCGAGACACTGTATTTAACTCGAGCTTTCATTGGAACCATGTTGAAGAATTTGTGAAATTCAGTTTTTCCTTAAATATGCTTGCCAATAATAGTAATAGGAAAACTGCCATGATTTAAAGCCAAAATATGCCTGAAATCACAAAAGTTTCACAAGGGAAGAAACACAAAATCGTTTTCAAGATTAGCTGAGGAATAAAATAGGCTCTTTAAAAAAAAATCAATTTCCATTTACCGGGCATTTTTCTGATTCTGTTCACTTTTAAAGATCTCTGGCAGGCCGAGCACTTCGGATGAAGTGGTCACAAGTTTGTAATGGGGGATGGAGGGCATCAAGAAAATGCCTAGGAAGCTCTTTCATCAATATCTCAAATCCCACCAGGAATAATTGTTCCTTTCGTCTACTCTTTACCAAACTCTTCTTTTTTTTCCCAAAAAGGAAATATCTTCCCAATTAACTTTATTATCTTTATGTACAAGCTCATTAACAAAAATACAGACACAATAACTAATGTGGTCTGAGCTCTTACAGAATGGGAGGCATCATTCTCAAAGTTTTTTCTAGGGGCGCCTGGGAGGCTCAGTTGCTGAAGCGTCTGCCTTCAGCTCAGGTCATGATCCTGGGATCGAGTCCCCTGTCGGGTTCCCTGCTCAGCGTGGAGTCTGCTTCTCCCTCTCCCTCTGCCTGTTGCTCCCCCTGCTTGTGATCTCTCCCTCTCTCTCTCTCTCAAATAAATAAAATCTTTAAAAAATAAAATAAAAGTTTTTTCTATATTACCTTCTTAATTCCTCCCAACAACCTTACAAGGGTAGTACTAGGTTCATCCCCAAATTTCAAATGAAGAAACTGCCCTGGAGACATTAACTAGGGGGTCTGGGGTCACACAGCTTGAAAGATACGAAGCCAGATTTGTACTTAAGAAATAATCCAGAGCATCAATATGTACTACCCTGCAAATGGAATTTACACAGGAAAGTCAAAATCACCAATAACCCCACCATCCAGAGAAGAGCATTCTTAGTATCTTAGATTCTCTCTTTTCTGATTTTTTCCTGTGCTTATATACACAAAGCAAATGAAATCATACCCTACGATGTACACAGCTGACAAAATAGTTTGATTTCTCTTCTTTACCACTGAGCACAGACACATCATGTCCATAAAGATCCCCTCAGCGGCATCATTCTGATGGCTGACGATCCATTGCGTGAAGTAGTCCCCTTTTATAGGACGTGAGATTGTTTCCCAGTTACGGTATATGAACAATGCTCCCGAGAATACCCTTGCTCGAATATTTTGGGCATTTACCTCATTGTTTCCTTAGGATAAACTCCTAGTAGTAGTTCCATGACAAAAATAGTGATTTTTTTTTTAAATGCAAACATTCTTGGATGGCAGAACATTAGCACAGAGTTTCCAGAACTTTAGTGTGAATATATTTATATACTTCACGTGCTTAGAAGAGATAAAGCAGTGTAAGCTTTTTAGAAGTGCAGAAAAGGAGAGGAGGAAGGGCGTCAATAGTGATTTCTCTAACTAATAATAATAATATTCCATGTTGGTCTCATGCTCTGCGAGGGTCAAAGCACGTTCACGTACATCATTCACAGGGGTCCCTAGCCATAGGCAGTGAGTCCTCCCCACACCCGGGTGAGAGCCTGATTTCCCAGACATTATTTTCTCTAATAGTGTTTAAGTCTCTTGGAACGTATTGACTTACATATATTATCAATGCCATTTGAGATAGGGATTCAGAGAGCCAAACAAAGTTGGCATCTCAGGGATTCCCGTCTATTGCTCTGGGTCCACTCAACTTCCCTGAATTTTTCACATGTAAAGAGAAAATTCCAGATTGCCAGCCTCTTCCTAATGTATAAATTCCTTAAAAGGCACTTTAAAGGAAATTAACGTGTTTAGGTTAGTCAGCAATCAACATGTGTAGGCTACATAAAAAATAAAGAATTAGCATAAAGAATAAAATTGCATCCCTTGTAGCCCAGGAGATTCTGTTGGTCCCTTTTTTATCCACTAACAAGTGATTTGCTTTCAGAGGTTGAGTCTTACGATAATATATGTCTGTTAATAGAATATTTACAAATTACAAATTTTGGGGGCGCCTGGGTGGCTCAGTTGGTTAAGCAACTGCCTTCGGCTCAGGTCATGATCCCGGAGTCCCAAGATCGAGTCCCACATCGGGCTCCCAGCTCCATGGGGAGTCCGCTTCTCACTCTGACCTCCCTTCTCATGCTGTCTCTCACTCTCTCTCTTTCCTAATAAATAAATAAATAAAATCTTAAAAAAAAAACAAATTACAAATTTTTTCTGAGTAAGATCTGTATCTTCTAATGATGCTACATTTAAATGGTGTTGCAAAGAGACCCAAATGTCATAAGTGGAACTAACACCTAGTTAATTACAGAACCTAGGCCGGTCTACCCTATCCTAGAGATCTGGTCTCACAGCAATATACTTCCATTGGTACCATACCTCGGGAAGTTCAGACTGACCCTGAATCATCCTTATTTTATTCTACATTCACTCAGTGGATTTACTGAACATCTACTATGCACTGAAAACTCTGCAACATGCTGGGAGCAGGACACCATCTAGTGAACAAAACAAGACATAGAGCCTGTCTTTCTTAAGCTTATGGTCTAGGCAATTCCTAGAATCTAGAAATTCAGGTCAAATCTAAGAGTCAACCACTTTCTGGATGGAACTGTATCCACCCAGGGACCCAACTGAGTCAGTCTTCTAGGGACCTCCTCTGCCAGGCATCCCTAGAACCAATTTAACCTCCAAAGCACCTTTGCCCAAGAAGAGACAGAAACCAGGCCTTCCCCACATCTAAGTCAGAACTGACAAGGGCTACAAAGAATGTTTTGGATTCATCCGCCAAAGTCTCATTAAAAGTTAAAAGAAGGCCAGGAAAAAAAAAAAGGTCCTAGGCCTTTTACATACTAAATTTACTCTCAGATGGTTGGATACTGTATTTACCTCTGGCCTCTGGAGAATTCACCAACTATGCTGACTTCATGAAAAAAAAAGGCAGAGTGATGGCATGTTCCTGTGTGACCTATTTTTTCTTTAAAAGTTATAATGCTGTTTCCTTTGTTACTCTTAATCTGAGAGCATTAGAACCAGTTTCTGAATTTCCTACTTACTGCATTCTATATACCTTTCTCCTAGCGTTCGCTTGCGTGGACACCTGTAGGGTGCTCAGAGTCTCGGCCTAAGCCCCCTTTCTTCCCTGTCTTTGTCTCTAAATCCAGCTTTAAAACAAAGACTGGGTGAGGATAGTTTATTTGTGCATAGATCTCAAGAAGCATAAATGGGAAGCGAGGGGGACACAGAGGAGGGAGAAAAGCCAGTGGCTGATATGTCAATGGCAGATTCTTATCAGGGCCAACTGGCGCTCAATTCTGGAGGAGACATTCTAAAGAGTTGTTCCTTGGAGAGGCAGGGAAATGGGGAATTTTTCTACCAATTCCTGTTTCTCCTGGATTGAGGGATGCCCCTGGGGACATTAAATACTGTACTCCTCAAATGGTCTATATGCAGGCTCGGAAGACTAACTCATTATACTTGGCTAGATGAGATGAAGTTTCCTGTAAAACATCGCATTCTGATTCTAAAACTGATGAGTACAGCATCATCGAACGAACTTGAACAGCCTGAGAAAATACCACTGTCTCTAGTGAATCACAGAAACTTCCGACGTTTGCAGCCCTGTAAGGGGGACACTGTCCTTCAAGACTGAGTCCTGAAAGTGACGCTTTTATTTGCCAAACTGTGTTGTCCGAGAAAAACGACCACGAAAACCACGGACTAATCCAAAAGGAGACAGAGAAAAGTGACAACAAAAGCTGTCAAACTGACTACAGCACATTGAATTCAAATGTCAGCTCTCAGTAGCTGGAAAAAAATAAGTGACACGGTAATAATAAGTTTAGGGCCTATAGTTTATGTCCCAACGGTGCATCAAAATTCACACTTCCAAAAAAAAAAAAATTCACACTTCCCTACATCTAAGGTCTGTAGGTCACTATTCAGTTATGAAATCAAAGCTGTCAGTGACAGCAAATGAATAAATATAGATGAAAGTTCTACATTTCACTGTCTTCAATATGGTCCAAGTTACAAGTGATAAATGGTTTAGTGTCGTGGCTAATCCCAGCAACTGGGAGAAAACACAGATCCCGCCCAGAAGGCACACACTAATGAATCTTACTAGCCCAAACCTACTTGTTAGAACACACCTTGCTACGACACCAACAGGAAAGAAACATCTTCAGTCTGACATCATTGATGTTGCTCTTCCTGTTTCTGGGTTTTTCTAGAGTATTCTCTATACTACAGTATACAGTGTTTTCTAGAGGAGAAGTAATGAGTCTCCTTAATAGTGAGCATATATTGAAATTCACTTTATTTTACTAAATAAAAATTTCAAAACCACTGGCCGAAAGAGATTTAAATATGAAGCAGTTCACTCATTCAAACCTCAGAGCAATCCTATGGGGTAAGTATAATTATTATCTCCCTTTGAAAGGAGGAAACTGCGGCACCAAGCACTCAAACGTGTTGCAGAGGGTCACACAGTGAGTAAGCAGTGCACCAGGGTGCAAACCAGCAAGGGCCGACTCCAGGATCCACCATCAACCCCCACTCAGGGAAGCCTCCCCAGTCGGTCAGGCATTGGGTGAACACAATCTTGGCGCAGAAGGAGGCATGACTGATGTCTGTCAGCAACCAGCAAGTTGCTAAATTGTTCCCACATTGGTATTTTTTTTAATTCAACTATCTTAGGGATTTTTCGGTATATCAAAAGGGTCCTTTTAAAGGTAAAAAAAAATAGCTTTGGGGAGAGAAAGTAAATCCAGCAGGCATTGGTATCATATGTACACATCATTTTGAGAGGTTAAAATTCCCAGCTATCTGCAGAAATCTTCAGTTAAATAACTGGTATAATGAGTAAATTCTGGTCATTATAGGCAAAATCTTTAATGAATTAATGACAGAGGTGAGTCATTAGAAGGATAAGACAAATTCATAGTTGAGATTGGACTCACAGAATCTTTCAAACCATGAAGGATCTTCCTGAATTTTCTCAGATGAAAACTGTTAGTGTAAATATTCTTAGGAGAAGGATAATTTCATATAACATACAAGTTGAAAAGGTGGACTTCTATCACTGAAGTATTCCCAACCACGAAGATAATACACTCCTTTGAAGAAATCTCAGTATCATTCCATTTCCAGTCTGTGGGCTGAATTGCCTTTTTGATTGCTTTCAAGCGATAAAGTTTCTGGAGAAATTTTTTCTTTCTTTTCAACTGAAGTATATTTAACATACAATGTTGTATCAGTTTCAGGTGTACAATCTAGTGATTCGACAATTCAATACGTGACTCAGTGCTCGTCTCAGTAATTGTGTTTTTAAAAATTTTTTATTAACATATAATGTATTATTTGCCCCAGGGTACAGGTCTGTGAATCATCAGGCTTACACATTTCACAGCATTTGCCATAGCACATACCCTCCCCAATGTCCATATCCCTACCCCCCCCACCTCCCAGCAACCCTTAGTTTGTTTTGTGAGTTTAGGAGTCTCTTACGGTTTGTCTCCTTCCCCATGCCATCTTGTTTCATTTCTCTTCCCCACCCCCCCATAACCCCCTGCCCTGCCTCTCAAATTCTTCATATCAGAGCGATCATGTGATAATTGTCTTTCTCT
>CM052808.1:37749036-37794084 GCA_028533885.1 Nasua narica | reverse complement strand
ATTTTTGTGTGTGGTGTAAGGAAATGGTCCAGTTTCATTCTTTTGCATGTGGCTGTCCAGTTTTCCCAACACCATTTGTTGAAGAGACTGTCTTTTTCCATTGAATATTCTTTCCTGCTTTGTCGAAGATTAGTTGACCATAGAGTTGAGGTTCCATTTCTGGGCTCTCTATTCTGTTCCATTGATCTGTGTGTCTGATTTTGTGCCAGTACCACACTGTCTTGATGATTACAGGTTTGTAATAGAGCTTGAAGTCTGGAATTGTGATGCCGCCAACTTTGGTTTTCTTTTTCAACATTCCTCTGGCTATTCGTGGTCTTTTGTGGTTCCATATAAATTTTAGGATTATTTGTTCCATTTCCTTGAAATAAATTGATGGTATTTTGATAGGGATTGCATTAAACGTATAGATTGCTTTAGGTAGCATAGACATTGTCACAGTATTTGTTCTTCCAATCCATGAGCATGGAACGTTTTTCCATTTCTTTGTGTCTTCCGCAATTTCTTTCATGAGCACTTTGTAGTTTTCTGAGTACAGATTCTTTGCCTCTTTTAACCTTTTTTTTTTAATAATTTTATTTATTTATTTGAGAAAGAGAGAGTGTGTGCATGCACACAAGAGCTGAGGAAGGGGCAGAGAGAGAATCAGGCTCCCTGTTGAGTAGGGAGCCGGCAAGAAGCTCAATCCCAGGACCCTGGGATCACGACCTGAGCCAAAGGCAGATGCTTAATTGACTAAGCCACCGAGGAACTGCCAACCCGTTTTCCAAAGCAGCTATGCCATTTTCCTTTGGTACTAACAGTGTATGAGAGTTCCAGTCTCTCCAGAGCCTCACCAATACCTGCATTACCTATCTCTTTGATTATACCCACCCGACTAAGTGTAAAGTGGTATCTCGTTGTGGTTTTAATTTACATTTCCCTGATAGCTAATGGCGTTGAGCATCTTTTCATATGCTTATTGGCCACTTATGTATCTTCTTTGGAAAACTGTCCATTCAGATCCTTTGCCCATTTTTTAAAATTAGGCTCTTTGGCTTTGTTTTATAGAGCTGGAAGACTGGCTCCCTTTTGATATACTTTCTTCACCTAGCTTTAGGACACCACACTCTTTTAGTTGTCTTCCACCCATCAGTCATTCCACACCAGTATTCTTTTCTAGTTCCTTCTCTTTCTATTCTATTCCTTCTCTTCTTTCTAAGAAGTCTCTTTCTATTCTATTCCTTCTCTTCTTTCTAAGAAGTCTATTCAGGACTTCTTAATATTGGAGGGCCTATGGCTCAGCCCTAGATCCTCTTCTCTTCTCACTCTCATGCAGTGTCGTAGGTTAACACACCCTATATGCCATTGATTTCCAAATGTCTATTTCAGCAGGGGCTTCACCTGCACTAGGCAGCCTTGGATGATGCACTGTGGAAGCACTCTCTGCCCTGAAGGTCCAGTGTGTCTCAACCCCTACTAGGTGTCACTGGATCAGGAGAAGTTCATTCTGGCACCAGAGGCAGCAGCACAAATGAGAGCCAAGCAGGAACCCAGGAACCAGATGAACACAGCAGACTAGACAATATGCACCAGCTCTGAAAAGCAAATTATCATTGGAACCACAGGCTGCAAAAGCAGACCAGAACCCACATATTAAACCTAACCAGGGTGACCATCTGCTAAGCTGGGAGATTTAAATAGGATTTAGAGTCACCTAATAAAATATCTACAATGTCCAGAACACAACTGGAAATCACTCATCGTACCAAAAACCAGGGGAAAATAACAACCTAAATGAGAAAGAACAATCAACAGACCCCAACACAAAATGATGAAACTGATGACAGAATTATCTGACAAAAACTTTAAAGTAGCAAAATGCTTCAGTAAGTACAAATATTTTTGAAGTAAATTAAAATATAAAAAATCTCAGCCAAGGAATAGAAGATATAAAAAAAACTAAGTGGCAATTATAGGAATTATAATAACTGAAAAAATACAATAACTAAAATTAAAAACTTACTAAATGGGCTAGACAGGAGAATAAATATGAAAGAGAAAGGAATCAGGGAATTTCAAAATAGAACAACACCATTTCCTAATCTGCAAAAGAGAGAAAAGCAACTGAAAAAAGTAAATGAACAGAGCCTCAGGAACCTGTGGAACAATAATAAAAGATCTAACAATATCACCAATATTCCAAAAAGAGAGAACTTGAACTCAAGGAAACAGAGAGTAGAATGGTGTTTCCCAGGGGCTAGGGAGTGGGATAAATCAGGAGATGCTGCTCAAAGGGTACAAGCCTTCAGTTGTAAGATAAATAAGTTCTGGGTTTCTAATGTACAACATGGTATCTATAGTTAATAATACTGTATTGTATGCCTGAAATTTACTGAGAGACCAGATCTTAAGTGCTCTTATCACACAATCACAAAAAAGTATGTGAGGTGATGAATGTGTGAATTAACCTCATCATGATGATCATTTCACAAAGTATATGCTTATTGAATAATCACATTATATACTTTAAAACACAATTTTATTTGTCAATGGTGTCTCAATAAAGCTAGAAAAGGAAGGAAGGACATTTGTTTGAAAATATCCCAAAGATGATGAAAGGTATAAATATACAAATCCAAGAAGCTGAGAGATCCTGAATATAATTCCTCAAAAAATATTTAACAAGCCTCTCTTCCAGCCCAGCCAGCTTCCCAGACTCATATCTGCCAATGTCTAGTCCATACCTCCACTGGGATATCCAAACAGTATTTCAATGCTTACATGTCCACAATAACTCCCCCCAGCCCCCAGAGTCTCCAACATCTTTCCAAACAACAGTTCCAGTTGCTCAGACTAAAAGTCTTAGGAATCATCCCAGAACCCTCTCTTCTCGCACTTCACATTGAATCCATTAGGAAATCATGGCAGCTGTAGTCTCAAAACAGATCTGGGACACACCCCTTCCACTGTCCCTACTGGCATCTTTCTTGTGGATTACAATGACAGCCTCGTAACTGGCTTCTACCCTTGCCCCCTGATAATTCTCAACAAAACAGCCAGAGAAATCCTTTTTAAATTTAACTCAGATTAGATTATTCCTCCGCTTGAAACTCTGTAATAACTCTCATTTTGCATTAGAGCCCAAGTCCTTATCATGGCCTAGGAACCCTACTTGATCTGACCTTGTCTGTTCTCTCTCTGGCCTTCCCTCTCACCACTGCCCTCTCCCTGACTCTGGTCCCGCCACCCTGGCCTCCATGCAGCTCCTTACACCTTCCAGACAAGCTTCCCCCTTGGAGGGACTTTGCAAGGATGTTCTCTTTCTCTGGATGGCTGAAATCTGCATGATGAATGCCTTCACCTGCTTCTATTCTTTGTTCAATAAGCTCTCTCCTGACTGTCCTGCCTAAAACTGCAAACCCCCTTGTCCTGGCTTCATGATCCTCTTGCCCTGATCTACTTTTTCATTTTTTCCATAGCTGTCATCACCTTCTAACATATTACATTTACTGATGTATATTTTTGTTGGCTGTCTCCCATGAGGGAAGGAATCTCCATATCTTTGTTCTTTTATGTAACACAAATACCAAGAACAGCATCTGACATATAGAATAGTCAACAGATAAATACTTGTTGAAGGAACAGGGTGAAACAGATAGGAGGCACTCCCTAGTCTGAAAGAGGAAAGAAGGGGCATTCATTTTTCTATTGCTGCTTAACAAATGAACACAAATTTAGTGGCTTAAAACAAAGCCATTTATGATCTTTCAGGCCTGTATTTCAGGAGTCTGGGCTTGCTGGCTGCAATCAGCCATTTGCCTGATGCCTGGAAAGACCCACTTCCAAGTTTGCACATGTTGTTGGCGAAATCCAGTTTCTTATGGTTGTAGGACTGAGGTTCCTGCTTTTTTCCTGACTGCTGGCTGAGGCTGCTCTCAGCTTCTAGAACCCATTCTTAGGTCCTTGCCATGTGGCCATCTCTATAGGTAGTTTATAACATGGCAGTTTTCCCCTTCAAGGTCAGCAGGAAATTTGCCCATGCTTCAGATCTCTTCCTTCAGGTAGGGCCCAGTCATTTTTAAGAGTTTGCCTAATTAGGGAGAAATCCTCCAAGATAATCTTCCTTTTGATCAACTGACTTGGCACCTTAAACACATATGCAAAATCCTTTCATTTTTGTCATGGAATGCCACCTTACCAAGGGAGTGACTTCCATCATAGTCCTGCCACACTGGAAATAGAAGGGATCACACTAAGAGGAAAGCATCCTAGGGGCCATCTTAGCATATCACAAGAGGCTAGGTCTGCAGTTGGGCTTTCTTACACCCCGGCTGGCCAAACAAAGCAAAAACTATGGTAGTCAGTGTTCATAGAATCAGGATTTCCAGGAAAGAGAATGCTATAAAAATATCTCAGTCATACCTATGTTCATAGCAGCAGTACTCACAAGAGCCAAAACATGGAAGCAACTCAAGTGTCCCTTGACAGATGACTGAATAAATGTGAGACATACATACAATGGAATGTTATTCAACCCTAAAAAGGAAGGAAATTCGAACACACACTGCAACATAGAAGAACCCAGAGACAGTAGGCTAGGGGAAATAAGCCAGTCACAAAGGACAGGTACTGTAAGATTTTACTTCTATGAGGTGACTGGAGTCACCCAATTCACAGAGAAGGTAGAATGATGGTTGCCTGGGGCTGGGGACAAAGGAGGATAAGGAGTTGTTGTATTATGGGCACAGAGTGCCAATTTTGCAAGACGAAAAAGAATTCTGGTGACTGGTTGCATAACAATATGAACTTAAGGCTACCAAACTGTACACTTAAACACATCTAAGATGGGGAGGGCTGAGTGGCTCAGTCAGTTAAGCGTCCAACTCTTGATTTCAGCTCCGGTCATGATCTCACGGTCATAGGCTGGAGTCCCGAGTGGGGCTCCTCGCTCAGCATGGAATCTGTTTGAGATTCTCTCTCTCTTCCTCTGCACTCGCACTCCCCCTCACTCACACTCTCTCTAAATAAAATCTTTAAAAAAAAATAAAATGTCTAAGATGGTACATTTTATGTCACGTGTACTTTATCATAATCAAAAATAATAACATCTTTGCCAGTATAACTATTTTTTCCTTTTTTTTTTTTTTTTTTTTTTACTATTTTTAACTCTTGATAAGTGTGGGTGTCTGCATCATGACAAGCTGAGCATGGAGGAATGCAAATATTAATGTAATAGGCTTCACAGTGATTAGAGAATTAAAACTATGTTTTTTAATATAATTATTATTATATCAGAAATAACCACAGAAACGATGATCCAAATAAACTTCCCCCTTTTCAGTCAGAAACATAACTCACCTGCCCTAGATCCAAGGTGACATTGACTTTGTTGTACTGTGTGCCTGAGGAGAGAGGAGGGCTTTGCCACCATTGCTCGGATCCATCAATTGCGTTGGTGACCGGATGTGCTCTCTTAGGGTCCTCAGAATTGCAATAGTCACAGAATTGGCCCTGAAAAAAGAAAAAAGCAGCTCTTTTTTTGTTTTCAAGTAATTTTTTCTATCATTTTAGTAAAGAGGTAGTAATTAAAACAAAGACTGCATGACTCAGCTTAGAGGTGTCAGCTGGTGAGTTTCGTCATAACATATTCTGAAGACAGTAGTAAGCCTTATTCTTTTTCACTTAATTTTAAGCCATAGCACCTG
This sequence comes from Nasua narica, assembly GCA_028533885.1. NCBI lineage: Eukaryota > Metazoa > Chordata > Mammalia > Carnivora > Procyonidae > Nasua > Nasua narica. The sequence continues at coordinate 37,788,397 of CM052808.1, read as the reverse complement.
TTTATACCTCTGTTTACAATGTTTCTAGGACATATATCATATTTATCTTCCATGTTTTACAGCTACATTTTTCTTGTCCTATATGACATATTTTTTAAGATTTATTTTATTTATTTATTTGACAGAGAGAGATCGCAAGTAGGCAGAGAGGCAGGCAGAGAGAGAGAGGGAAGCAGGCTCCCCACTGAGCAGAGAGCCGGATGTGGGGCTCGATCCCAGGACCCTGAGATCATGACCTGAGCCGAAGGCAGAGGCTTTAACCCACTGAGCCACCGAGGCGCCCCACCTTGTCCTGTATGACATATTAAGAAGAACCTGTTGCACCTGAGATGCAAAGATGTTTTCCTTCAGCAAATCCATTTTACTCTTTATGTTCTCCTCTGCAATTTCCATGTCAGGCACTAGAATACAAAGAGAGTTACTGTGCGCAGTCCCAGCGGAGGTGGTAAGGAGACAAATAACTGTAAGGGAAGGGGGGTTCGGCAAGCGTGTAGAGATCTGGGTCTAAGGTGATATGTATGCCAGGGGTTCAGGGAACGGGGTGGAAGAGGTGGGATTAAGTCACCGGTGAGGATGGGCAGGGCTTTGGTAAGTGTCTGAGCAGCAAACAGGGAAGGGTCTCCAGGTTGGGGAACCAGCACAAGCAAAGGCACGGAGGCCGGGTGGTCCAGTTTCACAATAGCATAATTAACCAAAGACAAGGCTTGAAAGGTAAGTGAGGGGGCACCTGGGTGGTTCAGTGGGTTAAGCCTCTGCCTTTGGCTCAGGGCATGATCTCAGGGTCCTGGGATCGAGCCCCACATCGGGCTCTCTCCGCTCAGCGGGGAATCTGCTTCCCCCTCTCTCTCTGCCTGCCTCTCTGCCTACTTGTGATCTCTCTCTCTCTGTCAGATAAATAAATAAAATCTTCAAAAAAAAAAAGTAATTAGAACTGCAGTTTCCAATTTAAAAAAAAAAAAAGGTAAGTAGGGGAGATCACAGCTGGGGCTGCAGCTACCAAAGTGAGAAGTCAAGCATTAATCCCATAGATAAATGAGAATCCAATTTCAGCTGGAGTGATATCTATTTGGTATTATCATCTTCACTAAATTCTGACGGCACTCATCTTCTTACTGAACTATTCTTCTTGGTAGGCAAATTCTTGATTCTGTTTTTGTGTGTGTGTGCGATGCAGAATGCTACAGCCTAAAAAGCTAAACATAGGCCTTTCCCGTGTATTGACTACACTTTCACTGGGTCAAAAGATCATGCTTAACCAGTAGTGGGCTTCACACACTCAACTTCTTTGCTCCCCAGTTAAATTACCTCAGAGCATCACCACCATACAGGAGGGGGTCAAGAAGGACACTTACGGCCACAGCCTTCCCAGGAATGTTCTGCGACACAAGGGTAGCTCTGTCCCTGGCCAGCCTCCTGAGAGTTAATTCTTAAGTGTTCCTAGATAAGTTTGATCCCGGTGTGTAACCAAATGTGTGACCAAATGTTTCCATTGAGTGTGTAACTGAGGATTCTCTCATATGTGGAGATAAATTATGTACAACTTTATCTTTTTTTTTTTATTTTTTACAACTTTATCTTTTGACATTCTAGAAGGATACTTATGTAACTCAGAAGTGACACCTTGGGCGGGCGAGGCAGCCCCTGGGGTTCCCGAAATCAGAGACCATGTGTGCCCTCATTGTCACTACACTTCAGCCAGCACAGTGCCTTGCGCCTCCTAGAAGCCCAGTAAAGGAATGATCCCATCAGCAATTCTTAAAAAAAAAAGGGGGGGGATTCTTTCTATAAAAATTTTGTTATCATAATAAAAAGTGTAATTAAGTACAATATTAATTCAATAGTAGTTAAGCTAAGACATCTAAATATTTATAGATATTTTCCCTTTCAATGATCTTTACTTTTCCCATTCTTTCCCAGAGAGAATTTTACCAATTTAATTATTTGATAAGGGAATTACATTATCACTCCTCCAAGGTTAGAAGATTTACGTATAGTTAGAAGCAAATCTCTCCCAAGGATGTGGATGTTTATGATCTACATTGATCTCCATCTCCATAACGAAGATATGAGGGATGGAGATGATGCTTTTTGTGTTGTTTCGGTGAGTCTCAATTTTCAAATAACTATATTAACAAATAAAGTGGGTATTTATAGAGCACCTATTATGCACCAAGCACTACGTACTTAACATTTGCACCCTAAGGCTATCACCTCTATTTTAAAGTTGAGGAAACACAAGGAGTAAGTTAATTTGTCCAAGACACACACAACTGTAAGGGGTGCCTGGGGGGCTCAGTCAGTTAAGCATCTGCCTCTGACTCAGGTCATGACCCCAGGGTCCTGGGACAGAGTCCTACATCGGGCTCCCTGCTCAGAGGGGACACTGTTTCTCCCTCTCCCCCTGCCTGCAGCTCCCCCAGCTTGCGCTCTCCCTCTCTGCCAAATAAATAAATAAAATCTTAAAAAAAAAAATCACTCAACTTTAAATAGTAGAATCAGGACGCAAGCCTAGGGCCCCAGAAATAGTATGTCAACCACCGCCCTATAACTCCCTTCCCCATCTAGCAGCTACTCCGGGTTATTAGACATTGTGGATGGTCAGTAACACACATTTCCTATAACTAGTCTAAGAAGAAGAGGTTCTGTGGTGCCCTGTAGTGCAAAACCCTGGTCACCAGAACCAGGTGCTGCAGGGGTGTCTCCTACAAGGCTCCCTCCCCACTCCCGACTGGGCTGAGCAGCAGTTGTCTTCAGTCCTGTCAGCTGCAATGACCGACCTTGCCTGTTGGGGGCACTCGGGGCAGGGTTTGGTCCCTGTGCGGGTAGAGGTCCTGTGGGGGGGAAGCTGCGGGCTCCTAGCTGGGCAATGTCAGCAGTCAGACCGGATGTCTGCCCTTGTCCATCTGCCAGGATTGCCATCACCCGAACCACAGGGCATTCTTCCTGCAACGTTCCTTCAGAGGTTCTTGCTGGTGGGCAGAACAGGCAGTCGCACCAGCTGCCTGTCCCCCGGGTCTGTCTGCAGGGGCCCCAGCAGTGCCCTGATCTCCAGGGCGCTCTCTCTCCACTGCTGGCTATAAGGGGAGGCTGCTGGGACTTCAAAGGCACTGGTGTGTGTGATTATCTCCCCCTCTCCCCAGGGCAGGAGTCACTTTGGAGTGATGTTGGTCCCTGCCGGGGCTATTTGCAGGGTGTGTCAGGGCAGAAGCAGCTTTGGAGGGACATGTGCCAAATGGGGTGGTGTGGATGGGACCGATCTGCAGGGGAGCACAAGGGTGGGGCACACGGTGTCGCCTAGATAAGTGGAGAGTGTTCCCGCTGGTTCCCAAAAGTGCCTGGCTATCTAGGCTGGGAGGGGCGGGGGTGAAGAGAAATGAGCCCACCCACACCCCCTTCAGAATGCACAGACTCAAAAAGGCTACAAATTCAAGTGTAAGTGAGGGTATGGAGAGAAAGGAACCCTTGTGCACTGCTGGTGCGAATGCAAATTGGCGCGGCCACTGTGGAAAACAGTATGGAGTTTCCTCAAAAAATTAAAAATAGCATTACCATAGGATTCAGTAATTCCATTACTGGCTATCTACCCAAATAAAACAGAAACACTAATTTGAAAAGATATATGCATCCCCAAGCTTATCACAGCATTATTTACAATAGCCAAAGTATGGAATCAGCTCAAGTGTCAATCAATAGATGAATGGATAAAGAAGAGTGGTATGTGTATACAATGGGATGTCTCTCAGTCATAAAAAAGATTAAGATCTTGTCATTGGCAACAACATGGATGGACCTACAGAGTATTACACTAAGTGAAATGTGGCAGACAGAGAAAGACAAATACCGTATGATTTCACTCATATAAGGACTTTAAGAAAAAAACAAAATTAATTAAAAGAATTTCTAAAATCTAAATAAATGACTGTTTTCTTGGATAGGATAATATATAGATTTTAGAATTATCATGCTCCAAGAGAAGCTCTATGGAGAGAAAAGCCAGGATATTACTGAACAGGGAGACCAGGGAGGAGGAAATTGCCCTTCAAGGTATCAGAGCTTATTATGAAGCTATTACAATTAAAACAGAGCAAGATGAGAGAAGAGCCCTACCGGACAGAAAAGGGCCCAAAACAGATCCACGCATTTTGGAAATGTCAGTACATAACAGAGGTGGTACACCAGTGAAGTGGGGAAAGCTAACCCACATCCCATGGTAAACAATAATATCAAATTCCTACTCAAACTACAGAAAAAAATCTGCTTAAGGGGCGCCTGGGAGGCTCAGTGGGTTAAGCCTCTGCCTTCAGCTCAGGTCATGATCTCAGGGTCCTGGGATCTCGGGGAGCCTGCTTCCCCCTCTCTCTCTGCCTGCCTCTATGCCTACTTGTGATGTGATCTCTCTCTGTCAAATAAATAAATAAAATCTTTAAAAAAAAATCTGCTTCAGATGAATTAAGGACTTAGTGTCAGGAATAAACTTTAAAACCAATTAGTGCAAAATATCAGTGAATATCTTTCAGAATTTGGAACAAGGAAAGATTTCTTAAACAAGATTCAGAAAGCATTGACTACAAAAGAAAAGATAGATTAAAATTAGGAATATTGGTTCACCTTAGGGGCCGCCTGGGTGGCTCAGTTGGTTAAGTGTCTGCCTCTTGATTTCAGCTCAGGTCATGATCTCAGGGTCGTGAGATCGTGACCCACATTGGGCTCCATGCTGGATGTGGAGCCTGCTTAAGCTTCTCTCTCTCCCTCTGCCCCTCCCTCCTCCCACTCACACACAGACACTCTCTCAAAGAAAGAAAATAAAATAAAATTTAAAAATAGTAAGAGTATTATTTTTAAAAAAGAATATTGGTTCACCTTAAAGAAGCAGAAAGAAAAGTTACAAACTGAAAAATATTCATAGTACACAAGCGGCAGTCTCTCATGATGACTGCCAACAAATCCTCCTCGTGTGTGTGTGTGTCCACCACCTCACATATCAAGAAGTGGAGGCTATCTCCCCTAGAGGTTAGTCTCTCCTCTTGAATCCAGACTGACTTTATTATTTGCAGAAGTATTATTCTGAGGTTTTTGAGCAGAGGCCTTAAAAGTACTGGCTAAGCAAAGTAAGTCAATCCAGAGAAAATCAATCATCACATGATCTCTCTGATATGAAGAATTTGAAAGGCGGGGGGGGGGTGTCGTAGGGGAAAAATGAAACAAGATGGGATCGGGAGGGAAACAAACCATAAGAAACTCTTAATCTCATGAAACAAACGGAGGGTTGCTGGGGGATAATGGGTAGGGATAGGGTGGCTGGGTGATGGACATTGGGGAGGGTATGTGCTATGGTGAGTGCTGTGAACTGTGTAAGCCTGATGATTCACAGACATGTACCCCTGGGGCAAATAATACATTATATGTTAATTAAAAAAAAAAAAAAAGACTGGCAGATTCTGCTTCTTGCAAACCAGCCTCTGGATAAAAATCCAACTACCCCCCAAATCATCACATTATGACAAAGCCCATGCTAACCAAATGGCGAGGATGGATAGAAGAGCACTGAGACACCAGACCCGTTAGTGAAGCCTTCTTGGACCACCCAGTCCTACCTAGGCAGCTACTGAATACAACGGAGTTATTCCCACTGACACTACCTGGGACAGAAGAACCACCCAGCTGACCCTGGTGACCCCGCAGAATTAACAGAAAAAAAAAAATATGGTTCTTAAGCCAGTAATTTTGGGGATGGTGTTACACAAGAATCAATACCTGAACGAAGAACATAGAATCAACAACGAAGTCTCAGCAGAAAGACATACCAAACATTTGCAAATCAATAAGGAAAGTATAAACAGATTAATAGAAAAAAGGGTAAAAGTAGGAATAGGCATTTTACAGAAGAGGAAACACATACATCCATAAACAATCGAAGAACTGTTCACTCTCACCATCGTTAGTGATTGGGGCTGACCACAGTGTAACACTGTTTTATATCCATTCAACAGGTCCAAGTTCAAAATTTGAAGACAACTAGCATTGGAAAGGATGTGGTAGGAATATGAATTGGTGTGGAGACTTTGAAAACTATTTTGGCATTATCTCACGATGTTGAAAATTCACACTTCCTATGACCCAGGGATTCTACCTTCAAGCTCATAACCCATAAACTCTTGCACAGACTTGATGACATCATGTTCAAGAATATTCATACACCCACCGTTCACAAGAGCAAAATCCTGGGTATAACCTAACGACCCAGCCACATCGATGTGAATGAATCACAATGGTATATTCACGCAATGAATGAATAAATAAATGACCAAAAATGAATAAATGAATATATTTGACAACATGAAAGAATATGGATGAACCTTAGCAATATAGCAAACAGGGCAGGGAGGTAAGTATGATATAAAGTTAAGAATATCCAAGATGAGAAAACTTTTTAGGAAGATAGAGAGATATAATAAAACAATATAAAAAGGAAAGCAAAGGAAAAATTAATAAAGGATTCAGGATGATGGTTACCCCAGACCGTGGGAAACAGAGGGATGGGAGGTGGGAAAACCATATGGTTAGGCATGAGTTATTTTTGAGGCCCTATTCTGGTTTTGGTATCAAGTACATGGATGAGTGTTACATTATTTAAAATCCATCTGTGCACATACGCGTTACAGCAGAGCATGCAAGGACCAATGAAAAAGGCGTGTCATAAACTGAGAGTTGTGTCCAACTCTGCATCTGAGGTCCAATATTTTAAAAAGAGTCATAAATAAATAAAAGCAGGCCCAGAACTGAGAGAAGTTGGAGGAGGACAGAGGGAACAGAGGAGTCTTCCACGCTTGTGTTGGATTATTATTTTTTTGTGTGCGTGTGTTGGATTATTCACCCACTCATGTGACACCCCTGCTCTGGTCACCGACCGTATTCTAGATGGAGGTGAGAACACTAAAAGACAAGGACAAGGGACTTATCTTGGAAACGGGGACAAGGGATGCATGCTCTGAATCGTGTAAAGACTATTATTAGCCTAGCCGTATGGGAAATAGCAAATAGAAGGGGGTAGAAGGAAAGGGGACAGAAGGGTTCAAATAAATAACAAGACAGAGTTGAGATCTAAGGTCGGAAGGCCCTGGAAAATAGGCTAATCTCTCAGAGACTCAGGAAAGGAGCTCTGCTTTTCCAGAAGGATGGGGAAAAAGTCTCTCCTAGTTCCTAACATTGTTGATGGTTCTCCTTAACTGAAAATCTGTCATAGACAATGCTTCGCACCTCAGTCCAAGGTACCACACGGCACGTTCTAAGAGACTAGAGGTTGATTACAGCTGTGCTCCCTAATATAATTTTATTGTGTGAATACTCATTCATTTATTCACCTTCTTAGAATTGCCTACAATGTGTAGAGCACTAATTTGGATTCAGGGATAGAAGCAAGCAAACAAACATGAAGAGTTGGCCCCTGGCCCTCAAGAAATGTAGCAAGAGAGAAGTGAAGTAGCTCAAACACCACATAGTACCAAAGAGTGCAGGAATCAAGCGAGCTTGGGGATACTTAAACCCAGAGGAGGCATGCTTTACTTTGCTTAATCTTCACACCCCTCTCAGGCCGACAGCAAGGTACTCAAAACTTAAAGGCAAACAAGAGAAGGCTCAGAGAGGTGGCGTGCCTCACCTCAAACCACACAGCCAGGACACGCGGGGACCAGGACCCGCGTGTGGGTCTGGAGAGGTCACCCCCAGCCAGAATACCTTCTGTCTTGATCCGGCTGCTCTGCGAGCTCCCTCCAAGAGCCCCGTCTTACATTTGGATGGAAGGTGAGGTCACACTGAAACAGCACTTACGTAACTTTCCACATACCTGCCCACGACGTGGGAAAGAGGCTTACCCAGCTTACCCAGCCCGGGAAAGCACCCCGACTGACGGATGCGTGGACGCACACCCTCACGGCAGGCTCAGAAAACCCAGCATCCAGCCACACTTGGCCACCAGCAGCCCCGTGATGCATTGGCACATTCACACCACCCCAAATCTTCCTCCCAGCCATCACTCACCAAGGTTCCTGAAACCACGTGCCTTAAGGGCACTGTCTCAAGGGCCCCAACCCAACCAAGCCAGCTGGAGCCCTGACGTGGAGAACATTCTGGAGTGCACCCATTCCAAATTTAAGATTGCTCTTTCCTAGACCTTGTTCAGAACGTCATCCCTTCTGAGAGGCCCAAGAGCACATCAGCATGGTTACCAATGATTAAGACGGGCGGTGGGCATGTTTCCTGCAGACGTACATCTGCACGGATGGGCAAAGGGCGACTGCACATCCCAGGAGAATGTCCCGCTGCGGGGGCGGGGGCAGATTTCACCCCACCGTGAGTGGAGCACCCATCTCTAGTGAGCTGGGTCCCTGGAGGAAGGATTGGAGAGATCTACAAAACAAGGGACTCAAGGTCAATTCCAGGTATTTTTTTTTTAAGGCAAATAAGAAGATGTCTGCAAAATTTACACCTGTTACTCGAAAACTGTTTCCCTCTAAGCCAAATTCTGGGGATTTTTTTTTTCTTTTAACTCATATCAAAGAGATGCACTTTGGAGTAGAATCTGGGCATTTGAATCCTAGCTTTATGAGTTATATATTAGTCGAATTATTTATCCTCCCTTTAGCTCTTCTTTCCCTTTGTTAAAATGGGCTAATCCTCCAACTGTATGCTGTGGTTGTGAAAATTCAATGAGATGTCATCCATAAAGCGACGACACGGCCATTGGATTACCGTCAGACCCTGGGAGTGTTTATTTAAAATGCAGATTTCGGGTCCTGCATCCCTGTATCGAGGCTGTGTCTCTGGTGGGGGGCCAAGAATTTTTAGCAAGCCCTGCATCTGATTCTTCCTCTTCCACGCAATGCAGTCCGGGACCCCAGAGGCAGGCGTGACAGGGACATGCGGAGTATGCCACTAGAGACCCATCTTGCAGCCGCAGTCACAGAAGTAGCTGCACTGATGGTGGCGATGACAAAAGGAAACATTCACCTGCCAGACAGGACGCCTTGCACTTTGTACCTGGTGACGTGCCGTTCTTTACAAATCTATTAAGACGAGTGCAACCATTCAGCCCTTTTACAGATAAGAAGACAGAGGCTCAAAGAGGTTAAGCAACTTGCCGAAGTGGTGTAGGAGACAGGAGACCCGGGAGGGACGCTGGGGGCTGGGAGTTGGGGGTGGGAAGGAGGAGCCTAGGGGAGGGGCAGGTGCGAATCTGGCGGCACCCCAGAGATTTGGCCTTGGCCAGAGGAACGTGTCTCGCTAGCCCACGCCTGCCTAGGGGTCAGGTATGACCAGGAAAGCTTCTCCACCCCCAGATAACTGAGAATTGTGTTTTTTCTATATTGGCACAGGGTTTCACTATATTCCCTCTTTTACTCTCCCAGGAATTATTTCACACATTCTCGATGCTCCTCAAACCTCCTCCTTCTTCTTCCCTTCTCCGGATGAAGTCACTGAATTTGCTGATCATCCTAATCCACAGAGCTCCCTGCATGTGTGCCCGACGCCTGTCTTACCTCCCATTGCTGTGGAGAAGCTGGCTGTGCTCCAAAGTCTCCGCCTGCCTGCCCCTCCCTCCCCGTGCACTGAATCGGCCCCTCCTGCTGGCTCAAGGGCTCTGCACCTGCAAGTACACCCCCTAAACACACATGCTCTCCCGCATCTCAGTGTAGCCCTCTACTGGATCACTCCTACCAGGAGACAAACAAACAGCCCTCCACTTTCCCCTGGCTCACTGCCCTCAACCCACCCAGATGCTCTCCCTGTTCCTCATTCATACCAAACACATTCCTGCCACAGGATCTTTGCACTTCCTCTTCCCTCTCCCGAGAATATGCTTTTCCCTGCCATCTCTTTCTACTGTCTTATCTGCTTTCTCTTTCTTCTGAGCAGAAAGCTCTTGCTTGCTGGTTTTGCTATATATTATCTTTATTATTATTAAGTGCCTTGAGTGCAGGGACTTGTTTACTACCTAGAAGAGTATCTGGCACAAGGTAGGCACTTAATATTTGTTCATTTAGTTAACAAATAAAAATGGCATGGGCTATTCTGTCACTCCAGGAAATATACTAGAAAGTGATAAACGAGTTAACTAGTGATGATGAGGAACAGTAATCCCAGACATGGCCCTCTCTCCCCAGAGAGAAAAGGGTGTGTGTGTGTGTGTGATTTTAACTTTTTATGTCAGAAGCTAAACTCCTGATGTTCAAGAACAACAGGAAACTGCAGACTTATACTCTTGTCACTAAACTCATTAGAAAGCACTGTGTAGGGATCGCCTGGTTGGCTCAGTTGGTCGGGCATCTGGTCATGATCTTGGGGTCCTAGGATCGAGCCCTGTGTAAGGCTCCCTGCTCAGCGAGGAGTCTGCTTCTCCTTCTGCCGCTGCCTCTCACTTGTGCTCTCTCTCTCTTTCAAATAGTAAATAAAATCTTAAAAAAAAAAAAAAAAAGCACAGTGTAACTAAATCTAGACCACCTTTCTCTCCTCTAATGGGAATCTACTTGCTCCATACTCCAGGGCGCCCAAAGCCCATTCCCTGCTCCTAACCTCTGACCACTCGCCTGCTCGCCCAGGAAGCCCTACTCCTGCTCAACTCAGCTCTCCCATCTTTACAGAGTGCCTCTCCCATTTCAGAGACTTCTCAGGTATTGACTTTCCTTATCTTCCCGCTGTGGCCAAATCAGAGAGCAAAGAAAGACAATGATGGTCATTCTCCTGGCCACAACAGACCTCTTGCTGATTGCCTTCCATTCAAAAGAGGTTTCACCAGAACTATGTCTCCCTTTCCTGATCCACATTTGGCCTCTTTATCAAGGCCTTCCTACTTCTACTTCCCCAGAAAGCTTTAATTAGAGTTAGCATCTATTAAACACTGTGTCCCAGATGCATATGGTTTACTCCATGTAATCCTGAGAATAACCTCGTGAACTAAATGGTATTGGATCCCCATTTTAAGAAGATGACACCAAGGCTCACAGAGGTAACATAACTCACTCAGGATCACGTCCTGAGGAAGAGATGCTTTCAAAGCAAGCTCTATGAATTCCAAAGCCCACGCTCTTAATTCTGACAGCATACAACCTACTTTGGGGGATTCTAGGACCAACTGGTTTCTTCTTGAAAGAACCCTTGGGGACCCAGATGACCCTGACCTGATTCATTCCTCAAGCCAAGATTTTCCCTTTCAATTCCCTTTCAGTTATCGATCACCTTCTGAAGTAATTATACTCTCCACAGCTTTATTTTCCCATTGTCCCATTCCTTCAACTCTTTTACTCCAAGTTTTTAAATTTCATCACCTAAAGTCTTTTAAGGACTGGAAAGGGTTAAACACATACAAAAATAACACGAAGCACTTATAAATTCTGGAAAGGATGCAGAGGCCTCGCTCAGGCATAACATAACATTCAAAATACGCGATAACGAGGGCAGCCTGGCTCTCTGAAGTCTTAGATCACCCACGTGCATGTCTCCCCCTCACAGCCCTGGTACCTATTGGTCCCTCTGAGTGGAACACATCTTCCCACCCTCTTCATGGGGCTGATTTCCTCCCAACCCACAATTTCTGTACCAATAACACCTCCTTAGAAAAGCTTCTCCAGCTACCGAACCTAGAGAAGCTTCCCTTCGTGAATTACTAAACCAAAATCCTGCTTATTCTCTCCAAGACCCAACCACAGTCTGTCAGGATTGTATATGTTTACTCATTGGTTGCAGTCTCCCCGTAGGATGTCACCTCCACACAGGTAGAGACCTTTCTCACCTCGTTCGGATCTGTAGTCCCAGCCCACAACGTCCTCCTCTTCTATGCCCGGCACATACATGCCAATCACATTTGTTCAATACAGGAGCGGATGAATATCACACACAAGGCTGTGTTCACCCCCATCCCCAGGTAGCAGTTCTTGCCTTCGTTGATAAGAATCTACATGAAGAATCATCCAGGGGCACCCGGGTGGCTCAGCCTGTAAAGCGTCTGACTCTTGATTCCAGCTCAGGTTGTGATCTCAGGGTTGTGAGATCGAGCCCCCTCAATGGGCTCCATGCTCAGCGGAGAGTCTGCTTGAGGTTCTCTCCCTCTGGCCCTCCTCCACCTCGCACTTGCTCCCTCTCTCTCTTTGCCTCTCTCAAATAAATAAATAAATAAATCTTTTAAAAATATCTTCCCCAAAAGTTCTCCCAGCTCCGGCTGAGTTTCCAGGTGCTGAGATGGTCAATGAGGACAACGAGCCAGTCTGAAAGTAACGCTCAAGATCCATATGCAAAAATCAATTGCATTTCTAGTACAGATGTGCATGCATATAGAAATTAGTAGATATGCATATATTTCCTAGCTCTGTCCACTGACAGGTCTAAAAGCAATGATACACTGGTAACAACGAGCATTACTAAACAGTACCTCATATCCAGATCTTGGTTTCTAAACACCACACCTATAATACCTATAAACAAACAAACCTATAAACCTATAGGTTTATAGGTTTATAAACCTATATAGGTTACCTATAAACAAACACCTATAAACAAACAAACAAACAATGCTCCTTGAAAAACCTGATGGTTCCAAGGCAGGAGCAAAAATAAAAAATAAAAATGGCCTTGGAACATGTGGTACCAGAAAGCAAGGAGGCACTTAAAAAGAAGATGTAAGGATGTCACCAAAAATGACAGAGAAAAAGCTTCAAGGATCTGTTCCTCCACTAAAGCAACAATTAATCTCCCCCAAAAAAGCTGTCAAAATGAACATTTTCAGAACTCTAGAATCTATTCAAAAACCTACAACAACTTATAATCAGTGAACTTAAAGATAAGTTGATTGAAAATATCTAGCATGAGAGTAAGAAAGAAAAAAGAATGAACAAAAATAAACAGAGCTCAAGGCACCTGTAGGACCTTGACCTGTTTCAGACCAATATACACATGATGGGACTCCCAGCAAAAGAGTGAGAAAGAGGCAGAAAAGATACTGGAAGAAATAATGTTTGAAACTTCCCAAATTTGATTAAAGACATTAATCCACACATCCAAAAAACTTAACAAATTCCAAGCAGGACAAACTCAAAGAGATTCCCACCAAGACTCATTATTGAAAGTCAAACTTTCAAAAGACAAAGAGAAAATCTTGAAAACAGCAAAAGAGAAGCAATTTATCACATACAAAGACCCTCAATAAGATTAACAGCTTGTTATTCATCAAAAACCATGGAAGCCAGAAGGCATTGAGATGATATATTTAAAATGTTGAAAAGAAATAACTCTCAGGGCACCTGGGTGGCTCAGTGGGTTAAAGCCTCTGACTTCGGCTCAGGTCATGATCTCAGGGTCCTGGGATCGAGCCCTGCACCGGGCTCTCTGCTCAGCCTCCCCCCACCCCCAACCTGCCTTTCTGCCTACTTATGATCTCTCTCTCTCTCTCTCTCTGTCAAATAAATATTTTTTAAAAAAAAGATTTTAATTAAAAAAAGAAATAACTATCAATCAAGAATTCCATACGTGGTAAAAATTATCCTTCAAAAGTGAGGGAGAGATTAGGACATTCCCAAATAAACAAAAGTTGAAGGAGTTTGTTGCTGGAAGACCTGCCCTATTAAAGGCCAAAAGGCTTGAGATCCTAAAGGAGTCCTTCAGCTGAGATGAGAGGATACTAGACTCTAACTCAAAGCCATACAAAGAAATAAAAAACACCAGTGCAGTTTACTACATAGGTAAATACAAAAGCCAGCAGTATTGGATTTTTGGTTTGTCCCATATTATTTACACAACAAATGCATAGAATAATTACATATTTATGTCAATAGGCAACAGTGTGTAAAATCTAATTTGTGAAGATAACATCATAAAGAGGGGGGACAGACCTGTATAGAAGCAGAGTTTTAGATGCTACTGAAGCTAAACTGATAATCAACTCAAATTGGACTGTTGTAAATTTAGGAGGTTAACTGTAATCCCCAGAGTAACCACTGTGAAAATAATCTAAAAATATATAGAAAAGTAAGTAAGGAGAAAACAAAAATGGTTCATTAGAAAAAGAAATTAAACACAAAAGAAAGTAGTAACAGAGGATTGAGGAACCAAAAAAATAAGACATATCGAAAACAAATAGCAAAATGGTAGAAGTAAGGCCCTCCTTATCAGCAATCACTTTAAATGTAAACAGATTCCACCTAACAATGAAAAGGCAAAGACTTGCAGAATAGATTTAAAAAACAAACAAACAAACAAACAAAAACCCCATGATACAGATCTACAAGAGATTCACTGTAGGTCCAAAGACACAAATGAATTGAAAATTAAAGGACAGAAAAAGATATTGTATGCAAATAGCAACCCAAAGAGAGCTGGGATAGTTATACTAATATCAGACAAAATAAACTTTAAGTCAAAAATTGTTGCAAAAGATAAAAACACTCATTACACAGTGATAGAAGGGCCAATCCTTCAAGAAGATATAACACAGTAAATATATCCATACCAAGCAAAAAAGCCTTGCAAGGACGTGAAGCAAAAATTGACAGAACTGAAGGGAGAAACAGTTCCATAGTATTAGTTGGAACATCAGTGCTCCATTTCAATGATTGGTATTATTGAATTCAATAATATTGAGAAATTCAATAATTGAATTGCTCCAATTCAATAATTCTCAAAAACCTAAACATAAATTTACTATGTGATCCAGCAATTCCATTCCTAGGAATCAACCCAAGAAAACTGAAAACATATGTCCATGCAAAGATTTGTTTGTGAATGTTCATAGCAGCATTACTTATAGTAGCCAAAAGCTAAAAATAGTCCAAATGTCCATGATTTGGATAAAGAGAATGAAGTATACAACAGCATACTATTTTCTGCAATAAAAAGAAGCAAACCAGTAAATCGTACAACGATATTAATGAACCTCAAAGTCATTATGCCAAGTGAAAGAAGTCAAACACAGAAGGGTGCTCAGGGGGTACAGTCAGTTAAGCGTCGACTCTTGATTTCAGCTCATGTCTTGGCCTCAGGGTCGTGAGATCAAGCCCCGTGTCCAGCTCCTCTCTGGGTGTGGAATCTGCTTAAGATTCTCTCTCTCCCTCTCCCTTTGCCCCTACCACGCCCTCACCCTCTTAAAAAAAGAAAGAAAAGTTAGGGGTACCTGGGGGGGTCAGTGGTTGAGCGTCTGCCTTCAGCTCAGGTCATGATCCCAGTGTCCTGGGACTGAGTCCCTCATTGGGTTCCCTGCTCAGCAGGAAGCCTGCTTCTCCCTCTCCCGCTCCCCCTGCTTGTGTTCCTTCTCCCATGCTATCAAATAAATAAATATTTTTTTAAAAAGTTATACACAAAAAAACACATTTTATAATTTCATTTATAGGAAATCTACAGAAATGAGAAATTTTTAGAGGCAGTAATCACAGTAGTGGAAATAGATGCAGAAATTGATTGTGTAGACACAAGAGAACATTTGGAGCTGATGAAAATGTTCTAAAACTGGATTCTAGTGATTATTGTACAACTCTATAAATTTATTTTAAAATATTTAATTTACACCTACAATGGATGCATGTTATAGTATTTAAATTATGCCTCTGTAAAACTGTTAAAAGTGATTCACATACTTCAATCTAGTTTTGGTAAAAAAAAATATGGAGAAAATGTGTAGTTTTCACATTCATATATGCACTAAAGATATAAAATGCACACAGCTAACTTTCTATAATGGGTTAAGTATAGTTATCTCATAAGTGACGGGCTGAAATTAATCACCTTTGCCCTTCTCTTTCCCTATGACTATATACTTCTTTTTCTCAGATTAAATGATCCATGTTCTCAACGGCACAGGTAATTCAGAGCATAAAGTAAAATCCTGCAATTCAAGGACTGAGCATACCCACTTCCAACTATGCATCTTCCACAACCCTGAAGACCCCTGAGCTCCAGCAATCTGTGATTTGTTGAAGCAAAAATTTAAATTGCTAACATTCTGTGTGTGGAATCATGTTCCTCTGCTGGTAAGTGAACATGGCTCTCCAAAGGAAAATATTAATGTTTGTCGTCTTCAAATGATTTGCACATAAACTTTCATTGCTCAACTTGGGCTAATGTTCACACAGAAATATTAGGAAAATCATTTTTTAAAAATTTCATCTTTAAATTGTTGACTGTCGTCATTTGTCTGAAGTCTCAAAATAACTCTTATGGCTAAGAATTGTTACAAATATGCCAATGGAATAGTAAGTGTCTGATTTCTCAGCCCTTGCTCAAGACTTTCCTATCAGTTTCACAAAGGAAAAGTCCCTTGTTGAAGCTAACAAATGGTTCTCTTTCACAATGGTTCTATAAACAGCCTTAGTGAAATTGAGTTTCCTGTTGATGGCCATTAGTCCAAGTTACACAAACACACAACCTAGACTGCTTTGTGACAAGCATTCTTGCTCTTCGCTGTAACTCACATGTGGGCACTTCTCTACCACTGTCATTCAGGCTAGATATACATTCCTGTGCATAAATTATAAATGTAAAGAAGCAACATAAGGAAAGTGTTGAACTCTCAATGTATAAAATCAACATCGTATGTTTGGTAAATATGCTTATTTCATTCTTTGTGAGTATCGTGTTTATGCCAACCTAAACCAAACACAAGATTACATTTTCAATACAGCCTTCCACTTACATTTTACCATCATCTCTATCAGACGTCAGTAAATAATGATTTTTTTTTTATTCCATAGGTAAGGCAACATTTAAAATTGAAGCATAAAGTGTGACAGATTTCAGTGGTAGTTAACTTCTTAGCAGAATAGAATTAATTTGTGAATTTTTCTTATCTGTTCTTTATATTGATTTCTTAGCTGTGTCTTCATTCTACTCTCTTTTCCTTCAGTATTTTCTGAGCACACATACTGTTGCAGGCTTTGTGCTAAGCGCAGGATACAACTATGAACCAGACCGACAAAATCCCTGAGTCAAAGTGCTCTCAAACACCAAAAACTTAATGTCTGAGCAGTAACAAGTATAGAAAATCTTATTTAATGAATTTTAAGTCCAGAGAAACCACAGTGGACATCTTTCACACCATAAACAAAATTCAGACTTTTAAAATGCCCTACCTGTCGGCACCTGCTACCATTCAAGAATCAGCATTGTTACTGTAGAGTCAGGACCATAAACCCAGGCTCTATTTTAAGACGTGACTTTTACTCATTTGTTTTACACTTTTTGCAAAATCCTTCTGGCCTGAAATTCTAAATCCCGGCTGACCCTAAAGATTTATTCTTAGAAAGCTCAAGAAACAGAACTATTTTAGTTACTCTTCTCCATTCCCATCTTGAGCATAAACAGATTCAAGATAATCATCACTCGGATACAACCAACTGATCAGTCATAATCTCCCACCCTTCTCCCATCACCCCTCTGTCTCCTGAAAGGTGGGTCTGTACCAGCGGCTAGAGTGAGCTTGGCTAGAGTAAGCATCTCATAGCCCAGCTTCTAGAACTCCCTTTCCCTGTCTTGTCTCCAACACACTTCTGTCCTCATTAGGTAAGAGCCTCTCACACCAGCAATCAGTACATCTTCTCAAGCCCTCAGCTGTGAAGGCAGAAAGCACTATTCAGCAGCGCTCTTGTTCACCCCTTGTTTATCGGGAAGAACACGGTCTAACACCAGATGGCATTCTTTTTCCACAGGCTATAGCTTGGCCTAGAAATGCAGTCTACTTGAATGACCTCAGAAAAGCCACTTCCTACTCTATCTAGGACTGTGCAGTTAGGTTTAAGGACCTATCCTGGAAACTCGATCACCACAGAAAATATGACTTTTCTGGACCTCCAAGACCATAGTATCAACCTATAGTCAAAAGAAAATGCCAGATGAAGAGAATGAAGGTTGGCCTATTCCCAGGCAAATCTAGGGAAGAGGAGATATTTGCAAATGTCTCCCCTTGCATTTCCTCTTCCCATAGTCAGAACAGCTCTCTCCAAAGTTGGGTGAGTCAGGCCATCTCATGGGGTGCCAGAAGGGACTATCGAAATGTGTTTTCTTACTAAAAAATGAAGAAATTCAGTTTGACTAATATTTAAGGCGCACACTGCTTAGGGCTTTTACCCCGTCCACGAATCAGCCGGTCACAATGGTCCTGAGCGTCTCTCTGCCCAAGGGAAGAGAAGTAGGGGTTCCACCGGGCTCACATCCAACCAGGACACACCAAAGCTTACATGGGCCTGGTTAAGTAGCCACATGGGTTCTGCTCTCCTAGAGACCAGAACAGTTCCAACTTTGTCCCAAAATGATGAGTGACAAAGAATTCTTTCCACGACACACATTCACTGCTCATCTCATGGTAGAGTACTTAAAAGACTTTGAAATTTAAAGATGAGGCACACTTCTTTTTTTCCACAAAAAAATTCCAAATTCGCTTTTTGGAATTACTGACGAGTAATTGCCAGTAATGCGCTACCTGACACATATTTACCAAAAAATAGAGGTGCCCACCAAAGTAAAGGTGTTGTTTCAACAATGTGTGAAAAAGTAAATACTATTAGAAAGAAATGTACACTTTGAAAAGAGTGTTTTGGAAAATACGTGTTAGGAAATGTTTCGTATTTTTGTTGCTGAAAAGAAGGAACTGGAGTACTCTACAAGCTCTCCTATTTGCACAGTTTAAAAACCTGGACACAGAATTTTGTAATGTATTTTTAATATTTTCCAAAAAACTACCTGCAGTGAATTTTGAATCTATTTTTTTTTAAAACCATTGAAACATAACACCTTCCTACCAGGAAGTATTGAATGCCACCTGAAAAGCAAACATTGACTGGCCAAGTGTCTACTTTAGAAAATTTTTAGAATAATTGGAGGATGGGGCAGAAATATGAGTACCATGATTTAGAGAATTCAGACAGTACCGGACTCACGTAGTTACACAGAATCCCATGCTCCCAAAGGCCCCTCACTTAATTTGAAGCTCTGCTATCATCATCTTGAAATTCATAATCTTTGAACAAGGGGCTCACATTTTCATTTTGCCCTGGGCTCTGTAAATTGTGCAGCTAGTTCTGGAGCTCAGTGGTCAATGCAGTGGTCCTTCTCCTTGAATCTACAGATTTTTGAGCTATCTTTTCAGCTATGACAACCACTAATTTCAACTATTAATGTAAAACCAACCTTGAATTGCCTGATCGTAAGTGCTAAACCAACCTAGTCAAAAATAATGACATATATAATTACACTAGTATATTTATAAATAGTTACACACAATCAGAAATTAAATATTTAGAGAGAGCACACATATTTGGCACTGTTATAAAAGAAAATTAAAAAGCATTTTCATCATTGTTATCTTTTAAATTCTATTCTTGCCTGTCTTCTAGGACACACAATATATTAATAAGGCAATACATGCATATAGTTTACGAATAAATAAGCACGTATTGACATTGCATGTTCAGCAGTTGTCGTTTATGAAGTGCGCAACCAAGAGTTTCTAAAATCCTGACCTAGATTCTCCATGACAATCTTCTGCTTGTGGAGCCCAAGTTCCTAAATTACTCCCTCTTCCGGCAGCACTTTCCCATTCCTCAGCAATATTTCCCAGTAAAAGGAGGGAGGCAATTCTGAGTTATGGCAAAGTGTAAAGAGGACTCCAAGTCAGGACTGGGTCCAAATCCCGCTGCCTTACTTTAAGACTCAGGCACGTTTCTTAACCTGCCCACCCTCTCCGGTTCCGAGCGCGGTCGTGAGGGTCCGTGTGTGAAGACCTGGCACACCTCCAGATGCTGATTAAGCACCAGCGACATTATCATTTACTCCAGGTCATCACGGGATGAGTCTGGTGGACCCTGAGCGCCGTGTCCACCTCTGCCCATTTCAAGTCTCATTCGCCCCAGTAACGCTGAACCGGGCCACCTCGGGCAGGGAGGAGAGGTGCATCTTTTCCGTGACACCGGAGGGGTGCTGCCAATACAAACTAAAAGTTCTCTCCAAACACACCACGGAAACCCACTACTACTAACTTCTCCCAATAAGGTCAGGGAGACAGAAGGGCCTGGAAGGAGGCGCGCCGGTGAGGCCGAGGGGCACTCATGGCCGGGCGCTACCTGAGTGATGGAGGCAGGATGGGGAGAAGGTTCTATGCACGCCGGAGCGCACCTGGGGACTTTCTCCTCTGCGCCCGCAAACTTAACCTCAGCCTTCACTCATCTCGCGTGCCCTACTGGCCCCGGCGTCGCACGGCGAATTGGCAAGGACCGAGCTCCTGCAGGATCGCTCCGGGGCACGGAACCCTCCTCCCTGGGTCGCCGGCCCGCGCGGGGCCTGGGGGAGCCCTTCCCGGTCGCCTGGGATCGCTAGCACGCCGGAAAAGGGCCCCCTCCTTCTGCTCGGGGCCGCCGGCCAGCGCGGGGACGAGGCCCGCCCCTCGCCCCCACTCGCTTGCTCCCGGGACCTTACCTGGATGGTGTGGCCGCTGCCCGGGGAGGTGGGCCCCCCGACCAACTTGCAGTAGAGCTCCGGCCGGGGCCGCGTGCCGCCAGGCTCCCGCTCTCCGCAGGTGGCCGTGGCCCAAATCCTCGCCGCCTCGGCCAGGTTGAAGTAGGGAGGGTGCAGGCTGAGCCCGGCCGCGGCCAGGGGTTCTGGAGCGGGGCTCACGGCGGGCAGCAGTAGCAGCAGTAGGACCGGCCTCGAAGCCCAGCCTGGAGCCCGCGCGGCCGCCGCCATCCTGCAGCGCTTGATCCTCCGGGGAGGAGCGAGCTCAGCCCCGAGTGTGGGCGGCGGCCGATCCGCGCCCGCGCCCCACGCGCCGGGAGCTCGAGGCGTGCGGGCGGCTTCTCTGGTGTGGAACCTGCGGCGGCTGGAGCGGGCACCCAACGGAGCAG
Source organism: Nasua narica (assembly GCA_028533885.1). Taxonomy (NCBI): domain Eukaryota; kingdom Metazoa; phylum Chordata; class Mammalia; order Carnivora; family Procyonidae; genus Nasua; species Nasua narica. Next base: position 37,767,530 of record CM052808.1, on the reverse strand, counting down.
GAACTGACAGCGCCCAGCCTCGGGCCAGCCGACCAGGTCTCTGGAGCGCGCTGCGCCGGCAAACTTCGCGGGCGGGGAGAGCGAAAGGCGTTCCCCGGCTCTCACCCTGGCGCCCGAGGCGGGGGCCGGGACCGCCCCACCTTTCCACGCCCGGCGCAAAAATCAGATCCTCCTCTCCAGCTGCTCACGCTCTCAGATCAGCCTTGAAAGCCAGCTCCGAACCTCGGACAGGGGAGAAGGCTTGGGTGAGAAATCCGAACAAATTGGCACTGCCTGCAGAATTTACATCAAAGACCTTGTGGCTTCCCGGACGTCTCAATTATCAAAAGACAAGCCCCGTCAATTTCTCAAACGCTGTGCGCCAACAATATCTGTGGCACTAGAGCCCATTCGGAGTCTGGGACCGAAGGAGCTCACGGGGAATGGGGAGTGGCGGAACATACACATTTAAAACACAGCCAAGAGCGCAGGTTGTCCTTTCCCAAGCTGCCAAGACACCTTGAGGTCTTTGGATGCCCAATCTGCTAAATTTTACAGATAAACTGAGAGATGTGGAGGGGATTTCTGGAGCTGTCAAGCTGGCGTCAGAGCAGAGGGTACGCCCATCCCGGGGCCGAGATTTGGTCTTTTTTGCAGGATATCTACCCCAAACCGAGCCCTCTTAGACGCTCTAAGCAATTCAGGGAGAGTGCCCCTGCTGCTGGCCAGGATCTACTGAAGTGCCTCAGAGGAAGTGGGATTGGAGCTGTGAAGGAAGGAGAAGGGAAAATGAAGGAGGATGTGAGAACATTGCTTGAGCAAAGATTGAGATAGCCATAAAAAATGATACAGTTGAGGGGCCCCTGGATGACTCAGTGGGTTAAAGCCTCTGCCTTCCGCTCAGGTCATGATCTCAGGGTCCTGGGATTGAGCCCAGCATCAAATAAATAGATAAAATCTTAAAAAAATAAAATAAAATGGTAAGTTGAAAGGAGAAGTGACCAGCATATTTATTAAATAGTGGGATATGTGCTAGAAAGAAGGCAGTGTACCTATTTAATCTTCTATTCTTCAAAAATAAAAGAAGAGGGAAAGGAATTTGTGAGTTTAACACCAAAAGGAGAAGCTACAAAGATTGATAAGTTGACGGAGAAACAAAGTTTTGTACATCCAAAAGCACCCTAATTAAACAAAAATGGCAAACACATGAGGAGAAAATGTTTACCGTAAAGGACATAGGATTAATTAATATACAAATTGCTTTCACAAAACTATAAACAGTGGTACACTCAAGGCTAAGAAATCTCAGATAATTAACAGGAAAAAAAAACCCACCTTTCTAAGCTAATAAACATATGAAAAAAATTTTTTTACCTTCATGGGAATTGCAAATGCAATGCAAACAAAGTACCAATTAGACTGGTCTTTCACCTATCAAACACAGAAAGCTGTTTTTAAAAAACAACAATAAAGCAGAGAATTAAGGGAATCAAGTATCACAGCTGTGGTTGAAAACCCTTAAACCTTTTCAGGTGGGCAATGTTTGCACCACTTAGATGATGACTTCAAAGTGCATATATTTTGCCCTAACAACGCCACTTGTGCAGATTTATATCTAGGAAATAATTAAGAAAGTTTGTAAAACTTTAGTGGCAAGTGTGTATCAGAGTTATTTTGTTTTTTTTTTTTTTTAAATTTAAAAGAACCTAAATGTCTAATAGTAAAAAGCTGGTTAGATAAAATATTACAGTGGACTTTTTTAAAAGATTTTATTTATTTATTTGATAGAGATCACAAGTAGGCAGAGAGGCAGGCAGAGAGAGGGGGAAGCAGGCTCCCTGCTGAGCAGAGAGCCTGATGTGGGGCTCAATCTCAGGACCCTGAGACCCTGACCTGAGCAGAAGGCGGAGGCTTTAACTCACTGAACCATCCAGGCGCCCCTACGGTGGACTTTCAATTAAGCATTTCTTATTAAATAAAACATAAAAGTGAAGTGTTGCAGAGTCACTAAAAGAATTTTATAGAACTATATTTTCTGACACAGAAAGATGTTCACAATAGTTTAACAGAAAAAAAGAATATAAAATAATACATGTATAAGAATCAATTGTTATTTCTAAACACTAGCACTAGCAATCCAAAAATGAAATTAAGAGCAATTCCATTTACTATAGAATCAGAAAGAATAGTATTCTTAGAAATAAATTTAACAAAAGAAGTGCAAGACCTGTGTAGTGAAAACTAATAAACATCTTTGAAAGAAATTAAAGATCTAAAGAAATGGAAAGGGGCTCCTGGGTGGCTCAGTGGGTTAAAGCCCCCGCCTTCAGCTCAGGTCATGATCTCAGGGTCCTGAGATCCAGCCCCAAAGGGCTCTCTGCTCAGCGGGGAGCCTGCTTCCCCCTCTCTCTCTGCTTGCCTCTCTGCCTACTTATGATCTCTCTCTCTCTCTCTCTCTGTCAAATAAATAAATAAAATCTTTAAAAAAAAAAAAGAAATGGAAAGACATCACATGTTCATGGATTGAGACAATATTGTTAAGATGGCAGTATTCCCTAAAGCAGTCTATAGATACAGCACGATCCTACCAAAATCCCAGGCAGTACTTTTGCAGATCACACTGACAAGCTGATCTTAAAATTCACGTGGAAATGTGAAGAACCCAGAACAGCCAAAACGATCCTGAAAAAGATGAACAAAATTGGAGGACTCACACTTTCCCTATTTCAAAACTTAACACAAACCTACAGTAATCAAGAGAGTGTGGTACTGGCATAAGGGTAAACATATAGATCAATGGAAGGGAAGTAGGAGTCCAGAAATAAACCTTTACATTTATGGTCACTCGATTTTCACAATGCCAAGACCATTCAATGGGGAAAGAGTAATCTTTTCAATAAAGGAGGCTAGGACAGCTGGCTATCCACAGGCAAATGAATGAAGTTGGATGCCTACCTCACACCATATACAAAAATGAACTCAAAAAGGATCAAAGACCTAAACCTAAGAGCTAACACTATAAAACGCTTAGACAAAAACATAAGAGTAAATCTTTGTGGGTTTGGATTAGATAATGGTTTCTTAGATATGAAATCAAAAGCACATGCAACAAAAGAAAAAATTAATTGAACCTCATCAAATTTTAAAACTTTTGTACTTCAAAGGACATCATCAAAAAAAGTGTAGAGACAACCCAAAGGTGGAAGAAAATATTTGCAAATCATATATCTGATAAGAGAGTCATATCTAGAATAAAGTACTCTAGTAAGCCATTAAAAAAAATTAGATGACTGAAAAAAATTTTTTGAATAGACATTTCTTCAAAGAAGATATAAAAATCGGTCAATAAGCACATGGAAAGACGCTCAACATCAAGTCATCAAAGAAAAGCAAATCAAAACCACAATATCACTTCACACCCACTAGGATGGCTGTCATCAAAAAGACAAATAATAACAAGTGTTGGTGAGACTATGGAGAAATTAGAACCCTCATACATTGCTGGGGGGATGTAACTGGTGCAGACACTTTAGAAAATACTTTGGCAGCTCCTCAAAAATTTGAACATAATGTTACCATGTGACCCAGCAATTCCAGTCCTAAGTATCTACTCAAGAGAACTGAACATCCACACAAAAACTTGTGCATTATGTTCGTAGCAGCGTTTATAATAACCAAAAAGTGAAAACCACACAATGTGCACCAACTAATGAATGAATTAACAAAACATGGTATATCCATACATTGGAATATCATTCTGTCATAAAAATGAATGAAGTTCCGATATATGCTACAACGTAGGCGAACCTTGAAGACATTACACTGGGTGAAAGAAGCCAGACACGAAGGGCTACATACTGTATGGAAGGAACTGCTAACGGATATGGGATTTCCTTTTGCAATGATAGAAACGTTCTGGAATTAGATAGTGCTGATGGATGTACAACCCTGCTAAAAACTGCTGAATTGCATACTTTAAAAGTGAATTTATGGCATGTGAATTATATCTTAATGGATCTGTTATTTAAAAAGAATTTTGCAGAACCAAAATAAATCTTATATGTAAAAAGTACGTATGAACTTGTGTCTACGTGTGCACATGCACTCATATGTGTGAAAGCAGACTCAAAGAGATTTTGAAAATTATACAATTGAATGTTTAAGAGTGGAGAGATGGGATGGAAAGAAGGGACTTTTTGGTTTTGTTCTTTTTTTTAATTGTTTGTATTTTTTTTTTCATTTTTCCAATAATGAGCCTGTATTGCTTTGCCCTGATAAGAACTTTCATATTTTAACAAATCAACTGAATGAATGCCCAGTAGTACCTGGAATGGTCCAGCCCAAGGTGGTATGGTCCTATCTTAGTTGACAAAAGAAGACTGAGAGAAAGCAAGAAACAGTTTACATCTTTTTTATACAGTCCTTCTGGACACAAGATTCCTTAAAGGGAAACATCCGACAAATGACTAGGATTCCAAAATTATTGTATTACCATGCAAATGTAAAGCAAAATCTAAGTTAAAGAAGCTGTTCTCCACCCAGCCAGGAACTCCCCCGCAATGCCAGGCCATTTCACTGAGATGTTCTGCCATCAGAATCCTCAGCATCAGAATGGACCAGATGTGGATTCAAATCCAGGCTTCTTCCTCACAGACATTCATATTTTGCTGTTGCTTCAAGGCAACAATGAAGAGCATGCCTTGCAAATTTTCTTTATTGTATAGAGACTGAAGTTCTCCTTGATAGGTTTTATTATATTCCTCAATCAAAAGATAAATAGTATCATTGACTTCATATTGTCATTGCTGTTTAAAAATAACTTTGTAATGTCAGAGTGTGGCCGGTTTTCCTCCCGAGAAGGGCTATGAAGATGACCAAGTAAAAACTACATATCTGAAGCTTGTATTTATTAGTTATCTCTCTAAGGATTATGTATCCGGGGGCCCCTGGGTGGCGCAGTTGGTTGAGCGACTGCCTTCGGCTCAGGTCATGATCCCGGAGTCCGGGGATCGAGTCCCACATCGGGCTCCCGGCTCCATGGGGAGTCCACTTCTCACTCTGACCTGCTCTCTCTCACTCTCTCTCTTTCCTAATAAATAAATAAATAAAATCTTTAAAAAAAAAAAAAAAGATTATGTATCCGGGATGCCTGGGTGGCCCAATTGGTTAAGCATCTGCTTTCAGCTCAGGTCATGATCCTGGGGTCCTGGGATGGAGCCCTGTGTGGGGCTCCCTGCTCAGAGGGGAGTCTGTTTCCCCCTCTCCCTCTGCTTCTCCCCACGCTTATGCTCTCTCTCTGTCTCTGTCAAATAAATAAATAAAATCTTAAAAAAAAAAAAGATTTTGTATCCAAAATGAACATCTCAGGAGCACCTACCCTCAAAGTCCCAGATATCAGAGACACGATGAGATTAATGACACTTTGGTTGGGGGAGGGGAGAGAGGCCGCTCTGGAGGTTAAGGGAAGGCGTGTATGAACAGGTGCTTGTAAACATGAAAGCGGAAGATTTAAGGCACACCGTGTTTTCATGGCAAGATGGGGCTGTTCTAATGGGGAAAGATAATGCTTGAGGAAATTAAATGTCTTGTTCATGTTTTTTTTTTCCCTGCTGCATGAAGCTCATTCTTGTTACAATGAATTAGATCAGAAAATGTTTTCCATTAGCTACATTTTACTCTCCTAAAATAGATCTGGGCTATGACCCAGTGCTTTGATGAGATCTGGGACAGGCATTTGCAAACTGTCACTGGTGTGTCATTTAAAAAGAAATCCAGTCGCAGAAATTCTAGGCCTTTTTAGGAGTTCGGACCATCACTCCCATCACCCATTACATATCCAGTTTTGGGGTTTTATTATTATTATTATTATTATGGTGTTCAGTTAGCCCCTGTATGTAGTATATCATTAGTTTTTGATGTAGTGGTCAACGATTCATTAGTTACCTATAACACCCAGTGCTCATCACAACATGTGTCCTCCTTGATACCCATCACCCTGTTACCCCCTCTCTCTACTGTCTCTGAAACCCTCGGTTTGTTTCCTGGGGACCATAGTCTCTCATGGTTTGGCTCCCTGTCTGATTTCTCCCCCTTCAGATTTCCCTCCCTTCCCCTACGGTCCTCCACACTATTGCTTATGTTCCACATATGAGCGAAACCATGTGATAATTATCTTCCTCTGCTTGACTTACTTCACTTAGCATAATCCCCTCCAGTTCCATCCATGTTGATGCAAATGGTGAGTATTCATCCTTTCTGATGGCTGAATAATATTCCATTATCTCTATGTACCATATCTTCTTTATCCATTCATCTGTTGAAAGATATCTTGGCTCCTTCCACAGTTTGGCTACTGTGGACATTGCTGCTATGACCATTGGGGAGCATGTGTTCCTTCTTTTCACTACATCTGTATCTTTGGAGTAAATACCTATAGTGCAATTGCTGGATTATAGAGTAACTCTATTTTTAAGATCTTGAGGAAACTCCATACTGTTTTTCCAGAGTGGCTGTACCAGCTTACATTCCCACCAACAATGTAGGAGGGTTCCTCTTTTCCACATCCTCACCAACATTTGTTGTTTCCTGTCTTGTTAATTTTTGCCATTCTAATTAGTGTAATCGGATATCTCATTGTGGTTTTGATTTGTATTTCCCTGATGGCTAGTGATGCTGAGCATTTTTTTTCACGTGTCTGTTAGCCATTCATAGTCTTCTTTGAAGAAGTGTCTGTTCATGTCTTCTGCCCATTTTTTGAATGGGTTATTTGCTTTTTGAGAGTTGAATTTAAGAAGTTCCTTCTATACCTTGGATATCAGCCCTTTATCTACAATGTCATTTGCAAATATCTTCTCCCATTCCATGGGTTGCCTCTTAGTTTTGTTGACTGTTTCCTTTGCTGTGCAGAAGCTTTTTATCTTCATGAAGTCCCAAAAGTTCATTTTTGCTTTTGTTTCATTTGCCTTTGGAGACGTGTCTTGAAAGAAGTTACTGTGGCCAATGTTGAAGAGGTTACTGCCTATGTTCTCCTCTAGAACTTTGATGGATTCCTGTCTCACATTGAGGTCTTTCATCCATTTAAAGTTTATCTTTTTTTATGGTGTAAGGGAATAGTCCAGTTTCATTCTTCTATATGTAGCTGTCCAATTTTCCCAGCACCATTTATTGAAGACATTGTCTTTTTTCCATTGGGTATTTTTTCCGATTTATCAAAGATCAGTTGACCATAGAGTTGAAGGTCCATTTCTGGAGTCTCTACTCTGTTCCACTGGTCTATGTGTCTGTTTTTGTGCCAATACCATGCTGTCTTTAATTACAGCTTTGTAACAGAGCTTAAAGTCAGGCAATATGATGCCACCAGCTTTGTTTTTCTTTTTCATCATTCCCTTGGTGGTTTGGACTTTTTTCAGGTTCCATACAAGTTTTAGGGTTGTTTGTTCCAGCTCTTCGAAAAATGCCAGTGGTATTTTAATAGGGATGGCATCGAAAGTGTAAATTGCTCTGGGCGGGATAAACATTTAACAATGTTTATTCTTCCAATTCATGAGCATGGAATATTTTTCCATCTTTTTGTGTCTTCCTCAATTTCTTTCATAAGTGTTCTGTAGTTTCTAGAGTATAAGTCCTTTACCTTTTTGGTTAGGTTTATTCCTAGGTATCTTATGGGTTTTGTTGCTATTGTGAAAGGAATCCATTCCTTAGTTTCTCTTTCTACAGTTTCTCTTTCTCTTGTTAGTGGGTAAAAAAGCAACTGATTTCTGTGCATTGACTTTGTATCCTGCCACATTGCTGAATTGCTGTATGAGTTCTACTAACTTAAGGGTGGAGTCTTTAGGGCTTTCCACATAAAGTATCATGTCATCTGCAAAGAGGGAGACTTTGACTTCTTTGTCAATCTGGATGCCCTTTATTTCTTTTTGTTGTCTGATTGCTGAGGCTACAACTTCTAGCACTATGTCGAACAATAGTGGTGAGAGTGGGCATCACTGTGGTGTTCATGTTTTAAGAAAAGTAGCAATAGGGGCATCTGAGTGACTCAGTCAGTTAAGCAGTTAAGCATCTGCTTTCTGCTTAAGAAAGTTAAGACTGCTTTCAGCTCCAGTCTTTATCTTGGGGTTCTGGGACTGAGACCCAAGTGGGGTTCCATGCTCAGTGGGGAGTCTGCTTCTCCCTTTCCCTCTGCCCCTGCTCATGCTCTCTCTCTCACTTACTCTCTCTCAAATAAATAAATAAAATCTTTTTTTAAAAAAGACAAAGAGGGCGCCTGGGTGGCTCAGTTGGTTGGGCAACTGCCTTCAGCTCAGGTCATGATCCCGGGGTCCCGGGATCGAGTCCCGCATCGGGCCCCCAGCTCCGCAGGGAGTCTGCTTCTCCCTCTGACCTTCTCCCCTCTCATGCTCTCTCTCACTATCTCTCTCTCAAATAAATAAAATCTTTAAAAAATATTTTTTAAAAGACAAAGAAAGAAAAGTAGGAATAATGAGCAGGACATAGTATTACTGATGCCAAGTTCAACCTCCTAGAAGGACTCTGGGAGGACAAAGGAAAAAGCTCCCAGGGGAGGCCCAACTGAAATGTGAAGGCTATAGAAGACTGGCATGCAAGGGAAGCCGCTGGGTTACTTAGTCGTACAGAGGTGGGTGCGACAGACATGCATAGTTGGTTACGAACAAACCCAAACGAACACAAGTGAATTTGGGGTTTGGCTGGCCTCCCAATACTTCAGAAGTGATTCATGCATAGTTATGTCCTTCAGATTTTAAGATGGAAATGCAACTCACCACACCACTGTTGAAAAGAATTTCCCCAGAGTCAAGAACCTAAGCATGCAAGGGTGATAAACTCACTGTGTCTTACCAAGGGGATAATCAAACTCAGTAATGTCCCTTTAGCACAGGGATGGGCCTAAGATCAGGTTCGGGCTGATGCTCCCATAAGCAAAGCATAGGTTTTCTCCTCCTTCCTTTCTCCCCCCCTTCCCAATGTGGCAACTTTGTCCTTCCGTCTTTCCGAGCCCTCCTAAGAATATGAACTGGGGGGACGCCTGGGTGGCTCAGTTGGTTGAGCAACTGCCTTTGGCTCAGGTCATGATCCCAGCGTCTTGGGGTCGAGTCCCGCATCGGGCTCCTTGCTCCGCGGGGAGCCTGCTCCTCTCTCTGCCTCTGCCTGCCTCTCTGCCTGCTTGTGTTCTCTCTCTGTTAAATGAATAAATAAAATCTTTAAAAAAAAAAAAAAAGAATATGAACTGGGATCAGAGACCTTGGGTCCTGCTTACTATTGCTATTCTTCCTTGAAATGTATTGTCAGATACAACCACTTGCCTTTGGCTCGGCTTAAGGGGAAGGTTGCAGTTTTCCTTTTCATCATCACTTCACAGAGAAAACAGCAATGTTGTTCTAGGCCAAAAGTGGTATATGCATTACCAATCGCAATGAAAAGAATACAAACAAAGCAGGAAAACAAAGGCATTTCTTACTTCTTGTACTATCACACACCTGGTGAGGCCTCCCCTTAAAAGCCAGGTGCAATTAGATAATGAAGAAAGTTCTGCCATCCAACTGGTTGGCGTCATTGCAAACCCTAACATAGAGAGTATCTTTTGAAACCCAATTATCCCATCATTAAAAAAATAATAAAAATTACATATATGTGTGTATGTGTCTGTGTGCACGCACATGCATGTGTGTATGTCCTTTTATTGTGCTTCTCATATGACCTTCTGCTTCGAAAGAATTTCACTAACTGTACATCGGTTATTTTTACTTCTCTTTGTATTTTTATTTTTAATTGAAGTACCGCTGGCCTACAACGTTATATTGTTTCAGGTGTACAACTTAGTGATTTCACGACTACATACACTATGAAATGCTCACCGCAGTAAGTATTATTACTTACATATATATACGGATACTGCGTATATATACGGATACTGTGTATACTTACGCAGTAAGTATTGTTACCATCTGTCACTGTATAAATTATTCTTCCAATATTATTGACAGCATTTCCCATGCTGCACTGCTGCCCATTTTTATTTGGAGGTAAGAAGCCAAGGTTCAGGGAGTGGCCCAAGTCCTCATGACCATGAAATGGTCTCCAGAACGCAGCAGTCTGCCTGCCCAGAATTCCAGCACACCTCACCCCCACTTCCCTTTGCTGTGGGCCTGCCTGCTCCAGGCCTCTGGCTCTAAGGGCTCCTTGGGAAACAGTCACGCTCCCTTGGCACAGGGCTTGTGTCTGGCTCATCCTCTGAGCTCAGAATCCCCAGCGTGAAGCAAGCCAGAGTCAGGATCTCAGTATCCAGTTCTTCTGCTCACTGCAGGCAGACTGCAGCTTCGGTTGGAGCCCTGACACTGGTACCTCCCATTGGGACACTCCCTGGTAGTTAGTTCTGCCAAAGACCCCATGAAGAACTCACATTCCAATCGCATGAGTTTCCTCTCCAGGGCTTACTTCACACACTCCAATTTAGCCTTTATGTGAAATATGCAATTGGGCAGAGCCAGTAATTTTATACATTTGTTATTAAGGAAGATACCTTCTTTCCAACCCCGGGTGTGTGAGATCACAAGCAGTAGTGCTAGGATAAAAGAAATAGTGCCTCTTCTTTATAATGAAATTCTTTCCTGCCAGCTCAGAGCTAACCTTGAAAGGTAAGCAGGAAACCATCATTCTCATTTTGCTGATGAGTAATAATAAGCTAGTGGGTAGTTAAACCATCTTGCTCAGCCTTAGTGAAGATTGAAGGACTGGAACCTTCATTCTCTTGATACGAAGGTTAGCAATGGATCTGGCGGAGATTTTGAGTGAAAATCACAAAGTAGACTCTACATACCCTCTTGGATCATTTTTACATTGGTGACCCTATGTTTTAGGATTTCAATAGTCTCAGTGATGACAGGAAATATCACTACTGGCAAGTTTAAAATATGTCACCAGCTAGTGTTTGAGCTCACTACACTTTGTTTCTGTGTTCAAAATACATCACTTTAGAGATGTGCATTTGGTTAGAATTGGCTGGACAGACCCAGTAAATGGTCTATGTAACAATATAAATGGAAAACTCTAAAGGACAAAGACTATAATCCAAAGATTTTTTTTTTCTTTATGTCTTTTAAGATCTCTATAGAAGTGCCTTATATAGAGCAGCAGGTAGATAAATATTTGTCCCAATTCTGAATTCATTTCACTTAAGCCCTAGAACATAGGTCTGATAAACAATTTTTAAATCAAATCTCTGGTCACTTCATACTTTTTTAAAAAGATATATCTATTTATTTTAGAGAGCGAGCTCAAGCAGAAAGGGCAGAAGGAGAGAGAATCTCAAGCAGACTTCCTGCTGAATGTGGAGCCAGAAGCGGGGCTCGATCCCATGACCCTGAGATCACAACCTGAGCTGAAACCAAGAGTCGGTCGCTTAACTGACTTGTTCACCCAGGTGCCCCATCTGATCAATGCCGGGCAGTTTACAGAACAAATAGGGTGTGAATTTCTTCTTCTTTTTTTTTTTTTAATCTTTTTTTTTTTTAAAGATTTTATTTATTTATTTATTAGAGAGAGAGAGACTGAGAATGAGAGGGGAGAAGATCATAGGGAGAAGCAGACTTCCCGCAGAGCCGGGAGTCCGATATGGGACTCAATCCCAGGACTCCGGGATCATGACCCGAGCCGAAGGCAGTCGCCCAACCAACTGAGCCACCCAGGCGCCCGGGTGTGAATTTCAATACTACTTCTTAAGAAGGCAATGTGGACCCAGCTTGCTCATTTCTATAAAGCTTTACTGTAGATTTATACAGGATCTAGTTTTGTTTATGGGACTTACCAGTTACTGCCTTATCTCATTCAGTGTGTTTTTCATAGCAGTAAATTCCAGAGAGGATTCCGAGAATGGCTAGATAGCCAGGCATATAAAACAACTGGAAAATATGAGTAAACTTTAGTGTAGCCCTGAGGAGATGGGAGGAGAAGTGAGAGGGACAGTCAGTGATATGTAAATAATAGGAAGAGATGGAGACAAGAAATACCGTAGAGTCACGAGCACTATCGACATAACCTAGTCTGGTGTGATGGAAACAACTAGCTTCCTACCAAGGACTGGTGCTCCCTTTCCGTGGTGTAGGGTCCTTCTGAGAAATGGTCCCTGCTCTAGGAATACATTTCCCATGATACATGCATCTAAGTGGGGTCATAGGGCAGATTTTGAGCCAATGAAAACTGAGGATAAATGGCCCATTGAAACCTCTTGTGTGATTTTTTTTTTTTTAATGTTTTCTCTCTTCCTGCCTGGAGGCAAAGGTCTCAAGGTCCTAGGATATGGAGGTCCATAACATGAAAAGAGCCCGGGTCCCCTCTGGAAGGCTGCACTCCACACCCCTGCATTGGATTGTTATGTGAATAAGAAACAGGTTTTTCATTAAATTAAAGCACCAAGGTTGGGGGGATTATCTGTTAAAGTAGTTAGTATTATCTTAACTAGTACCTTTGATTGAATTATTACTGTTGTAATATATTTACTATAGAGGGGAGCAAAAAGACTCTCATAATCAGTGCTCACTGAGAAATAAGGGGCTAACCCAGGCCCTAAAACCAAGCTATTACTTGAGCCATGAATCTTGACCAACCTCCCGTTTTCTCACCTCACAACCTAAGAAAGCTTATTGTTTTATTTTAAAGTTATGTTGGGATATTGAACGGGGTTTATTTGGGTTTAGCTGGACTAATAATACTAGACACTTGTCTGTTGTTTGTGCTTTTCCATGCTCAACATTCTTTAAAGTATTTTCTTATTAACTTTGAAAGACAAAGTCCTTTTAGCTGTCAGATCCTGAGAGGACAAAGCATCAGGCCAAAGAGAATCATTCTAAAGCCTTAAAACTGAATAGAATTTGCCCTGCTAGCTTTCAGGGACGCTTGGGACCCGTGACCCTTTTTCTCCATCCAATTTCTCCCTTTTAGAATAGGAATGTCTAACCAAATTTGTTCTCTCACTGTATTTTAGAAGCAAATAACTTGTCTGAATTCACAAATTCACAGATAGAAAGGAGTTCCTGATATAGATGAGATTTTGGGTTTAGAGTTGATGCTGGAATGAGGTAAGACTTTGGGGAGTATTGGGATGGGGTGAATATATTTTCATGTGAGAGGACAAGAGGGAAGACTGTTATTGGTTAAACTGTGTCCTCTCCCAAATTTCATAGGTTGAGGTCCTAACCCCCAGCACCTCAGAAGGTAGAAATCGGGTCATTGCAGACATAATTAGCTAAGATGATGTCCTACTGGAGTAAGATGACCCCTTAATCCGATATTACTCATGTTCTCAGAATAGAGAAAAAGTTGGACACAGACACACATGGGAAGAACACCCTGTGAACATAAAATTAGAGATCAGAATGATGTATCTGCAGCCAGGGAATGCCAAAGTTGGCCAGCAAACCACCAGAAACGCACAAAGGCATGGAACAGATTCTTTCTCACATCTTCCAGACAGAAAGCAACCCTGCAGAGCCCTTGATTTCAGGTGTCTGGCTTCCAGAACTCTAAGACAATGTCCTTTATTTAAGCCAAGAAAATAACATCAGATCTAGTACCATGAAACTACCTATTAACAAAATCTCTTAAAAATGTTCATTAATCAGGGGCACCTGGGTAGTTCAGCCGGTTAAGCGTCTGCCTTGGGCTCAAGTCATGATCCCAGGTTCCTGGGATCAAGCCCCATGTCAGGTTCCCTGCTCATCGGAGAGCCTGCTTCTCCTTCTTCTTCTGCCTGCTGCTCTCCCTGCTTGTGCTCTCTCTCTCTCTATATATATATATAAAATAAGGAAATAAAATATTTTTTAAATGTTCATTAATCAAATAAACTATGTAAGTAGGTAGTAAGTGTATTTTTCAAAATCCCCCTGCCTACGCACCCTTAATTCTCCTTTCTCACCTCCTCCATACAAATACAATAGAAAAGGAGATCTTCCCCTTAGGATACAACTCACAATCAAAATGTAGGCAGTGGAACAATACTAACTATGCCCTTTTCTTGACCAGTGCATAGAACGTGACAACAGCAGCTTGTCTAGCAACCCACAGAGGCTTTTGTGAAAGTATCTAGCATGGCGCTTAATCCATAGGTGCTTAAGAATCAGGAATTCACTTTTCCCTTTCCTTTTCCCTGTCAGACTGGAAAGCATGGATTTCTCATTGACTGTTCTCTTTCCCGTATGTTCAAATGATGCTGGGGCGCCTGGGTGGCTCAGTTGGTTAAGGGTCTGCCTTCAGCTCAGGTCATGATCCCAGGGCCCAGGAATCGAGCCCCGCATAGCGTTCCCTTCTCTAAAATGGTTGTGAGCATTTCAGTTGTTTCTACCTCTGCAGCTCCCCCTGCTTGTGTGCTCACTCTCCCTCGCTCTCTCTCTCTCTGTCAAATAAATAAAATCCTAAAAATCAATCAATTAATTAATCAATTAATGGCGCTGATTAGCATTAGCCTGAGTTCACCCATTCATCCACCCTCTCCGCTATCTCTACCTTGTCTAGACCACTCTCAACCGTGCCAAGGTCAGCTTTCCAGCTGTTCTCTCTGTCTGCAGTCTCTCTCACTTATAACCCATCTTGCACGGTAATGGAAGACCAGCATTACGTGCCAGATCAAGGTGTTTTCACAACTTCCTACTGCCTACCCTATCAATCCGAGCTCTGTGTCTCCACCAGCTCTGGATGTGGCTTCATCCTCTTAAGTATATTTATGTGTCCCTACTCCTTAGTACCCATCTTGTTCTCGTGATCAGGGCTGCTCCCTCATTGCAGAGAGGATCCCAAATTCTACCCTTCTCATTTCCTAAGTAGTTCTCAAGTTGGCCGCCTCTATCCACTCCCATGGCCCCAGCCTTAATTTGGGATCACATCATCTCACACCTGAATTGTTACAGAGTCCTCGAAGTCCTCCAGTCATGCCCTCATCCAATCCATCTTCCATGCCACTGCTCTGCGGATTTTTCTAGAGCTGAGCTGTCCAATATAGTAGCCAAGAGCCCCAGGTGGCTATGTAAATTCAAATTAAAAAATTAAAAATTTACTTCCTGAGTCACACTGGCTGCATTTCAAGCGCTCAGCAGCCGCATCTGGTTAGCAGTTATCACACCGACCAGAGGAAATTATGGAACATTTTCATCATCTGGGGCGATGCCATTTCTAAGACGCAAGTGTGATCACGTGTCTTCTCTGTTTAATGTTTCTTAGCGCTTAGGATAAAATCTGACCTCCTTAGTAGTGTGGTTTATGAGCTGGCCTTGACTTTCCTGTCTGACCCATCTCCTTCCCCTGTCTGCATGGTACCTTATTCTCCAGACTCAAACGATTTCGCATTCCTGAGTGTATCTCCATGCCTTTGCTCATGTTGAAACTTCTGTCAGGACTGCCCTTTCCCACCTTAGCAACCTGTCTAACTCCAATCAATTCTTCAAAATTCACCCTGGGCATCACCTTATTTGGCAGGCTTTCCCTACTGCCAACTCTTCCTTCCTCTCCCAGCCAGCTATGCCTGTGCCGATGCTTGCAACGTATATTATTCATGCCCTTATTGTAGCAGTCTAAAAATAGACCAGGTTTAGTCTATTTTTACCCCCAGGGTCTAGCACAGGGTCCAGAATACAAGTTGGTGCCTAGAATTGAACTCCGGTTCTTTCTTCCCGGTTCTTCGGGATCTCATATCTGGGATAATTTGCTGTTCCCGATGTCATCACATTCCTCACCATTCAGCACAACTACTCAGCTGTTACAAGTGCCTTCCCAGGGCACTTGAATGTAGCACCGTGGTGGCCAGATTGTGGATTACTAACGACAGGAGAACCAGGCAGATGCTGACAAATTGTCTTGCAAGGAGGCATCTGCTTTCTCAAAGGACAAAAACTCAAGTTTGAGAAAGTTTAAGCACCTTTCTTTAAGTGGCTGAGTTTTCTTGTTCTCTGTATACACGGAGCCAGTGTTTTCCACCCGAGAGGAGAATTGATAGAGTCAGACAGTAGGGTCAAGTCTACATGCTCAGACTTGGATTATTACTGGATTATCATGACTCTTAGATCATGTCTCTATGTGCTGAAAGCCTCATCAGAATGAGGCATAACTAAAACTTTGAAATTCTTTACTTCTTTATATTCTATATGGCACAACTTAGCACTTTGTTGTGTTCTTACATTGTTTGCCACACTGTTACATTACCGTTACTATCTGTATTCTCCAACTCCTCACAAGTACCCTGAATGCAAGAAAAATGTATCTTCCATACACTTTGCATAGTGATAATGGGTTAATAAGTGCTCAATAAATATTTGTGAATTGATCAGCTAGCTTGAGTGATCCAATCTGGTGAGTTTTTATAGCCCCACAAGCCATTAAGAGGATTCCTAAATACAAGTGCCATTTTACAAAGCTCTAGAACGTGAGCTGGATTTTCCAAGTAACCTAATTCTGTCTTATGAAGAAAAACAGATTTTCCATTTATATAATTAAAGTATTTTTTTAATTTTACAACAGACCATACGTGGTCTCCAATGAACCATGCCTCTGAGAATTCCTGCCCTTGTGTTGCTCCTTCCTACACTGTGTCTGAGTTTGCGCCTTGCAAATGAGACATTAGCAAGCGTGATGCAGAGATTTGATAAGCCCTTGTCATCTTAGAATTCTAAGATGTGGGCAGATTGCATGCCACAAGGAAGCCCAACTGCCCTGCTGGAGAAAGGAGGGCTTTAGAAAGAGATGTGAGACCATGCAAGGCACACTGTGACGCGAGCTTAGTTCTTACAGCTCATCCGAGACCCCAGGCAAGACCAGCAGAACCGCCCTGCTGATCCCAGCCCAGACTGCTGAATCATGACCCAAGCCATACAGATCCTCCTTGACTTACAACGCGACTGCATCCCAGTAAACCCATCATAAATGGAAAGTATCATGAGTCAAAAAGGCATTTAATAGACTTAAAGTACCGAACACCGAAGCTTAGCCTCGCCTACCTTAAACGTGCTCAGAACATTTATGTTAGCCAACAGTTGGGCAAAATCAGTGACATAGAGCCTGTTTTGTAATAAAGTGTCGAATAGCTCATGTAATTTATTGAATCCTGTCCTGAAAGCAAGAAACAGAATGGTTGTGAGCATTTCAGTTCTTTCCCCTCACCCAGGCAGTGTGGCTGCCTGGGTGGATGTTGCTGTCACTGCCCAGAGTCACGCAGGAGCGTGGTACCTGCCCACCACGAGCTCTGGAAAAAATCAGAATTCAAAATTCCAAGTACAGTTTCTACTGAATGCGTATCACTTTCTCGCCATCATAAAGGCAAAAAATCATAAGTCGGCACATTCTAAGTCAGGGACCGTCTTTCCTTGTTTTAAGCCCCTGGATTTTAAAGTGGTCTTTGATGCACCAACAAACAACCACAACACCCAGAATCTTGTCTCTTCTTATTCATCAATATGACCAGTAAATATCACCTACTATTTGCATGTTCCATTCTTAAATGCCTGGAGTTAGTATTTGAAGTGAAATACAGAAAACACTGTAGGGTGAGAAAGTTTTTCCTTCAAGACACTTCTAGGAAATTAAGATTTTACAAAGTGACTTTTGTATTTCAACTATTTTTCTATGAATTTAATGTCTTTAAGATAAATTGAGTCAGGCTCCTCTTACTTTTTCTTTTCTGGCTTTTGCTCATGGGTAAGTATCTAGGGAAAAGAAAAATTTGATCTCACGAGTTTCATGCCGTTTTTCGCTCTTGCCAAAATTCTCTGTTAACTTCATTCCAAGCAAACAAACAAAAAAAAAGTTCTTGTGAATATGCCTTTTGCCACGGCATCAAGAACAGTGCCAGAAAGGATAATGCTATAAAAATAGATTTCTGCATTCTGTATCTATGTCAATCCACACAGTAAGATACTCTTTTTGTAGCTATCTTATGAGTCATAGTTTTCCTCTGAAAGTAACTTTTTGACCATTTGTGATCCTCCCTTGTAAGCATAGCTGTAGCCTCATTTTTTCTCTCAGCTTGGTGTTATATTTTATATTTTTTTCTTTCATTCTTTATGTACCTTTGATAGGTTGGTCTTTGAAGGAAGCCTTTCTCCCTTATCTCTCAGGTGGGGAAAGTATAGTTTACCTTGAAACAAAGAGTTTCTTTAAAAATCATCCTCAAGCATTGGAAATTCCACTAACATGATAAGCAAAAGGAAAGAAATGGACAAAACCGGAAGAAAAAATGAGTTTTTCAGTCGTTGAAATGGCTTCAGAGTGGTCAAACCTTGTTTAAACCAATGCTACTCTACATGTGGTATGGGGACCGGTGTCAGTCCACAAACTGTAATGAAAAAAGTACAAAAACTGAGTGTGTTCAGGAAATTAAATATACAGCTACCCTATGACCCTGCAATTGCACTACTGGGTATTTACCCCAAAGAAGCAGATGTAGTACAAAGAAGGGCCACGTGTACCACAATGTTCATAGCCGCAATGGCCACAATCGCCAAACTGTGGAAAGAACCAAA
>CM052808.1:37689786-37748536 GCA_028533885.1 Nasua narica | reverse complement strand
TTTAATATCTCAATGTTTTTTTAAAGATTTATTTACTTATTTTAGAGGGAGAGAGAGAGAACGAGTGAGCAGGGGGGAGAAGCAGGGGGATGGGGAAAGAGAGACCCAAGAAGACTCCTAGCTAAGCCCAGAGCTCAATGCAGGGCTCGATTTCATGACCTCGAGATCACAACCTGAGCTGAAACCAAGAGTCGGTCATTTAACTGACTGAGCAACCCAGGCACCCCCAAACTCAACATTTTTAAATTTTCATCAGAGTAAGAATGGCATTAATTTTTTCCCTTTTTTTATTAAGGTATGATTGACATAACATATTAGTTTCAGGTGTTCAGTGTCATGAATCAATATTTGTATATTTTGAAAAATGATTACCACGTAAGTCCAGTTAACTTATGTCCGACACCGTACATAGTTACAAATCTTTTTTCTCCTGATGAGAACTTTAAAGATCCACTCCTAGCTACTTTCAAATATGCAGTACAGTATTATGAACTAGAGTCATCACACGGAACATTACATCCCCATGACTTACTCATTTTACAACTGGAAATCTGTACCTTTTGACCCATTTCACCCAGTTAACCCGCCCCCACTGCTGGCAAGCACCAATCCCTTCTCTGTATCTATGAGCTTGGTTTTGGTTTGGTTTGGTTGGTTTTTAGATTTCACATATAAGTGAGGTCATACAGTATTTATCTTATCCTGTCTGATTCATTTCACTTAGAATAATGCCCTCAAGCTTCATTCGTGTTGTTACAAATAGCAAGGTTTCATTCTTCTTTATGGGTGAGTAATATTCCAGTGTGCGTGTACGTGTGTGTGATATGTTCTTTATCCATTCACCTGCTGATGGACATTTAGGTGGTCTCCATGTCTTGGCTAGTGTAACTAATGCTGCAATGAACATAGGGGTGCATGTATGTTACCAACGTAGTGGTTTGATTTCCTTAGATGAAGAGCAGAAGTGGAATTGCTGGATCATATGGGAGTTCTTAATTTTTTGACAAACTTCTGTATCATTTTTCACAGTGGTTTCTCCAATTTACATTCCCACCAATGGTGCCCAAGGGTTTTCTCTTTACCACATCTTTGCTAACACTTATTATTTCTTATCTTTTTTGATACCAGCCATTCTAATGTGTGTGAGGTGACACCTCATCATGGTTTTGACTTGCATTTCCCTGATGGTTAGTGATGTTGAGCATCTTTTCATGTACCTGTTGGCCAGCTCTATGTCTTCTTTGGAAAAATGTGTATTCAGATGTTCTGCCCATTTCTATTTTTTTAAGATTTTATTTATTTGAGAAAGAGAGTGAGTGAGAGAGAGAGAGAGCATGAGTGGGGGAGAAGGGCAGAGGGAGAGGGAGAAGCAGGCTTGCCCCTGAGCAAGGAGCCCGATTTGGGACTCCATTCCAGGACCCGGGGATCATGACCTGAGCCGAAGGCAGCCACTTAACCAACTGAGCCACCCAGGCATCCCTCTTCTGCACATTTTTTAATCAGATTGTTTGGTTTTTGTTTTGAATTGTACGAGTTCTTTATACACTTTGAATAGTAACCCCTTATCAGATATGTGACTTGCAAAAATGTTCTCCCATTCAGTAGGCTGAAGAATGGCCTTGATTTTAGATTATTTTCCACTCACACATTCAGATTCATTCAACTAATATTTTTGACATAATCATAGTAATAACCATAATAACACCTAGAACTTAATGGGCCCAAGGCTATGTGCTTTATACGCATTAATTTAATCGTCACAACAACCCACTGAGGAAGATTATATTATTATCTCCATTTTACAGATGAGGAAACCAAAGTGTAGAGAGTTTAGTATTAGGGTAAAGCATACGAAACTGCTGATATTCGCCAAATTTCATCTGCTAAATGGCAATTTCATGATTTTGACCTGAAAAATAGGCCATTTTCTTATAGCTCAACCTAAAAACTTTCCCAAGGTTAAGAATTTAGTAGGAGATCCAAACTCCTGCTCATAACAATCATCAGTACCACTTAGTATGTGCCAGAAACCATGAAAGCTTCTAGGAATACAAGCGCGATGGATTTGTTTTGTTGGATGTTAGCCATCTGTACATTATGCTTTTAAGACATGCCTAGTAACATTTTATACTTCTTTCTGTTTATTCTCTTTCTCCTAGTCTCCATGTCAAATAAGACAAGCTAATGGGTTTTGTTATGATTGTCATTCAATTTAGAGTAACAATGCACCAGGAGGTTCAAAAATCTCTGTTTTTCAGCATGTTGGTTTTTGCTCTTGTCGCTACCGATGATGTCATTTTAATTAACCTTGGTCTTCTCTGAAACACATCCAGCTCAAGTCCAAGACAAGCATCATGGTCGTAGGCACATCCCACTTGGGTGTGTTGGGATAAAAATTGTGTGCTTGTGTCTTGGAGTAGTTCTGCTCTTCCCTTCCAGAGATTCATAAGCAAAAAGTTCAACATAAAACTCCTAAGGTCAACTATGAGCAATACTTGGATTCCACAATTATTCCCTCTGCCCCACTGTGTAACAATGCCTCTCTCCGCCTGATGACCAAGGTCAATTACCTTGATCACTGCCAAGATGGTGACTCATCTTCTCACCTGCTGCCTCTAGACACATGTGCTTATCATGCCAGCACTGGAGAGGCCAATGATAAGAGGATGGTTGATGGCAACTGGTTAAGTCATTTTGTCTATTGGGTCATTTAGCATCTCTCTTATGGTGAATGCTCTTCACTGAGAATTAGTATGTAATACAAAACTCTTCACATTTCCTGCCTACTCCAATAAGTTCACCCACAGGGGGCACCTGGGTGGCTCAGTGGGTTGAAGCCTCTGCCTTTGGCTGGGGTCATGGTCTCAGGGTCCTGGGATTGAGCCCCACATCGGGCTCTCTGCTCAGCGGGGAGCCTGCTTGCTTCCCCCTCTCTCTCTGCCTGCCCCTGCATACTTGTAACTCTTTCTCTCTCTGTCAAATAAATAAATAAAATATTAAAAAAAAAATTCACCCACAGACCTCTACCCCAGAGCTCCTCCTCCGCCATCTTCCAATCTAACTCCTTCCTTGCTCCTGAGCACAGGTCAAGCCATTCTCCTCTGCCGATGAGTCATATATAGTCTAATCTTGGGCCACTTGTCTCCATACAAAGTGGATGACCACATCTTCCACCTGAAGTTCCGTTTTCCAGCCACCATCAAGTCCTGAGTGGGACCATTATGCAGCGACCATCCATTTTCAGTTTACACCCATATCTATCCCCCATTGTAACAGGAAAGGCACTAACCAAGCTCCAGCTTTTCCCTTCTCCATCACGTTGTCTTGCCACACAGCAAGTGTGAACTAGAGGAGAGGTGCTGGCCACCTGCTCGCGCAGGTTTGCTTGTGCCCTCTGAGCCTGCTTAGACTTGACCCCAGATAGGCCACTCCCTTCTCACGGTGGATTGTTTCTGGGGCCACCAACCTGAGGACAGAACCTAGTCCAGGATGGGACGTTCCAGCCATGTGGCCACTTGATGTCCACGGTCAAGCACTCCATCTATCAGGACTCAGTAGCATCCTGCCATGTGTTCTTCCTGGGCTCTATCTACCGCCTGGCTTTGTGGGCAGTCTCCCATTTAAGTTCACATCAGGCTTCCAAACTATTATAAGAGGAGAGTTCTAATTCCTCGTTCTACTACTGTTTACATGATTTAACCTCACACTTAAGCTAACTCTGCTCCAGGTACCCTCTGGAAAATAAACCTCAAACAGAACCACTTGATGACTCAAGGAGAACAGTACTTATGCAGGACCTCCCAAGGGTCAGGAGTGCACCCATTCCCCTGGAAGCCAGCCCAGCAGACGCTGTCCTATGTTGAGGTTTCCTGAAGTCCTTTGACATTAGGTTGTCAGTTTACATAAAGGACTGTCCCCAAAAGAGCTCTGCAAAATTCACCGATGCATTTGCCATTAAGATGTTATTGAGGAACAGAAGGTTAAAAATAAAACTACCCTATGATCCAGCAATTGCACTAGTAGGTACTTGCCCCAAGGATACAAAAATACAGATTTGAAAGGATTCATGCACCCCTATGTTTAAGCAGCATTATCAACAAGAGCCAAACCATGGGAAGAGCTCAGATGTCCACTGACTGATGAATAGATAAGGAAGATAGGGTGTATATACACAATATTACTCAGCCATCAAAAAGGATGAAATCTTCCCAAGTGCAATGACGTCGATGGAGCTAGAGTGTATATACTAAACAAGTCAGTCAGAGAAAGACAATACCATATGATTTCACTCACATATGGAATTTAAGAAACAAAACAGATGAACATAGGGGGAAGGGAGAAAACGGGAGGAGGGGGAAACAAACCATAAGAGACTCTTAAAGATAGCGAACAAACTGAGGGTTGATGGAGGGTGGTGGACAGGGGATGGGCTAGATGGCTAATGGGTATAGAGGAGGGCACTTGTTGGGATGAGCACTGGGTGTTGTACGTAAGTGACGAATCGCTGAATTCTACTCCTGAAACCAATATTGCACTGTTCGTTAACTAACTAGAATTTAAATAAAAATTTGAAGGAAAAAAAGATTATTGAGGAAACTGTATTGTTCGATACGGTTTTGCTTTTCTCTGCAATAGCTGGCCTTCTGTCGTGCAACTGGAGAGGTTTGCTCTTCTGGACACTGAAGAATCACAAAAATGATCCTATCCCTCTTCTGCATTGGTTCCTAAAAATCTTAGAGCCAAGGGTGTGTCCTTCCTGCTTCCCTTTTTATGTTTTCCCTCATTCCTGGCTTTCTGTTATCTTTTCCATTTTCAATTTTCTCCATCCCATTTTTAAATTTCTTATTTTATTTTTACCCTGTTTTATTAAAAATATTTAAGAGAATTTAAGTATTGTCTGGCAAGGTTATAAAATAGCAAACAGATAGACAGAAAGCGTAGTGCCTACAAAGTTTGCTTACAGAGAATCATTGGGAGCTTTGAGAAAAATCTCAAATAATAACTTAACCGGAATTATAAATGGAAGTATAAAATTGGCGAAGCATTTCTGAAAAGCAATTTGTGCTTAAGAATTAGCAGCTTTCACAATTATTTCATATGTTACAGCTCTGGAATTTCAGAAATGTATCCCAAGGAAATAATAAGAAATGTGGATAAAACTTAGGAACGAAATAATTATTAGCATTATTTTTAGTAACAAAAATTAAAAGGAACTTATACTAAGAGAAAGGTCTTACAATAGGAGAGAGGACTTAAAGGTGTTATAATAGGAGAAATGCTAAATAAATTACAGTATAGCTAATTTTAAATGCAGGATTTTCAAAGAATTTTTAATGCCGTAGGAAAATGCTCACATGATCACGCTTAATAATAATAAAAAAAACAAGTATACATACTTCCAGTTCTGTTACTACATGCTTAAGAAGAGATCAGGGTGTATTCAACCCCTGATGATTCTCGGAAATTGTATTACAGTTTATTGTTGTCATTTTTTTCCCTTCTTTTTGTATTCTGGGTTGGTAATTGGAAAAAAAATTCATTTGACTAAGCTAAAACTTCCACCTTAAGAATATTTATTGAGTAGACAGGCAAAGATATTGCCTATCAAAGGCAATAATCAAAATCTATATATATCACTTAGATTTAGTTATAGGTTGGGATATTGCCTGTGAAAGGCAGGGATATTGCCTATTAAAAGTAATAATCAAAATCTATGTGTATCACTTGGATACAGTGCTCCAGCCCCTTCTCACAGCACCCTGTCAGCAACTCGTTTATTTTGAGGGATATAATCCGTAATCCTAAGGTTGTAAATGCAGAACCAGAAACTTCATTCTGACATTTACTCAAACATTTATGCACAAACCTGGTCAAACGGCATGGTGGAGAAAGGAGTTCTACTCCCTTTGCCTGGATTCCAATACCACTTTCCTACTTCCGGTCCTCGTGATCATAAACAAGTTTTACATCCACTCTGAGTCTCAATTTCATCATCAATAATACATTTCACAGGAGGTCGGAATAAGAATCAAATCAATGACACATTCAAAATGCTAGCACGTAATAAGGACTAATCAATATGGGTGACATTCTTGACCTCTTGTCCCCCCACCCCTGGTTTCCATTCTCACCTTGTGTCAGGATACTTGCAACAGAAAGAGGCTTACAATCCTAAAAACAGACAGACGAAAAACAATATGTAAGTACACAGGCATGTCTATACTACCTGACATAATGATGTAATCAGATGCTTGCATCTACTTACAATGATTTTACAGAATAGTAAATGTTTTTTCACATACACTTGACATTTCAAAAAAGGACTAAACATATTGTGCATAAATATATATCACAAAGGTATATACATGATAAATGCACATACTTAATATATGATATATATGCCATGGGTAGAGACTAATAAAAATGTATTGATGACTCAAAAAAAAATTCCCCAAAACAAAACAAAACAAAAACAACAACAACAAAAGAAAGTGGCTTACACAGCAAGAAGTCCAGGGGCATGGCAGCCCCCGTTTGTCCAACATAGACCTTAGTGACACCAGCTGTCTGTACTGCCACCCTCAGGGAATAGCTTCCCTCATGGTCACAAGGTGGCTACAGCATTCCAGGCATCATATCCATACAGGACAGTGTCCCGAGGAAGACAGGACCTTCTCCAGGATCTCTCTCCTAGAAGTAAGAAACCCTTTCTTAGGACCCCCCCTGCACACTTCCTCTCCATCTCAGAGGTCAGGATTTGTCACATGCCAACATCTAATCCAGGCACTAGCACCAGCTTAGATCAGAGAGCTTTGGACAGCAAAGAGGGCTGGGCCCCCCTGAAGCATGTCCTAAGGTAGAGTCTGGTAGATGCCTGAGCAAAAATCAGTGTTCAGCTAGGGAAAAGGAAAGGGGCCACGGACGCTGGGGCAGATTATTCAACGCTGCATTGCTGCACTCTGCATTGCATGAAGCCTCGTCTGGTGGAAATCCCAAGAGGTGAGACTGAGCTAACCAGCTGGGAGATGTGGTGGGGGGAGGCACCCACCACACGCAGAGAAGGCAAGTTATCCAGAGCAGACTCTTCATTGGGGTGAAGGGGCCTGATCACAAAAGAGAGGAGGGAGAGGGCTCAGGAGACCAGTCTAACCTATGTCACGGCTCTGTCTAGATCAAGTTCTGCTGGATGTGACAGGTGTCACATCAAAAGCAAATGCAGGACAGCCCGCGCTGGTCTGAGCAGAAGGTGACAACAAATATGGCCTCATTGGAGATGAACGCAGATATCTGGGCATGTGAATCACAGAGGCCTATGGAGAGGCATGGTGCGACTTCTGAGCCTGGAGATATGGAGAACCCAATCCCTTGACTCTTCTATTGAACAATTCCTAACCATTGGCTACTGATCATATCTCTAGCTGTGGACTGGCCCCTGGAGAAAATTAAAGATATAGTAGAAGGCCTGGGGTCTGCTTTGAAGAATTTAAACTCTGCTGGAGGAGTCAAAAGGAACCAAAGTGGAGTCTAGAGCAACACCTAATGCTACGGAAGCAGGAGCTCAGCAAAGCTGGGAGAGAGATGGCCGAGGGGCCCAGCGCGGGAGCGGGGCTTGAGCTGGGAGCAACCCCTAGGAGGGCCAGGGTCTGAGTTAGGGCAGACAGAAGAGGAGGGAGAGATGAGAGCCATCGGGATGGGAGGGAGGGTGATAACAAGGAGAATCTCTGACAAGTATGGAGACACTACAGTGGCTCGTGAGAAATTATTTGGATAGAGACAGTAGGGCCATGAGGATTTAATGTCACATGTTAGGCCTGTTAAGCTTGGGAAGGGGCCTCTTTAGATGGAGTCACCTGGTGGTGATTAAGAGGGTGTTGTTTTTGGGCGCCTGGGTGGCTCAGTGGGTTAAAGCCTCTGCCTTCGGTTCAGGTCATGATCTCAGGGTCCTGGGATCGAGGCCAGCATTGGGCTCTCTGGTCAGCAGGGAGCCTGCTTCTCCCTCTCTCTCTGCCTGCCTTTCTGCCTGCTTGTGATCTCTCTCTCTCTCTCTCTCTGTCAAATGAATAAATAAAATCTTAAAAAAAAAAAAAAAAGAGGGTGTTGTTCTACTTGGGGGCTTTATTGTGAAAATGAAGTTAGCCAGGCGGGTGTGCTGATCCACAGGCACACTCTTTCCTGTGACTTTGACAAGAAACCCATCAGCAGCCTGGCCAGGAACTCACTGCCAGAACCAACTTTGAGCAGCAAATGTGGTAGTGGAAAGCAAATAGGCTTTGGAGCCAGACAGACTTCATTAAAGGTCTAGCACCATCGCTCATTAGCAAATACCTGCATCTCTCAGAACCTTAGTTTTTCAGGCTGTGCAATGGGCATAATACCTACCCTACAGACAGCACTCAAAATGTATTCTCTTCCCTCCTTTTGCTTAACAAAACTATTAAAGCAAAACCTCTCATGCTCAATCTTACATAATAATGTTGAAGTTGCAACGTCAGAACTGTCTCATCCATTAACACCTAAGGCAGGGAAAAGTTTCAAGTCTTTCTTGATTTAAAACTTGAAATTTTCTACCAAATTTTGGAACGTTCTTATTTTAGAATTAAGCACAAAGTGGGGTGCGTGGGTGGCTCAGTTGGTTAAGCAGCAGACTCTTGGTTTCAGCTCAGGTCATGATCTCAGGGTGGTGGGATGGAGCCCCACACTGGCCTCTGTGCCCAGCACAGAGTCTGCTCAAAATTCTCTGCCTCTCCTTCTCCCTCTGCCCCTACCCCTGCTAGCAGGCTTTCTCTCTCTCTCTCACAAATAAACAAATAAAAACCTTTAAAACATATTAAGCACAAATATGATTTATCTACAACAGATAAACATTTTGATTTCACCCTGAACTTTTACTTGTTGTTTTATTTTTTCTACTTTTGAATTAAGTATTCATTACCAATTCAACTGAGAAGAGAGAAGGAGACACAGAGATGAGGAGAGAATGAGTAGATTCCTACAGTATGAGTGTGTGGGATGTCTACTTTTACTTTAGCATTTGGATTTTCTAAAAAGGCTATTATTGCATTTTATACTTTAAAAACAATATATTTTTTAATTTAAAAAATGCGACTCTCCCACTTTTACTTCCCCAAACCAACCCTGGGTAAGCAACAAGGCATTATTCATGGGGAAGTGAACAGCTACTGAGATACTCCAGCTGTGCAGTGAAAGGCCCTAAGGGGGAAGCAACTGGTGTAATCCAAAGGAGAGGACCATGAGTAACATTCCCAATTTTGTACTTCACCTTCAAAAAGGAAAATAACACATATCGCTCATTAGCAAATATCTGCATCTTGATTTAAAACTTGAAACTTTCAAAGGCTTGTTTCCCAGCTCTTTTCCAGGAGGAAAACAAAACAAAACAAAAATACATTATTAGAAAAGAAAAGGAAGAGAAAGAAAAGAAAACCTAAAACGACGGAAATAAAAATGAAAATAACTATTTGGAACGGTGGTGGGAGGATGGGTGAATTTTTTCTTACTGTTTCATCCACATCACCAATGTCTGTGCTGTACTGAAGGTTGAGGGTCCTCTGATGCAGACCACGCTCTTTTGAAATATGTGTGAGGTGTGGGAGGGGGGTGGGTGTGTAGTGTGTATACGCAGATGTGAGGGTGGGAGTATTCTGTGTGCATCTGTGTGTGTAGTCTGGAGTGTGTGTGTGTGTGTGTGTGTGTGTGTGTGTGTGTAACAGGAATGCGATGCGTATGGAATGCGTGTAGGCGAGAGGGTGGGTGCGTGGACGCCAGTGTAGGCCGCTTGTGTGTTGAACGCGGAGAATGTGCGCGGCGTGGCGCGGACACTAGCGTGTGTGAGACTGCGGAACTGTGAGCAGTGTGGTGTTCGCGTGTGCATGCAGAGTGCGGAAAGAACCAGCGGAGTAGAGCGTGTGCGGAGCGAGCGGCCGACCAGCGGACGGGCGTGGGTAGGTGCGTGCACACTGCGCAGGCGGCTCCGCCCCCGGTGGTCCCGCCCCCGCCCTCCCCGCGTGGCCGCGTCTGAGACGGCGGCGGCGGGAGCGCGTGGCGGGGGAGGCCGCCCCACTGCGGAAGGCGGCGGGGAGGGCGGGGCGGGCTGCGGCGGGCGCCCAGGGCCGGAAGCGCTCCCGTCGCGCTGGCGTGGCCGTGGACATGTGCAGGATGTCCTTCAAGGTGAGCGCCGCAGGTTCGGGGAGGGAGTGCCGGGCCGGGCGGCAGACCGGCGGCGGCGGGCCCGCACCTGGGGAGTTCCCGGGCTGGCCGGCGCCGCGGGGCCCGTAGGGTGGGGTGAGCGCCGCCCTGGGTGCTGGCGGGGGACTGGAGGAGGCGACCAGGCTGGTGTGGCTCCTGTGGTTTGTGGTTTGGTTGTGTGGGCTTTGCTTGAAAGGCTTTCGGTACTTTCGGCCGCAGGTCAGGGAGCCCGGCGGCGGAGGGAAGGGGTAGCGGGGACTGTGGCCGGGATAACAGGCGGAGGGGGGGAAGAGGCCCGCGGTCAGCGCGGTCCTGTGGCCGTGCCCGGGGGAGAGACCCGGGCTGCGGCACCGATTCGGCACCGATTCCTGATTCTGCGTCCTCATTTCGGAATACTAGCGGCACCACTGTCGCCTCCTCTCCAGAGCACTTTTTGGACGCTGAAGCTCAGTGCCCAGCAGAGTGGAGCTGAAGCTGATTACCAGGCTTCAGTGTCCAAAGGAGTCTTGTCTTAAAAGAGTTAAAAATCATTCCATTTAATCCTCACATTTCAGGATGAAAGTGACGATACTCGATTTGCCTTTATCGAAAGGTCTTAATAAAAGTAATTGAAATGTGTTGAGCATTTAAACTGTGCCTGACTGAGCCAAGAGCATCTGGGCGCATCTTCCGAATCCTCAGGAAGATCCATGAAATGGTACTTTCGTGTGTGTCACTCCTTTTTTTTTTTTTTTTTTTTTTAAGCAAGAAAAGAAAAACATGGAGAAGTTAAGTAACTCATCAGGGTCCTGCAGCCAGTACGTGAATGGTGTTAACATTGAAACCCTAAAGTGCCCGGCTTCTATCTCCTACAGTAACTCATGTAAAAAGAGGGTTGCTATGTTGAGATTTGTATGTTAGAAAGACTTCTGGCCACAGTTTGAAGAAGGGAGGCGGAGCTGGGGTCATCTTGTTCCCTAGGGACTAGGGAACAGGTGTCTGGAATAGAAGGAAGTAAACAAATGTGAGTGACTTAAAATTTTAATCTATGGAATTCTGTAATTGATGTTATTCCTTGAGTTAGGGAAGGCTAGAGAGGTAAAGATAAAATGTTTGGTTTGGGACATGTAAAGTTTAAGGATGGACAGAAGTCCAGATAGAGATGCTGATTAGACAAAACTATAAACTGGGAACCCCGAGAGTATAGTCGAGGCAGGAGATAGAGATGAGATACAGGAATGAGAGGTGTTAGGTGGTAATTAAACCCGTGAGAATGAAAGTGATTGCCCTGTAAGACCATAAGACCGTGTAAAAGCGGAAAACAGAGGACTGAAGACAAAATCTTGAAGATCAAGCCTTGAGAATGAGCAGAACATGCGAAGCCCATTGAGAAAACTTAAGACCAGTCAGCAATGTATGAGATCGATCAAAAGCATGTGCTGATGTGTAAGCCAAAGATCTCTAAACCTTTGATAAAGATGGGGAGAACTCAGCGATAAATACTACAGAGAAATCAAGCTAGGAATTGAAAAGTGTCCATTGTATTTAGTAACAAACAGCTACTGGTGACCTTGCTCAGAGCAGTTTCAGTGAAGTGCTGGCTTCAGGAGCCTGATTGCAATAGCTTCAAAAGAGAGTGGGTAGGAGCCACCAGTGTCCAGAGCTGTTTCAAAAAATTCTGCAAGAAACAGTGGCTTTGGAGTTGGCCAAGGGTTTGTTTTCTTTAAAATGGTAAAGACTTGACCATCTTTAAGTGATGACAAATATCTCAACAATAAAAAGACAAATAACCCAATTTAAAAGTGGGCAAAGGAGATGAATAGACATTTCTCCCAAGAAAATATACAAATGGCCAATAAGCACCTGAAAAGATGTTCTACGCCTTTAGTCATTAGGGAAATGCAAATTATAACCCTAATAAGACACCACTTCACACCCACTAGGATGACTATAATCAACAAGACAGTATCAGGTGTTGGCAAGGATGTGGAGAAAGTCAAATCTTCATACCTCGCTGGTAGGAGTGTAAAATAATGCAGTCATATTAGGAAACAGTCTGGTGGTTCCTCCAAAAGTTAAATGTAGAGTTACCATATGACCCAGCAATTCCACTCCTACGTATATACCCAAAAGAAATGAAAATGCATGTTTACACAAAAACTTGTACACAAATGTTCATTTAGATACTCATAATAGCCAAAAAGTAGAAATAACTCAAATGTCCATCATTTGTTTATCATTGATAATAAATAAAATGTATGTATTAGCTTGAGCTGCCATAACGAAATATTGTAGACTGGATGGCTTACACAGCAGGCATTTATTTATTTTTTAAAAAGATTTTATTTATAAAAAAAAAAAAGATTTTATTTATTTGACACAGAGAGAGAGAGAGAGAGACAGCAAGAGCAGGAACACAAGCAGGGGGAGTGGGAGAGGGAGAAGCAGGCCTCCCTCCTAGCAGGGAACCCAGTGTGGGGCTCAATCCGAGGACACCGGGATCATGACCTAAGCCGAAGGCAGACACTTAACAACTGAGCCACCCAGGCTCCCAAACACCAGGCATTTAATTTCTCACAGTTTGGAGGCTGGGAAGTCCAAGGTCAAGGTGCCCGCAGATTTGCTGTCTGGTGAGAGCTCTCTTCCTCTTGCTTCCTCTTCCTGTGGCTTGCAAACAGCCACATTCTCACTGGATTCTCATATGGAGAAAGGAATGTCTGGTGTCTCTTCCTTTTCTTGTAAGAACACCGATCCCATCATGGGAACGGTACCCTCTTGATCTCATCTAACCTAATTACCTCCCAAAGGCCTCACCTCCAAAAACTGTCACATTGGGAATTAGGGCTTCAACATAAGAGTTTGGAGGCGAGGAGGGACACATATCTTCAGTCCATACCGTGGTGTATCTACACAATAGAATATCATTCACCATAAAAAAGAAGGAAGCTCTGATACATGCTACAGTGTGGATAAACCTTGATGACATTATGTTGAGTAAAAGAAGCCAGACCCAAAAGGCCACATACTGTATGATCCCGTTGATATGAAATGTTCAGAATAGGCAAATGCGTAGAGACAGAAAGCAGATTCTTGGTTACCTGGGGCTAGGGAAGAATCAGGGGATGGGGAGAGATTGTTAATAGGTATGAGACAATGAAAATGTTCTGGAATCATGACGGTTATGCAGCCTTAGGAATACACTAGAAACCACTGAATTATGTGCTTTAAAAGGATGAACTTTATAGTATGTAAATCAGAATATCAATAAATATCTGAAATGACAATAGGGAGGCTCAATAGAGGGGATGACTGAACTGAGTGAGTGAGGAAGCATGCAGGAGGCGGGTGAGGCAGAGTGTGAGGGCATGGCTTCATTAGTTGTAGGGGTTCCCCCTAGACAGGTGGAGAGGAAACCCCCTTCCCTTGGGGTTAGAGGAAAGGAGATGAGCTTGAGTGACCTTATCCATGTTTTGTAAAGTAAAGGCCAAGATGAGATGAGAATTTGGGGTAGGTAGGAAGGAAGTTGCTAGAATTTGCCTTGAAGAAGGGAGAATGACCAGGAGGCGATAGCTACTAGGTGAAGTGAGGCACAGGACAAGCAGGTGGGATAGCCTGAGTCGTGAAGGAGCAGAGATTTGTATATTTGACCGGAAGGGCGGCATCTTGAAGACATGTGGGGAGAGCCTAATGGTGTGGGAGAAGGCTCCGCCCCCCCACCAGCTGGGAGGTGCCGGGAGCTTACAGCAGGGAGACAGAGGAAGCGCTGTGCCAGGTTAAGGACACAGAGTTGATTTTCCATGAAGCCAACTTCCAAACAGCACACAGGCAAGTTCTGAGGGCAAGGGGAGCAGAGTGGCAGGCCCATTGACAGCCTGCACTAGCCCTAGCAGGCATGCTATCAAGCATATTAAAATGTCCTCGCCCCCCAAGATGATAGAATTTTTATTGTACATTTTTGGAAGGGTGTTTATTATATTGCTATTAAATCAACTTATGAGTAATATTTGAGTAACAAATGAGTAACATTTGAGTAACATACGAGTAACAAATGAGTACCATTTAATTTAATTTATATTGGCCCACGATTTTTCTGCAACGTTCATGTATAGTGATTCTTGTCCAGGGAGAAAATTAGACCTACAAATTATTTTCATGTGCTATCAATAGTTTATGAATACCGAATTTCGCAGTGAATAGAGTTGACAAAGATGGTACACTTTTTTTTTTTTTTAAGATTTTATTTCCTTGATAGATCACAAATAGGCAGAGAGGCAGGCAGAGAAAGGGTGGGAAGCAGGCTCCCTGCTGAGCAGAGACCCCAATGCGGGGCTCAATCCCAGGACCCTGAGATCAAGACCTGAGCCGAAGGCAGAGGCTTTAACCCACTGAGCCACCCAGGCGCCTCCAATGGTACACTAACTATTTTATTCATTCACTTTGATTTTAGAGCCATAGATTAACTTTATTTTCACGGGCCTCTGAAAGTCTCATAGGCCCTCGTCCCTGGGTCTCCAAAGCCATTGTTTAAAAAGCCGTGGCATTGTTGGCCGAGTCTGTGGGAGGATCGACAGAGCATCATTAGTCACAAGTTAGCCTTGTATTGATGACTTAGAGTCACCGCATGTAGAGCTCTTTGCTTCTGAGCCACACGGACCCCTTTGCAGCTACTTCTCTGTGCTCCATTAAGCTATCAGCAATCACCGGTAGGCCTCCAGTAAACTTCCTCTTTCAAAATAGGCAAGTCCTCCTTTGTTCTGGTTGGGAAAACAGACACATGTTTGTTAGCATTATTTTTAAAGTAAAAGCAAACTCAGGGTGCAGGTCTGAGCCTTTTTGTGGAATAAAGGTCACAGATTTCAGTACACCGACTTGTGACTCTAACGGCTGTATCAGGACTTACTCTTCAGGCCTGAGGTTGCCAAAAGCCTAACACAATGAGGAAGGAGACTTTTCACGTGGTGAAGGAGGTCACCACAGCAGAGGAAACATTGTTAGGGAAAGAACAATGCCTGCATCTTTCCTGAGCGTGTCTTCCCCGAGAGGACAGAGTGTCTCAATACTGTGTTTCACCTTGGTGATGGAAGCTGCTCATGGCTGCGCTAAAAGTAGGAGGACTTATATTTTCCATCCTTGATCTGAAAGTGCATAAATTATCTCATAATCGGCTTCAATTCACCAGTCAGCTAAAATTATTTGAACTACAGGAAAATAAATTTACAAAGCCACGTATGTTTTTAAGCAGCTTTATTGAAATACAGGTCACTTATCATATAACTCACCCATGGAAAGTGTTCATGTCAGTGGTTTTCAGTATATTCAGAGTTGTGTGACCATCGGCACAATCAATTTTAGGATATTTTAGTAATTCCCTCGTAAATAAATCACATACCCATTAGCAATCTATCTCTATCCCCCACCTCCAAATATCCCAGCTTTAGATAACTGCTGCTCTACTTTCTATCTCTATAGATGTGCCTATTCTTTTTTTTTTTTTAATTAAAGATTTTTATTTATTTGACAGAGACCACAAGTAGGCAAAGAGGCAGGCAGAGAGAGAGAGAGAGAGAGAGAGAAGGAGAAGCAGGCTCCCTGCTGGGCAGAGCCTGATTTGGGGCTCGATCCCAGGACCCTGAGACCATGACCTGAGCTGAAGGCAGAGGCTTCAAGCCACAATCTAGGTGCCCCAGATATGCCTATCCTTGACATACATGTCTTAGACCTTCCACAGGGTCTCGAGTTCTGAGTTTGGAAATGCCAGTGTTAAATGATCCTACCTCTAAGGCAGACTGCTTGGGGCAAATCACATACTTTTTTTCTTCCATTTCTTATCACCTTCGGAAGTGTAACAATACTGTTAACATAGGATTTAGGCTTCTCTGATGTTTATGAAGCATTCTGAAAATTTCAAGTACTTAGCATGAAGGGCACAATGGATTAGAATAGCCAGTGACGGGAGTGCCTGGGTGGCTCAGGCGGTTAAGCATCTGACTCTTAGTTTTGGCTCAGGTCATGGTCTCAAGGTCCTAAGATCAGGCCCCATGTCGGGCTCTGCACTCAGCACAGAGTCTGCTTGTCCTTCTCCCTCTGCTTCTACCCCTGCTCTCACTCTCAAGTAAATTTTAAAATCTTAAAAAAAAAAAAGAGTAGCCACTGACATTGCAAAAGTGTCCTTTTGCTCATGGCTTCTCTGTCCTGCATTCTATCCTTATTTAATGTGGCTGCTAACATCAAAGAAATTCATGACTAATGTTCTCTTGATGGAATTAACAGTCGAAACCCACAGTATTCTAAACCCTTTTTTGAACTAATGGTTTAAATCTCTACCCCCTCTTAGCTTTTAATCAGAATTCCAGTTCTGTCCAAGTAACAGTTTCCCTTCTGTGTTCCCTCTTCCCGTCCTTCCTGTGACTAATTGCTGGTAGTGTAATAATGAGCAGAACATGAGCCAAAATCCTGGCAGTAAAGGGAAGAAAAAGAGAAGAAAATATGGCATATGTGGAAGTTTACACTCAGTGTTCTCCCAGGGTATCAGATATAAAACCTCAGACTCTGAACTGAGTTGAGTTTGAATGCTGATTCTATTACTTCCTAATTCTATGACCTTGAGTGATTCGTTTCTGTGCCTCATAACCTCATCTTAAGAATAGGATTACATGTGTACATGGGTGGCTCAGTCGGTTAAATGTCTGCCTTCGGCTCAGGTCATGAAATGAGGGTCCTGGGATCCAGCCCTGCGTCGGGCTCCCTGTTCAGCGAGGAGCCTGCTCTCCCTCTTCCTCTAACCATTCTCCTGCTTGTGCTCTTGATCTCTCTGTCCCCCAAATAAATAAATAAATGAAATCTTTAAAAAAAAAATAGGAAGAATTAAAAAAAAAACATATGTCATGCGGCTGTTCTGGGAATTAATGCATCAGAGCCGCGGAAGTGCTTAGGACACCCGGTACAGAGCGAGATCTCAGTGTTGGTTGGTGCCACTGTTCCTCCCAACGTCACAAGCTACAAGCCTGCCTGAGTGAGGCTTACTGGACTTGTTGCAGTGATCAGAAAAATCAAGAAAGAGGTTAAATAGTAAAGCATTTCCACGTTCCTCGTCTCCTTCAAACGCTAAGAGGCTTGCCCCACTTTTACTCGCCAGTGCTTACGATGTGGGCCTCGGGCCCGGAGGAGGTTTGGAAGTTATCCAGCCAATGTGATGTGCATCGACCCCAAAGAGAAGGAAGGTCAGGGGACTTTCCGTCTTGGCAGGAGCCACACCTTGGAATGAGGCTAGGAAGGAGGCCACTGGGGTCAGTGCTGCCTTATTCCTTGCTGTCTGCAGAATTCCTCCAGAGGCCAACCAGGGGAATGGCTAAAAGGGCATCCCCGAGCACCAGGCTGCCTGTCCACTCTCCCTTACCTCACCTGAGCAGCGGCACAGCGACAGTGCCCACCTCACCGAGCTCTGGTGGGGGTTCAGTGGGGTAGTATGTGCGGAGCAGATACCGAGTGGTACACAACAAGCGTTTAGGAAGTATTAGCGCAAGATGCCTGCCCTCCATAACTGTGTCCGCCGCAGCGTGGTAGGAGAGCTTAGCCATGTTTGTGATAGTCGTTTCCCCCGGAAGCCCCTTAGGCACTGGAAGTCAGCGCATTCACAGCTGAACTCATCATTTTTCCCAAAGCCTGCCCGCTTGACAGTGTTTCCCACTCTCGGGAATGGCCCCACCACAACCTGGAGTCAGTCCAGGCTCCGCCTCCCACCTTCTCCTGCATATTCGATCGCAGACGAAAACTGTTTAGTTTGGTTCCTTAAAATTTCTCTAGTCTCTCTCATCCTCCTGCCCCACTATTGTTGCTTGAGCTCTGGCCCCCATTTTCTCCTGCCCTGTCTATACGATAGGCCCCTAACTGTTGTAGACACTGACCTCAGTCTGGCTCCAGGCATTAATCCATTCTCCCTGAAGCTGCCACAGAGATATTTCTAAAACACAAAACCGATAGTATCTCCCCACCTCAGAACCCTGCCTTGACTCCCCGGTGCCCAAGCAAACCCCATAGCACGGCACGGCAGATCCTTCGGGATCTGGTCCTGCCTGCTATCAGTTCCCTGACCTCTCTCCACTCCCATCCTTCAATCCAGCCATTCCAAGCTAAGGACAGTTCCCAGGAGGCTGTGGTGAGCCTCCATGTCTTTGCTTCACTGCCCTGTCTGCCTGGGAAGCTCTTTACCCAGTTCCCTGCTCATCTTTTGAGACTGTTCTTGAGAATTCTTTCTCTTTGAAGCCATTCCTGGCTACCCCCTTGTAAAGGCCATTCTCTGCTATCACGCGTAACCCGCATTCCTGCTCAAGCACCTGTAATTACTTCTGATGTCTGTTGGCATGACTTGCTTCCCTACTGGGCCATAAAGCCGTTAGAGCAGAGATGAGGGTTGACTCGTACCCCTTGTCCTAGTCCCTGGCCAGTACCACCATCCCTAATACAGGCCACTGACCAAGCAAATGAATTTCAAAGAGCTGTGAGGACTGTGCATTTATAGCTAGCATTTCTTGAGTGTTCATCATCAAACTGAGTTGGTATGTGTTCTTTTCCTTAATTCTCCAGCAACACATGGCAGCAGTACTACTCCTGGCATTATTATTCCCTTTTTACCAGGAGAGACAGAAGTTAAATAACATGCCCCGGGTCACAGAGCTGGGAAGTAGCAGGCTCAGGACTCGAACTCAGCTCTTTCTTACCCAAGTCAACTCTCCTTACCTCCACCTCCCAATAAACCAGACACTTGAGGGAGAATGAAATCTGTACGGCTTTTTACAAAGCTCAGTTTCTAAAACCTTGTGGCAAACGAGGGTGACGGGAGAGGAAGCCCCAAGGCCATCCTGAAAGCAGGAGAGCTTATTATGACAATAGAAGTTTGTGGTTTCCAGATGGTTTTTGAAAATAATTTGGGGTTAAAGAGAAACAACAAAATCACTAAGAATTATTTATAATTTATTACTCTAAAGTGTTCGTGTTTCAGGAAAAGCCAGGAGAGCTGTTCCCTGGTGCATATTAAGCTTTAATAATTCACCCTCCAGGCTACATTTTGGCCTTGTGCAATCTCCCTACGGAAAGGGCATCGTTTCGTGATTACTGATACAAGTCAGACCTGCCTGGCCATTGCTTCAGCCAGTCACTGACAGCTGTAATGGGGGACCCAGCCTGGTACGAAAGCTGCCAACCCTGGGTGTGAAGGTCACCATTGCAGTTTGGCCTGAAAACTCCTGGGACCATAACATTTACGTTTTTGGGGAAAGCAAATTGTTCATCTGGAATTTGAGGGGATTTTTGTTTTCCTCCTACCTGAGCCAGGAAACTATTCAAAGTATGTTTGCAGCCTGCTTAGCACTCCCCACTTGGCCACGCTCTCCTCCAAGAATGCACGAGAGCACTAAGTTGTGGGTGAGCTGAAGGGCTGCGGAAAAGAAATCCTCATACCAACAAACGCCCCTCCGCGGTGCTCTCACTGTGCTTCCACTTTAACAGAACTCTTTTTTTTTTAAGATTTTATTTATTTGACACACAGAGAGAGAGATGACAAGTAGGCAGAGAGGCAGGCAGAGAGAGAGAGGGAAGCAGGCTCCCCTCTGAGCAGAGAGCCCGATGCGGGACTCGATCCCAGGACCCTGAGATCATGACCTGAGCTGAAGGCAGAGGCTTTAACCCACTAAGCCACCCAGGCGCCCCTGTGCTTCCACTTTAGATGGCCCTGTGGACAAACTCCTGGCTGGCTCAGTGAGTAGAGCATGAGACTCTTGATCTTGGGGTTGTGAGTTTGAGCCGTGCAGTGGGTGTGGACATTACTTAAAAATTAAAAAACAACAAACCACAACTTTTTTTTTTGATCATTAGATGGCTCCTTGTTGTGGGTGACATTGTTGTGTTTTCTTTTAACTTAGCGTAGGTAGGTAAGATATTGAATTTACTACCTTATCAGTATACTTAAAAGATAATAGCATGTAAAAGGGCTTTGGGGTCAAGTGTTTTAAGCCCACCTAAAACATGCTTTTGTTAAACAGTCTGAATGCTAGAAAATTTCCTGAGGCCAGCAAAATTCTTCATAATACCAATACTCAATTTCATTTTGCCTACTGATTCTAACTTTGTAAAGAAAAGTAGACTGGGGGGGGGGGAAGCTAGCATCTGTAAGCATTTATGATGTGTTGGGTGCCATATTTGCCAATTCACCTACATCATTTAATCCTTAACAAAAACTCCATGGCAGGTGGTATAAGACTCACCAAGGCCAAGTCACTTGCCCAAGGCTGGGGTCGAAACCCAGAGCTGTCTGGTTCCAGAGCCTCCCCTCCACCCCCATCCTCCCCTGGCATGGACTATTCTCTATAGACCCAAACTGTTGTGTTTTAGGAAAGGCAACTCTACTGCAGTCAGCTCTGCCACTCTGATTTTTGAAGAACTGTTTGCCAACTTTATTCCTTCCATAGGTTGGTTCTGACATTAACTTTGCAACTTTAAAATAAGGCAGCAGTGGAAAGAAGGATCCATAGGAGGACACGTAACAGTGTTTTCTGCCCAGAGTTCGTCATTCTTCACTGAATCATCTGGCAAGTTTCCAGCAAAGAAAATTAGGTGGAGGAGAGGGGAGGCCTTGACCCAGAAAGCTGGAATCAGGTAGAAAGCTGAGGGCATAGAAAAAGTATGGTTTGGGGAGGTCAGAATTGGGAGAGATTTCTCTCTGCTTAAAGGTGAAGAGGGATTTGGGAACGTTTCAGGGAGGAAATAGCATTTAAGCAGAGCCTTGGCCTTGAAGGATGGAGAACTCCTTTCAAGCCAAAAGGAAACTGTGAACAAAGGCACAGAGGCAGGAAAGTGAGAGCACTGGTGGGAAATAAGGTATTAATAGTGCTATATTATCAACAACACTGCTCCTCGTAATAGCACTCTGGCGTCTGGTACAAAACAGAATGTGTCCCATAACCAAGTATGTTACTGTCATCTGTGGCTGGAGGAGTGGTCTTTCCATGCTACGACACATCGGGAAATTCTGCTTTCTGAATGGCATAGATTTGTGTAGAAGCGGTCCCCTTCATGGATGTCAAGTTTAAGGTCCTGTCTCATTTTGCTTCTGCAGAAGGAAACTCCACTTGCCAACGCCGCATTCTGGGCAGCAAGGAGAGGCAACCTGGCTCTGCTCAGGCTGTTGCTGAACAGCGGCCGGGTGGATGTGGACTGCAGGGACAGTGTACGGATGGACTCCTTCGGTATATGCATGCCAAGGGCACGCCATTGCCCCTGCCGGCTTGAGAGCAGCTCCCGAATACGTCGCCCTCTACAGTGCTTATCTACTCTCTCTGCTTGCTTTATCCTTTACAAAGTCCAGAGCACCCTGGTGAATGTAAAAAACATATTCAGGGCTGGGGGGGAGGGGGGCGCCTGGGTGGCTCATTGGTTAAGGGTCCAACTCTTGTTTTCTGCTCAGGTCGTGATTTCAGGGTGTGAGAGTGAGCCCCAAGTCAGGCTCTGTGCTCAGTGGGGAATCTGCTTGGGATCCTTTCCCTCTGCCTCTCCCCCCCACTCACACACTTCACACGCATACGCGCTCTCTCCTCTCTCAAATAAATAAATATTAAAACATTTTAAGGACATCTTAGGGAAACCATTAAATGCATAAAACAGAAGGCAGCCACAGTAAGGAAAGAAGCACTCCACTGGGAATTAGAATGGGCAAGTTCCAAGAAGGAAAGTGTTTTTCCTCACAGAATTCAAACCAACTGCTTCCATGGAAAGTGGAGATGATTCAGAGCAGAAGAGGACTGCTGTGAAGGTGTAAGTTGGGTTTTTCTACAAGGAGAAGAGAACTGAGAACGGAAGCCATGAGCCAGCCTCTCACCTTTCATTATCGTTGCAAACATCAGTTCACTCACTGGCAAGTAAGGGGTCTAAAGATGGATACCCACTGGCAGGCATCATCTGGGGAGCCCTCCCTCCCCAGACAGAAGCAGGGATTCCTCTGTACTCGGCAGGACAATGCATCTTTTGGGATTAGGAAGACCGAGAAAGAGAGAGAGACAACAATATTTTTATTTTAGGAATAAAGATGTTTTCAAGGGAGCCTTATTGTTTTCCCAAAAGCAGGATGTGGCATTTCCAGCTTTTATGGTACATATTTGGTAAGTGCGATCAGCCATCAGCCAAGATTTCCAGGTTGGCTCCGCTTTGCCCACGGGGGCATCAGTGTGCAGTGTCTTGGGTCTGCCCCTCCAGACCCACCCAGACCCTTGTTCAGCTTGCTCTGTGTCCCAGAGCCGGAAAGGTAGGGCCTAGGAGATTTGCTTCCCTCTGGCCTCCAGTTGGGTTGGCCAATGGGAGTGCTGATAGGAATCAGAGGGTGGGAGGACAGGGGCATCGGGGAACCTGGTGGTCCCTGCTCTGTCTGGCAGCCGTGCTCTAGCTCTGTGTCCTGGGCGTCAGTGCCCTCCCCCACGACCCGGTGCTGTCAGGCTGGGCTGGCAAGGGAGCCCCGCTGCCACTAGCTTCTAGTCCCACATTGTTCTTGTAGTGTCGCTGTACCCAGGGCACAACTTTATAGATCACTAAACTTTCTTCCAGCTCTCCCAGTGTGACTACGCCCTCTGCTTCTTGCTGGGACCCAGACTGATGGGAGGTCAGGCCTCTGGACTGGCCATCCCAGTCGTACGGGGGTCTTCTAAGCAGCGGTGCCACACTGGGCCGCGCTGCAGTGGAAGCGCTGGTTTTCATGGGGGCCTCACCCCTGATTGCATTGATGACCACGTTACCTCTTTTCCTTGAAGTCACCTCTTTTTAGCCACCCCTATAACTTTGTCCTGAGTTTCAGTATCCTGAGGGCCACCTCACAGCACCACACACCTTCTGCATATTAAGTCCCCTGTACTCTCAGCCTTCCCAGTGCCCCTTTCCTCCTTGGTGTGACCTGTCCTGCTCCCTCCTTTCCCTCGGAGCTCATCCTTTGTCTCTTTTGGTCTGCTCTCTCAATCAGAAATTTTGCTTCTGTGAACAGATTCTAATATGGTTACTCTTCCTTGCTTAAAATAAAAACTCATTTTATTCACAGCTTTCTGGAAGAATGATTCCTTAACCCAAAGGAGTGAGTCTAATTGCTGGGTCATAGGGTAGCTCTCTTTTTAACTTTTCAAGGAAGCTCCATATGTTTTCCAGAGTGGCTGCACTAGCCTGCATTCCCACCGACACTGTAAGAGGGTTCCCCTTTTTCTGCATCTTTGCCGACATCTGTTCTGTCCTATGTTGTTAATTTTGGCCATTCTGACTTGTGTGAGGTTGTATCTCATCATGGTTTTGATTTGTATTTCCCTGATGATGAGTGATGTTGAGCATCTTCTCATGCACTACTAGGTATATACCCAAAGGATACAAAAATACAGTTTCAAAGGGGAAACATGTGCCCCAATATTTATAACAGCATTATCAACAATAGCCAAACTGTGGAGAGACCTCAAATGCCCATCGACTGATGAGTGGATAAAGAAGATGTGGTATGTGTGCACATGTGTGATGGAATATTACTCAGCCATCAAAAATGAAATCTTGTTATATGCAACAACTTGGATGGAGCTAGAGTGTATTTTGCTAAGTGAAATAAATCGGTCAGAGAAAGACAAATGCCATCTTGATCTCACTCATATATGGAATTTAAGAAAGACAACAGATGAACATATGGGAAGGGGGAAAAGAGAAAAATGAGAGAGAGAAACAAGCCATAAGAGACTCTTTTTTAAAAAGATTTTATTTATTTATTTGCGAGAGAACATAAGTGGAGAGGAAGGGCAGAGGGAGAGAGAGAAGCAAATTCCCCGCTGATCAAGGGGCCCGATGCAGGACTTGATCCCAGGACTCTGGGATCATGACCTGAGCTGAAGGCAGACGCTTAACCAACTGAACCACCCTGGTGCCCCAAGAGACTCTTAGCAGTAGAGAACAAATTGAGGGTTGAGGGGGATGGGCTAACTGGGTATTAAGGAGGGCACTTGCTACGATGAGCACTGGGTATTGTATATAAGTGACAAATCACGGAATTCCACTCCAGAAACCAATATTGCACTGTAAACTACCTAAAGTTTTAATTAAAAAAATAAATTATTTAAACATTTTAAAAAACAAAGAAGCGAGACTAAATGATGGTAATTTCAGACAGCTTGTTGATTTTGAAAGGGTCTCTAAGATTGCTGGTAACAGAGACAGAAAGATGTTTAGGAAATAGTACAGGTCTTGGTTCCCCTCAAAATTTCACTGGGAGGATTTCTGCCTCCTCCAGGTGCCTCCTGAACATAGAGTCTGGGTTACGGAATGACCCAGATGGTGGATGACCTCTGACTAGTCCTGCTCCGGCCACGGGCCCTGCATGTGGTCCACCTGGAACTCCTAGGAGAGCTGATGGAATGCAACGAGAGGCCCTGGGGCTCTCTTGGGAACTGCTCCCAATCTCAAGTTCATGACCATGTTCAAACTTCCAACAAATAACATGTAAAGAATGAATACATGATCCGTAGGCCACTCACCACACAGCAAAGCTTTGATTTGCTAACATTCACCTTCATTCCTAGATTAATGTGGTCTTCACATGATGTTTACATTTTTTGCCTCCATCTCTCTGGTGCACACTAATGACAAGATGCGCAATGGCAAGCTCCCTGTAGCCTTTTGAGATGTACGAATGTAGCGTGTCACTGTGGTGTGTGTTGAGTCTTCACCACGTTTCTATCCACTGTATCCTC
Organism: Nasua narica; assembly: GCA_028533885.1. Classification (NCBI taxonomy): domain Eukaryota; kingdom Metazoa; phylum Chordata; class Mammalia; order Carnivora; family Procyonidae; genus Nasua; species Nasua narica. The sequence goes on along the minus strand of CM052808.1, from coordinate 37,723,601 downwards.
TGTTCAAAATCAGCTAGTTTTAAAAGGTACATTTTAGGGGTGCCTGAGTGGCTCAGTGGGTTAAACCTCTGTCTTCAGCTCAGGTCATGATCTCAGGTCCTGGGATGGAGCCCCACATCGGGCTCTCTGCTCAGCAGGGAGCCTGCTTCCCCTCCTCTCTCTGCCTGACTCTCTGCCTACTTGTGATCTCTCTCTCTGTCAAATAAATGAATAAAATCTTAAAAAAAAAAAAAAGGTACATTTTAGCATCAGCCAATGAAATAAACTAAACTTAATCTTTAGGAATTATAGTTTGTCCAACTGATAAGTTTTGAATATAAAGCTAGTTTTATCTAGCTTAATAAATACATCAACAGATACTACTTTATTCTTTTTCTCCTTTGTCTCAACATCTGCCTTTTTCTCAATTGACCATGATGTGGAGTTGAAGTACGATCTATACAGTATTTTTAAATTTGTTTCATTCATGGCTCCTTCTTTTAAGGCAGAGGCACATAACATTTTTTATCTTTCTTTTTAAACATCAAAATTAAGTTGCTCTTTGCTCCTTGTGCCTCATGATTGATTTTTATTTTGACACAAGTATAACCTATAATAAATTTTTCTTACCTCCCATGGAAAGGATGTATTTATAACTGTCTATTCAGATTGCATTTCTTTTTAAATTTTAATTCCAGTGTAATTAACATACAGTGTTAGATTAATTTCAGGTGTACACTATAACGATTCAACAAGTCCATATATTAGTTAGTGCTCACCAAGATAAGTGTACTCTTAATCCCCTTCACCTATTTCACCCATCCCCCACCCTTCTCTCCTCTGGTAACCATCAGTTTGTTCTCTGTAGTTAGGAGTCTGTTTCTTGCTTTGTCTCTTTTTTTTCCCCTTTCTTTTGTTTCTTAAATTCTACATACGAGTGAAATCATATTGTATTTGTCTTTCTCCGACTGCCTTATTTTAACCTTATACTCACTAGATCTGTCCATGTTGTTGCAAAGTGCAAGGTTTCATTCTCTTTTTATGGCTGAATAATATCCTTGTGTGTGTGTGTGTGTGTGTGTGTGTGTGTGTGTGTAGATAGATGTATAGATAGATATCTTCTTTATCCATTCATCTATTGATGGACACTTGGGCTGCTTCCATATCTTGGCTATTATAAATAATGCTGTAACAAACATATGGGTGCATATATCCCTCAAATGAGTGTTTTTGTATTGTAGGGCAAGTACCCAGTAGCGCAATTCCTGGATCATAGGGTATTTCTATTTTAAATTTTTTGGGGAAACTCCATACTGTCTCCTACAGTGGCTGCACCAATTTGCATTCCTATCAACAGTGCATTAGGGTTCCTTTTTCTCCATATCCTCACCAATACTTTTTTTTTCTTGTGGTTTTGATTTTACCCATACTGACAGGGGTGAGGTGATATCTCATTGTGGTTTTTATTTGTATTTTTCTGAGGATGAATAATATTGAGCATCTTTTCATGTGTTTGTTGGTCATCTGGGTGTCTTCTTTGGAGAAATATCTGTTCATGTCTTCTGCCTATTTTCAAATTGGATTATTTGGTTTTTTGGTGTTTAGTTGTATGACTTTATATATTTTGGATACTGACCCATTATCAGATTTGTCATTAGCAAATATCTCCTCCAATTCAATAGGCTTTTAGTTTTGTCTGTTGTTTCCTTTGCTGTGCAGAAACATTTTATTTTGATGTAGTCCCGATACTTTTTGTTTGTTTCCCTTGCCTCAGGAGACATAAGATCTAGAAAGATCTTATGGCTGATATCACAGAAATCACTGTCTGTGCTCTCTTCTAGAATTTCTATGGTTTGAAGTCTCACATTTAGGTTCTTAATCCATTTTGAGTTTATTTCTGTGTATGATGTAAAGAAGGTGGTCCAGTTTCATTCTTTTGCATGTACCTGTCTGGTTTTCCCAACACCATTTGTCGAAGAGACTGCCTTTTTCCCCATTGCTTATTCTTGACTCCTTTGTCAAAGATTAATTGACCATAACACCATGGGTTTGTTTCTGGGCTCTCTATTCTGTTCCATTGACATATGTGTCTGTTTTTGTGCCAGTACCATACTGTTTTGATTCCTACAGCTTTATAATGTAACTTGAAATCTGGAATAGTGGTGTTTCCAGCTTTGTTTTTCTTTTTCAAGATTGCTTTGGCTATTCTGAGTCTTTTGAGATTCCATACAAATTTTAGGATTATTTGTTCTTGTTCTATGGAAAATGCTCTTGATATTTTTATACAGATTGCATTCAGTCTATAGATTATTTGGGGAAATATGGACATTTATCAGTATTTTTTCTTCCAATCTACGAGCATGGAATGTCTATCTATTTGTTCATGTCCTCTTCAGTATCTTTCATCATGTTTTGTAGTTTTCAGAATACTGGTCTTTCACTCCTTGATTAGGTTTATACCTAGGTATTTTATTTTATTTTTGGTGCAATCGCAAGTGGGATTGTTTTCTTAATTTCTCTTTCTGCTACTTCATTATTAGTGTATAGAAATGCAAGGGATTTCTGTACATTGATTTTGTATCCTGCAAATTAACAAATTCGTTTATCAGCTCTAGTATTTTTTCGTTGGAGTCTTTAAGGTTTCCTATGTATAGGAGCATGTCATTTGCAAATAGTGAAAGTTTTATTGCTTCCTAATGAATTTGATGCCTTTTATTTCCTTTTTCTGTCTAATTGCTTTGGCTAAGATGTCTAGTACTATGTTGAATAAAAGTTGTGAGAGTGGACATCCTTGTGTTGTTCCTGATCTTAGGGAAAAAGCTCTCAGTTTTCCGCATTGAGTATGATGTGCACTGTAGATTTTTCATATATGGCCTTGATTATGTTGAGATATGTTCCCTATATTCCTACTTTGCAGAGGGTTTTTTTTATCATGAATGGATGTTGTACTTCGTCAAATGCTTTTTCTGCATCTATTAAAAGGATCATTTGTTTTTTTTTTCTTTCTCTTATTGATATGACAAATCACATTGATTGATTTGCAAATATTGAACCATACTTGCATCCCAGAAATAAAGCCCACTTGACTATAGTGAATGATTGTTTTACTGTATTGTTGGGTTCTGTTTGCTAATATTTTGTTGAAGATTTTTGCATCTGTGTTCATCAGACATATTGACCTGTAGTTTTCTTTTTCTGTGATGTCTTTTTCTGGTATTGGTATCAGAGTAATGCTGGCCTCACAGAATAAATTTGAAAGTTTTCCTTCCTCTTATATCGTTTGGAATAATTTGGGAAGAATAGGTATTAATTCATCTTGAAATGTTTGGTAGAATTCACCTGTGAAGCCATCTGGTCTTGGACTTTTGTTTGTTGGAAGTTTATTGATTACTGATTTAATTCATTCTGGTAACTGGTCTGTTCAGATTTTCTATCTCTTCCTGATTCAGTTTTGGTAGGATATATGTTTCTAGGAATTTAAATAATTCTTTGTATTTCAGTGGTGTTCATTATTACTTCTCCTCTTTCATTTTTATTTTAATTGAATCCTCTCTCTTTCCTTTTTTGATGTGTCTGACTGAAAGTTTATTGATTTTGTTGATGTTTTCAAAGAACCAGCTCCTAGTTTCATTGATCTGTTATTTTTTTAGTTTCTTTATTATCTATTTCTGCTCTAATCTTTATTATTTTCTTCCTTCTGGTTTTGGGTTTTGTTTGTTTGTTTCTAGCTCCTCTAGATGTAGGTTAGGTGGTTTATTTGAGATTTTTCTTGCTTCCTGAGATAGGCCTGTATTGCTGTGTACTTCCTTCTTAGAACCACTTTTGCTGTATCCAAAAGATTTTGGACCTTTGTGTTTTCATTTTCATTTGTTTCTGTGGGTTTTTTTTAATTCTTTGATTTCTTCATTGACCCATTCATTATTTAGTAGCATGTTATTAACTTCCATGTATTTGTACTCTTTCCAGATTTTTTTTTCTTGTGGTTGATCTCTAGTTTCATAGCATTTTGTCAGAAAAGATGCATAGTAAGACTACAGTCTTTTTGAATTTGTTGATATTTGTTTTGTGGTATAATATGTGATCTGTTCTGGAGAATGTTACGCGTGCCCTTGAAAAGAATGTGTATTCTGCTGTTTTAGGGTGGAATAGGGTGGAATATTCAGAATATATCTGTTAAACCAGCCCAATGTGTCTTTCAAAGCTACCATTTCCTTGTTGATTTTCTGTTTTGATAATCTGCCCATGATGTAAGTGGGGTGTTAAAGTCCCCTACTCTTATTGTATTACTATCGGTTCCTTTATGTTAGTTATTAACCTTTTGTATATTTGGGTGCTTCCATGTTGAGTGTATACATATTTACAATTATTATATCTTCTTGTTGGATTGTCTCTTTATTATTATATGATGTCCTTCTTTGTCTCTTGTTATAGTCTTTTTTTCAAAGTCTACTTTGTCTGATATAAGTATTGCTCCCTAGGCTTTCTTTTAACATCCATGTGCATGATAAATGTTTCTCTATCTCCTCACTTTTGATCTGCAGGTGTCTTTTGGTCTGAAATGAGCCTTGTAGGCAGCAGATAGATGGGTCTTGTTTGGAATTTTTTTTTTTAACATTTATTGATTTATTTGAGAAAAAGAGAGAGAGTATGAGTGGGAGAGGCAAAGGGAGAGGGAAAGAGAGAATTTTAAGTAGGTTCCATGCCCAGTGCAGAGCCTGAGACAGGGCTCGATCTCAGGATACTGAGATTCTCAAATCTAGTGAGTAATTTTGGACTATTACTTTAAATTCCCTGTCAGGCATGTTACTTATCTCCATTTCACTTGAATCTGTTGCTATGGTTTTGTCCTGTTCTTCCATTTGGGACATATTCCTCTGTCTCTTTTTGTCTAATTCTCTGTGTCTGTTTCTGTGTTTGGAAAGTCAGCTAAGGGGCGCCTGGGTGGCTAGGTTGGTTAAGCAACTGCCTTCGGCTCAGGTCATGATCTCAGAGTCCCGGGATCGAGTCTCACGTCGGGCTCCCAGCTCCACGGGGAGTCTGCTTCTCCCTCTGACCTTCTCCCCTCTCATACTCTCTCTCACTGTTTCTATCTCAAATAAATAAATAAAATCTTTTAAAAAGAAAAAGGAAAGTCAGCTAAGTCTCCCACTCTTGGAACTAGCAGCCTTGTGAAGGAGAGGTCCTGTAGAGTCCTGTAGTGCAGTGTTCCTTGTTCTCAGACCCTGGCGCTTCGGGGGAGGGGGTCTCCCATGTGTGGTGTGTGGGTTGTGTGTCCCCTACTGTTGTGGCTGAGCCACTTTTTCCTTCAGCCCAGGCACCTGCAGTGGCTCTCCTTGCTCTTTTGGGCAGTGTTTGGTCCTGGTGGTGTTTGTGGGTCAGTCTGGGGCCAACCCAGGCTTGAGTTGATTCAGACCAGACGTTTACCAGACATGCAGGAGCACCAAACTGCAGGGTGCTTTCCCTGTTGTCCCCTGAGATGCTTTAACTGGCAGGCGGGGCCAGCAGTCAGACCAGCTGTCTGCACCCAGCCCACTGCTGGGGCCACAGTATGATTGCTTGTGTGGTTATCTTTCCCTCTCCCCAGGGCAGGAGTCACTTTGGAGTGGCGCTGACCCTTGCTGGGGCTGCTTGCGCACTGCCTGTGGCCCTGGTTTGAATGGGCTCCCCCCAAGGGCACTGGAGGGGGCCGATCCACAACCTGTGCAGGTGTTGGGTAGGGGAGAGTGGTGTCAGCCCCTTAGGTAGTGAATATCCTGCTGCGCTGGTTCCTGCAGGTGGCCTTGTGATTTTGCTGGGGGGCAGGGGAAGGAAATGGTGCCTACCAGCTCGTTTGTTCCTAGAAAAGTCTTCCAGTGATCTGTGCTCCTCCAGCCATTTCTGAGACTAGTAAACAAGATTTTGGCATTTTACCCCAGGCATTTTTTTTAAACTGCTGCTTCTATTGCTGTATCTCTGTGGGCTGTTTGTGGCGCTGTCTCTTTAAGGGTGAGGACCCAGTTTCCTCTTGCCCTCCATCCTCTCCCAGAGCTGAACCACTGATTTTTAAAATGCCAGGGGCACCTGGCTGGGTCAGTCAGTAGAGCATGCAACTCTTGATCTCTGAGTTGTGAGTTTGAGGCCCACGGTGGATAGAGATTACTTAAAAATAAAAATCTTAGGTTGGCCTTGGGTGACTTAGTCGGTTAGCCATCAGGCTCTTGATTTCGGCTTGGGTCATGATCTCAGGGTCATAAGAGGGAGAAGCAGAATCCCTTCTGAGCAGGGAACCCAATGCAGGACTCGAGCCCAGGACCCTGAGATCATGATCCGTGCTAAGGCAGAGAGAGGCTTTATTGACCGAGCTACCGGGTGCCTCTCTCTCCCTCTGCTCCTCCCCACCCCCCACACACACACATGTTCTCTCTCTCTCTTAAAAAAAAAAATTAAATTAAAAATAAAAACCTTAAAAAAATAAAAATAAAATTCCAGACTTTCAGTCCTGCTGGTCCTAAGAACTCATGAAATTTGGCTCCTCTAGTTTTCAGAACCAAATATCATGGGGATTCATCTAACCCCATGCAGGCTCCTCGGTGTAATAATCTTGTCTCCCCCCTTCTCCACAGCTCCCTCCCCACCCAAACCCCCTCTCCCTGCATATAGCAGTGGTCCATTTACCTCCCCAATGCATCTCTGCTCTTCCTACCCACTTCAGTGTGACCTTTAGTTATGAAGTTTGTTCTTCTAGTCTTCAGGTCATTTTCTGGGTTATCTACAATGATGAGAGTATCATCTATTGTAACTCCCATTGTATATCTGTTGATACTCCCATAGATTCTATCTATCAGACAAGATGAGCTTAGGGTCCTCCTACTTCACTATCATCCCAGCAATCTTCCAGATTGGTTTTAAGTCAAAGATTCTACCTGCAATCTAAATAAAAGTTGTTCACATTCAGGAGGATGTTAGGAATACCAACTTCCACATGCCATTCTAATCCCGAAAAATACAGAGGAAAGTGTTCCACTTAATAATGGATGGTACAGCTTAACGAATGTCAAACATTCAAACACCAAATACGGTCACATGGAAGTAGAGAAAATATCATAGAACACTTCTCTGAAGCCATTAGGTTTTCTTTTTTCACTCTACCTGTACTTTTCATACATAGCAAACAAGACTTTCCCAAAATTAGTATTGAGATTCACAGAAATCAACAAAAACCAGATGATAACCTAACATTTACTGAAGTATCATAATATTTCAATATCTAACACTTACTGAATTAATATCTTACATTACTATGCTAAGCACGTTGCCTGCATTATCTCGTTTACCCATTTGATTTAATCCAGCAGATGCTTTTATTATTCCCTGTTTTGCAGATAAGGAGGGTGAGCCTTGGAAAGGTTCTATAACTAGCCCAAGATCGTAGTGTCAGCGACCACTCAGCTCTGCTGCCTTCCTACAAAATCCCACCAGTGAAATTAAAAGGCTTGTAAGAGTCACTCATCACCCAGTACCTTCCTCCTGTGCAGAACCATCTTTCTCTCTCTTGCCCGCCCCAGAAAGGCAGGTGGCTGTGTATGCAGAGGCAGTGGTCAAGCTCATAATTCTAAGCCCTCAAAAATGACTGTAAATTAAACTCGAAACCCCAGGAATTATAAGCAACCTGCCCCCAGGTGACACAGTTGATTGATGATAGAGGCCGACGTGAACCCCCACCCCCACCCCCAGGCTCCTGCCTGACTCACTACTCTGGTCTCCCATGTCCTTGAGGTACCCTGCATCTTCACCCGAATCAGTTTTAAGATAAAGACTTCTCAACTCAGGAAACCAACCAATGGGTAAGGTACCACCTTACCCATTTTTTACATGAAGAACAGTGTTTGGGCTCAGGAATCATTTAATATGAATCATAAAATGAGACCATTACATCCCTACTGCCTTAATATGCAGTGATTATGGCTCACTTGGACTGCATTTCTGAACGTAAGGGGATTAAGTGGGTTTTTAAATCGAAAATTTCACCCTCAGCAATTTGTCGCTTCGCTCTTTCCCTGTCTACTCTGCGTTATAAGGCTATTCATGAGACACGTTACTGTGGGAAATTGTGCGCTTGGACGTGTCTCGAGCGGACCTGACATCTCTTCAGCGTCTTCGCCAGGAGCCTCTCTGACATACGATGGCCTAACCGTTCTCTGTCTGTCCTCCATCTAGCACGGCACCACGCTCCTCATGGTCGCCTCCTATGCCGGTCACATAGACTGCGTGAGGGAGCTGGTTCTGCAGGGAGCAGACATCAATCTCCAGAGAGAGGTAGGTCAGGGTTACACCTGAAAAAGAATGACCCAGGTGGCAGAGACTCGAAATCTTTACAGTGGTGAATTGGTAAGGAAGACCAGAGTGATCGTTGCTTTTTCCTACATGGCATTAATGCCCAGATTGCGGACTTTACTGTGCCTAAAATAAGGCCGTGGAATGACCATTGGTTGTACTTCAGTTGAATGTATGTTCTCAAGCATGTGTTGTAGTCTGAGGTAACCAAACCTCTCCGCACATTCTCTAAGCATTCATACATTTCCTCCCAAGCTTAAATGAGATCTTCTTCCCTTGGGATGAGGTGCTATAGAAGTTATGGGATTATCATGGAGATCATTGTATTTTTCAAAGGACTGGGTCACCAACCTGTTCTAAATGAAACTCACTTGCTAGACTATCCCAGCCATCCTCATCAAACTGTGATTTCAAAGGGCTTCTCTGGCCACATATTAAATAAGCTCTCCCCCAAAAAGCCATGTAGTGAACATTGAACTAAAATGTGACCCTGTTCCCTTCATTCAAAGGCCACCTTGGGAGTTCAGTCTGGCTAGAGGACCCATTCTTGGTCCAATGTAGGAGAGCAGTGGGAGGCTGGGCCTTTTAACATTCTTTGGGAGTCAGATCTGAGGGGGATCTATTTATTCCCAAGCTGATCTAGGACCTTGCAAATGAACCTTTATGGAGATACATGCATAGGTCATCCTTAAAGTGAATCTGACCTCTCAGTCCGCACTAACTCAGACCCAAGATTGCATCCTGGGGCAAGCTCCAAACTAAACCGGACCACTTGTTTTCCTCGATCCAGTCTTATTCGAGGGCCTACCCTACAGTTGTTTCTGAAAAGATGAGTCATCAACTAAACTTTCATCAGTCAGTATACCCCATCTTCCAGCCTGGACTGCTACCTCTGAGTGGAGCGGTGAGGGCTGGATATTCTACGGGGCATCTCTAGTCCTTCCCTTTTCTACTTTGGGTGTCACCTCGGCTGTGGACCAGGGAAGAGTGACACTTGATGGGTAGAATCTGGAGTCTGGTTCTCCATAGCCCTGGACCAGCAAGCCTGATATATCAAGAGGAGCCATACAGACAGACTATAGCAAATCCAATCTCACAGATTCTTTGGAGCAGTTTTCACAACACGAGCATTGTTTTAAGCCATTTTCACTTCCGCAGCTAATTTCCTTCTGGGAGGAAAATGCTTGGACCCATTTAGAATTATAGTTTGCAATTACCCTAATCTTTTTGTTCTTTCTTTTTGTTTTTCCTTTATGCTTCACACCCTTGGTTTATTATAGCTTTAAAGAATAGACAGATTTTCCTTTAATAAAAACAATATGATTCAGGTCTGCTTACCTAAAAAACTTTATCCTGAAGGGCAAGTTCAACACACACAAATATATCTTCAGAACAACTGTGAAAAGCTGAGAGAAGAGAAACATCTGTTTGCTTTCTAGCCAATGTATGGTTTTTACGGTTTTATATTTATCTATTTGGCTCCAATTGCTCAACTAATATTCTTGGATATGAAAACTATTGTGCGTTGAACAAAATGGCCCTCAAGGACTTACTGAAGTGCACCCAATTGAGAAGTAACCTTGTGGCTCAAATAATGAGGCCACATGAGTTCTCAGTGGTGCCCTGAATTTCCTGAGGCCACGTCAGCCTCTGGTGATAGAGCAGCCAAAAAGAGGCCCCAGCCTCACCTTGTGTATTTTGCAATCAGAGAATACCTAGCGGTGCTATGGAAGTTTTACTGATGTAACAGGCTTCTATCTGAGTTCATTCTTAATCCATTTTTCCATTTAATCCATATCAAAATACTTGTTTCCTGAAAAAATACTTGGCATTGTTTTCTTTGGATGGCTATCTAGGTACACAGAGCTTGCGAGAACAGGAAGCTAATGATCCAGAGAGACCGTTACTCTAGAGAACCAGCAATATCGGCTAAAATTTTCAGGGGTAGGAACTGCGTGTGCAGTTATCACGAAGCCCTGGATTACAATAGTAGAGCACATGCATTTAAGACCTTTATTCACATTCTGACTGAAGTCTGGCTCCTTTGTCTACAGATGGCCACATTCATGTGCACCATGATTAATGAATGGTACGTGTATATTCCAAAATTGACTTGCACTGCTATAGATACGATTTTTTTTTAAATTAATATATCATTAAATCTTGGTGACAAGCCCTTTTTGTTAGGGAAGAAACCATCCCTAGAAATAATCTCTGGTAGTTTCTAAAATTTAATATCTATTAAGAAGATGAGAGTTTTCCTATGCTAGCCAAGTTTCTTCATCCAGACCTGGTTACATCTTCAGGTTTCTGGAACTCAGTGTTCTCCACCGTAGGGAAGCAATGTGAGGATGCTTCCCGCTTGTTTCTTTGGGAACCGAGGAGAAAAGTCACTCCTGCGCAGCAGGCAAGAAGGCTCTGGGAATGGTCACATTACCCGTGCCTCCCCAGGGCAGCGTCTGGTTGGGGCCATAGTCTGAGATAGAAGGTCGTGACTGGGAAGGTATTGGCTTGTGTTCTGCCACAGTCGTTGGGCTCACTGGTCTCTGTCTCACACACGTGCACACGCATACACGTATACACACACACTTAGGGACAAGCTTCAGAGTTGTCAGTAATCCTTAGGGCCTCCTCCTCCTGGCTTCTCCCACCTGGGTAAGAACCTACCACTTTAACACTTCCGGGTGAGCTATGGAAAGTGTTTCTCCTCACTGTGCCTGGGAAAGTGTGATGTGTTAGCTTCATCCCTGCTCAAAGTACTAGAGTGAAGAGAATCTTTAGATGAAAAAGTATATATTGCCCACAAGAGCAGTATGATGAATTTGCTCCTATCACACCATGATCTGTCTACCAATCTTTGAGTAGGCTTGTAAAAATGGCTGGGAAGAGAGGATGCTAAAATTTGTGTCTCTCAGTATCACTGATCTGGTTTAAAATTTGGAACCAGGCTGTTTCTGTTTCCTCTGTCCTCTTTTGAGAAATATTTTGAGTCCATCTGAGTGAATTACTTAGATTCTTCCTTGGGCTCATCTACTCTGCGGTACTTAATTTTGTAACCAGAACTCTCCCAGAATTCTTCCCCGTAAGAATGAAAGCCCATGTCAACAAGCATGGTAGTTAGTTCCCTGTGGCTGCTGTACCAAATTACCACCAACTAGGTGACTTCAAAGAACAGAAATTTATACTTTTACAATTCTGGAGGCCATAAAATTCAAGGTGTATCCACAGGGCTGTACCCTCTTTGAAAGCCCCTGGGGAGAACCCATTCTTTACCTCTTCCAGCTTCTGGTGGCCGTGGGCTTGACTTGTGGCCGCACCCCACTAACATCCGCTTCTGTGGTCACATTGCCTCTTCCTCCCCTCTATATCAACTGGGTCTCTACCTCACTGTTATAAAGACAGTTGTTGCCAGATTTAGGGCCCCCCCAGGATAAGCCAGGATAAGTACCTCTTCTCAAAATCCTTAACTTAATCACATAATATGCCACCGAAGGTAATATTCACAAGTCCCAGAAATTAGGCCAAGGACATATCTTTTGGGCCCACCATTCATCCCATTAGACCAACAATAAAGTTCTCCTTTCGTAGTCTCACTTCTCTAAACAAGGCATACGATCAGTTCAAATGTAGCTCCCTCCTGGGTTAGAAGGCTTACTTATAAGGATATTGTCTTGTTTTGTTTACAAATGTATAAATCAAATGTAACTAAGTGCCTTAAAACCAGTTGTTGGTTCTCTCCTAGTCGGGTACAACGGCCCTGTTCTTTGCTGCCCAGCAAGGACATAACGACGTCGTGAGATTTCTCTTTGAATTTGGAGCATCCACTGAATTTAGGACCAAAGTAAGAGAACTTTCTTGATTTCATGCCCCGTTGAAAAATTTTAGCAATCATGAGTATTCGTGTCTTTCCATCCATAGTATGAATTTGTGCTTCTTTTTTTTTTTTTAAGACTCTATTTATTTGAGAGAGAGATAACACATGCAGGAGGAGGGGCAGAGGGAGAAGCAGACTCCCCACTGAGCAGGGAACCTGCCACGGGGCTCGATCCCAGGACCCTGAGGTCATGACCTGAGCCAAAGGCAGGTGCTTAACTGACTGAGCCACCTGGGCGCCCCCACTCTTTTTTATAAGATTTTCAAGCCTCAGAAGGTGGATTTCACAAAGTTACTTGTAATGACTGAGAGGTAGTCCTAGGGAATCAATTCAAAACATGACATTTTCCCTCTGGGCTCATAATTTGATGGGGCATTATTTAGATTCTGTCTTGCACTGGTAGCGCTGGTAGCTTTCTACTTTGGGATACTAAGTTTTGTTATGAGGATGGATACAATAGCAGGTGCTTTATAACTCCCTGTTTTCGTGGGCTTTTTTTTTTTTTTTTTTACTTCAAGGTTAATCTCAGTGCCCTAGTAGGAACTATCAAAGTATTAAGGCACTCTTAGTGAATCTGAGAGATTTCCGAGGAGGGCGATCTGACAGGCAGTTTACTGTCTGAGATGCCCTCACCGAAATATGTAACACATGATTACAGTTTACATAGTGGGGCAAGGAAATGCTGTTCTTCCTTTAAGGAAGTCATTGATTCTTCATATACAACACAAAGATAACAAAACCCAAGTTGCAGAAAGATCAATTTTGTGTTCATGATATGATTGTACGTGGTTTATAGTAGGAGAATTTGAACTGCTTTAACATTTTTGGAATTGTCAACTTGTTTCCAGCCTAATCATAACCAAAAAATTCCTGGAAATTTGCCTGACTTGGAATCTTTTAGGCTTTCTTAATCCATTGTATGTGATATTTGGATATCAGGGGAGTTTCCAGTGTTTTTTTTTTTTCTTTTCCTGTTAAGATGCTAACTATTGGGGCGCCTGGGTGGCTCAGTTGTTAAGCATCTGCCTTCAGCTCAGGTCATGATCCGAGGGTCCTAGGATCAAGTCCCGCATTGGACTCTTTGCTCAGCAGAGAACCTGCTTCTCCCTCTCCCACTCCCCCTGCTTGTGTTCCCTCTCTCGCTGTGTCTCTCTCTGTCAAATAAATAAATAAAATCTTTAAAAAAAAAAAAGAGGCTAACTCTTAAGTAGATCTGAGTCTCAGATAGGATTGAGCTGTTCCAAACGTGCCATTGGATGGTACACATGCTGAATATAATATACAATGACCCAAAATATATGTGCGTATATATTTTTATATTAATTATTTTATTTGTCATTATAAAAGTAATAAAACTAAAAATAGAAAGTAAAGTTCTACAAATGTAAATCTCAGCTCTTTGAACTAAGTCAGAATGATCATGAACCACTATAAGGCTGCTTCGGTCTTCTTGGTTTACAAGTCCATGCTGGCTCTCAGCCTTTGTCCCCACGCCAGTGTGTGCTGTCCCAGAAATCCCTGGAACACGGGGCCCGAAGCGCAATTCCCAATGTTTCCATTAGGTCAACTGCAGGTGTCCGGAACTTTCCATGGGGAGAAGAGAATGTCACGAGGAGTTGAGTTTTCATATGATCCTGTGATCACAACTGCCTTTGTTTCAATAGTTGTTCTCATCGTTATTAAAGCTATATCCCCCAAAATGTGTTTTTAAAAATAAAGGTACAGAGGCACCTGGGTAACTCAGTCAGTAAAGCATCTGCCTTCGGCTCAGGTCATGATCTTGGGGTCCTGATATCAAGCCCTGCATCAGGCTCCCTGCTCAGCTCCCTGCTCCCTTTGCCCCCCTACGCCCCTCACTCATGTGCACAGGGTCTCTCTCTCTCTCAAATAAATAAATAGATAGATAAATAACTAAATAAAATCTTTAAAAATAAATAAAAGGTACAGGGGCACCTGGGTTAAGCATCTGACTCTATCTCGGCTGAGGTCATGATCTCAGTGTCATGACAAGCCCCACCTTTAGACTCCTCTCTGGGTATGGAGCCTACTTAAAAAGTAAATAAATAAGATAATAAAAATAAAAGGTACCAGCTCTTCTATGACAATCGCCCTATTTTATCTATTCTCTTACCTCATTAGGCAAAGAGAAAAATTGACAGACCCAAAGTCAGAAACGTTGGTGTTCCTTGCTGCCATTGCAATTTGTGTTGCCTTACACCCCACTGACACCGGCCCCCACCACCAGCCGCAGCCCTCCAGTCTCTGTCCTCCACTCTCCACCCTTCACATCACAGCTCCAGTGCCCACCTCCCCCCCACACACAGCCTGTGAACAAGGCTCTTGCAACAGCGTTTCTCCAAGTGAGGCCCACCTGCCACCTTCACACCACAGCCTCACATGACTGGTCCGAAAGGCTGTTTCTGGGCCTCACCAGAGTCAGACCCTGTGAGGGTGGGAGTCGGAGAACGGGCATTCTGGATAAACACTCTGCCCCAGATTTAGAAACCACACTCTCTTCAAGTTAGGATTTGTATTTCAGAACCAGACGACACGTTCTTGCATTATTTACGACTAGCACAGATGCCCGCAGACCGATTCACAGAGCCAACCAAACAACTCCCCAGTTGTAGATGGGAAAAGGTAATGCCTTGGCTGCAGCACCTGAGAAAAACCATCAAGGATTTCAGTTGACCACAGACTCAGTGAGTCAGCAGTGTGATGTGGTTGCCATGAAAGCTAACTCTATTTAGGCTGTCAGGATAAAAGTAGAGTCGATGGAACAAAGGAGTGTCCCATTCCCCATCAGACCACATCTACTCTTTCGGGCTCCAATGTGTTCTAGGGCCCACATTTTAAAAGAGATCTGGACAAACTGGCTCATGTTCAAAGGAAAATGCTAATAAGTAGGATGGTGAGAGGCGCACGGGGTGCGTGCAGTTTTCCACTCTTAATGGACGCACACCTTGTCCCTTGAAGACAACGGCCCCAGATGGTTACTCCATAAATCAGCCTTAATCTCAGAGGCCCGTAGCTGGGGGAAACCATGGGGAGAAGCCAATAGTTGTCAAGCGGGTCTCTGGACAGAAGACACAGGAGACTTTTCAGGTAATTTCAAGACAGAGCTGCCTGGTAGGGGCTTTCTAGTCTTCATTTCCTTTATTGAGATGCAAATAGATGGTTCTGCATTTGACATGTGCAGTGACTCACAACAACACCATCCGGTAACTGTAATGTATCCCAAGCAAGTCCTCCACCTTTACAAGGAGGTGTCAATGTCATTGTACAACGTCATGACTATAAAGAGCAAGAGATGAAAAAAGAGTTTGTTGTTATCGGTGGGGAAAGTCTTTCCCGAAGCTCTCCCTCCGTGGGAGCATCTGCTCGGTAAACCTGTGTTTGCACCCTCCTAATGTGGTCCTACTTTGCAGGACGGGGGCACAGCCCTGTTGGCCGCCAGTCAGTACGGGCACATGCGCGTGGTAGAGACGCTGCTGAAGCATGGAGCCAACATCCACGACCAACTCTACGTGAGTGTGTTTTCGAGGGGACGTTAGGTGGACCCTTGCCTACCCTCTCCTCACCCATAGCATTGCAGTCTAAATTCAGATGCCAGAAGTGCCCACTTCAAAAATCCTTTAGTGAACGGTAGGACTTCAATCTGAGAAAAAGATAGAATTAACCAGATGAGCTTTTTCTGTGGAGAAGCACATCACGTTGTCTACCCGAGTTTGTTCTACCCTTTTAAGTCTCTTGTACAGAAGCGACAGCTCATATAACGTATGCGGTCAGGATCTTCAAAAATCACCGGGGCCACGTACTTAACCACAAGATCACCAGCCCCGCATAGGGACTTGCTGAAAAGCAGACTAACGCTCCTGTTGTAGCGTTATCTATCCGGGAGGAAAAGCACACGTGAAGGAGAAATCAGGTTACTTGGAAGAGAAGTGAGAAGTCCGCGCACACCCCTGGCCTTCAAGGGGCACTGCAGCTGCAAGTGCGGGGCTGGTGCAGCTAATTGACAATTGGCACATGGCCCGAAGGCTCTTTTCATCGTCGCCGTCATTCCGTAGGATTTATGGGACCTGTTATTCTGGTTTTGGACAACAACAACACAAATAACCTCTGAGGAGATGAAGTGACTGATAGATTCCCCTCATGAGGAGGAGAAGGATTCCTACTGCCGGTTCCGGAGGAATCGTATTTCAGGCTCTCCCACAGCAGACGTTGAGCGCTACGGTTCTGCACCTTCACAGATGTGTGGGGAGATGCGTCGGCGGGAACTTTTCCATTTGAACACCCTTCCCTGAGTTTATACGATTGACTGCCACATCACAGACCGCTCTGAAGTACAGAGCAGCTCTCACCGCTCTTTCGCTCTTCAAAATCTGTAACACCCTTTGAACCCACAGCTTTCTCTCTGAGTGCCTGAATTACTTGATACGGGTCTGAGGGAGTGATTCTCAGCTCTGGCTGCCATTAGAAATCACATCAGGAACTGGGGTGGAAGAGAAGGCTTCCAGGCCCATCCTAGACTAAGCCGGAATCTCTGAGGGCACAACTGGGCAGCAGATGGTTCTGATGGGCGGCCAAGTCTAAGAACACGGGTCTACAGCTTTGGCTGCATATTAACGAAGTCTGTCTGAGAGCATGAATGCATCTGTGTGCATGCGTGTGCATGTGCGGGCGTGTGTGTGTGTGTGTGTGTGTGTGTAGTTCAACAGGAAGAGCCCAAGTTTTGGAAAAGGAAAATGAGCTGTGATTTTCATCCCATTACCGTTAATAGCAATCCAAATAGACTGGCATATTTGTGCCATTAGACAACATTCCATCCAAAAGGCTCACCCCAGAGTGGCACATAATCTTAGAAATGCAGAATTTGGGGAGAGCCCATTCCTGTACTAAATTCTTCTCTGTTATGAAGTGAGTCAAGAAATTTCATGCACCGAAACTTCCATTTTATGTTAAGACGTTTACCCTCACCCAAACCGTCCAAATGTAAATGTTTCCACTAAAACAATTGAAACATGGAGGATCCCCGGCCCATGACTGCTGAAAGCTTCTAGGAAGAGAAATGTGTGGTGCAAAGTAAAAACTACAGTGCTCGGATATGCATTCTAGAAAATCTACAAGGGTTACCGGCTGCTAAGAGCACGGTGGATTTTCTGTGGCAGCACTGTAAGGACCAGCTGAATATTTCATCACCATATCAAATATCTGCTTAAAGATCTATACAGGCTGAGTAATTTTTTTAATGATTGCCTTAAGAGGAGTCTGGCGGCTCAGCTGACACCCACCAGAAACCCAGCACCCTCCATCCACCTGGTTGGACTGGCAGGGAAAAGCGCTCTGTATTTTAACTTGTGGTTAAGGTTCCTGATGGGAGGGGTGGTATTTAACTGGGTTAGCGAGGTGTTTTCCAGTAGATCGCGCCCGGGTTTTCCACTGTGGTCTAAAGATAATGAAGCTCCGCACACTCTGTGAATGCCATCTATGGGACGTAAGCCTCTGGGGAGGAGGCGTGCTCGGAGCCGTGCTGTGTCTGCTGCCATTACCAATGACACGTCTTCAAGAAGGAAATACCCAGAAGACGTAGACCCTCAGTTAAAAAGAAAACACACTAAAGAAAACCGGAAGCAAGCACTTGCTTTGAGCTTTCCCGCAGGACGGCTTCGTCCTTTGTAGGTGTTGTTGGTGTCTTCTGGGCTGTCGGGAAGCAAGTTCACGGATAGTCTCACCAGGGCAGTTTTTCTAGAAGCATCTTTTGTTTCAGAGCTTAGAGAAATGGGGCGTTGGGGGAACGCGGAAGCAAGAAAGAGAAAGGGATAGGAAAGATCTAATTCAAAGAACACTTTTATTTCTGATGCCTAAAAACATCCCAAACAGGTTTGGGGGACTTGTTTGTTGTTTTTCATTGATAAGACTTTATTTTGCGTTCGTTTTTTAAACTAACACTGAGCCCTTACTAGGCAAAAGAACGGAAGTGGAAAACTGTATTAAATGTACGTATTTGTTAAACTCATCAAAAGGGGATGACCCTGAGATCCCACAATGAAAGCAGGCAGCAGCTAACGAGAAGTCTGTGCAGACAAGAGAAAAACGAGGACTAGCTGTATGGACAGTCTGGCTGCCGCTGCCAATGGGAGAGCGATCAGCAACAGGATCAAGGTTGCGTCGAGTGAACAGTCCTTACGTTTGTTATAACTTATCCTTTTAAGACTGTTTGAAAGGTTACCTTTCCACCTGACTTCCTGTGATATTTTAGACCGGTTCTTCAAAGAATAAAACATGAACCACGAATATGCAGACAAAGTGGGGGACCCAAGTAGAAAGTTGTATTAAACTGGCGTATTTTTAATCGACTCCCTTTTAAAATAAATGTGACAGATGATTCGAACCCTCTCATTTTGACGTCCCTCAGGATGGAGCCACTGCCCTCTTCCTTGCTGCCCAGGGTGGCTACTTGGACGTGATTCGACTGTTGTTGTCCTCAGGAGCAAAAGTCAACCAGCCCAGGCAGGTAATGTCCGAGTGGGCAGGGCCTTGGGGCAGGGAGGGCCTGCCGTTCTGCAGCAGCTCCGGAGATAACTGGTCAACTCCGGGCATCTTTCAGCCCTTTCCACCCTTCCGCCTCAGTGATGAAGTTGATCTTGGATTAAGGTTTCTCCTGTCCTTTGTTTGGCCTCACCAGCAAGCCTGTGATACCAGGCGGACTGCACCATTTATTGTTTTTGAAATTTGGGTGTTTGCTGTCTGAGGTCAAGTACATACTCGGCCGCCTCCTGTTCAAATAAATTAGGGCTGCGCTGAGGTCATGAGAGTGGGCTAGCCTGGGACATCGGTAAATAGAGGTGAGTCAGGTAGCCTTGCCCCTCTCCAGTCCCTCTGCTGGTACTCTGTCTTATCTCTTACCCCCGCTGCTTCTTTCACCACGCCAAGACGAGCCCATTAGCCCACTGGGAATCATTAGTAGGTTCTACACCTTCCTCTCTCACAGTAATAACACTGTCGAGACTTAATTTACCAAAAGCAAGCTAGCATCTAGCAAATCAATTTGATTTTCTAAAGGAACAGAACTGCCAGGTAATGTCAGTCACCCTTTATGGATAGCAAAGAACCATCCAAATCTAAGGCATTATAATTAGCTTCTCTTATATAGGAATGATTTCTGCACTAATTAATTTGTTTTTAACAAAATATTTCAGATTAAAGTAACATTACTTTAAGGGCAGTTTTCTCAAGGAAAAATCAAGCTGATTTCTTCTCAGTAAATGACACCCAGGCAGATTCCCATGGTAATGTAACCTAATAAGTAATGTAACATATGCCTATATGTTCATGTAGGGAAGGTTGGTCTGAGCTCTTGGACCCAGGCTTCCTCAGTCTCTAGAAGTCCAAGTGCTTAGGAACCTAAGAAGAGAAGGGGCCTTTGGGCACAGTGGGTTCGAGGTCAGGAATCCTGAGTTCTACATCCAGCTCTGCCAATAACTAGTTCTGTGGTTTGGAACAAGTGAATCAACGTCTCTGGACTTCTCTTCCTTCATCTGAAAATTAGGAGGCTGAACAGGATGACCCTGACAATCTCTTCAAGCGCCCCCTTTTTAATAACTGTTTTATTCAATACTCAATCAGTATTTCCTAAGCACGTAACATACACCAGATACTGCTATGTGAGATTAAATTTTTAGAATTTTAAAGATATTCTTAGATTTAGATGGCCTGAGGAATACTCTGGGGAGAGGAGGCTTTTAGAAAAAAGTTGCACTTCCGTACCTGCCAGGGTTGGTGTTTGGGGATTAGAGTTTAATATTTTCTTGTTGGTCCTCCTTATTTTGAAAGTGTTGATTGATGCTGAATCAGATGCTTCATTTTGCTGAAGTTAGTCAACCGAACCAGTCATTTTTGGATTGCAGAAGTTTGATCTGGAGGCCATTATTGAGGGAGGGTACCACCGTGAGTTTAGAAATGAAAATTGTCAAGATTATCATGCTTCTCTATCTGTACATCTTTCTGAAATAATCTCTGGCACTTTGACAAATCTATTTATAAAGTGAATCATACTAACCATATGCCTAAGGTACTATTCATAAAAAAAAAAACAAGTTAATATAAGAGATTATATTTCAAATAGTGCATGCATGGTGGCCACTGGAAGCTAAGTTGAGTCATAAGATGATGCCAAAGCCAAGAAATTAAAGAAGGAGCCAACAGTACTGGGCTGGCCACACCCCCACGGCTGCTTTCATTCCTCCTGGTGAGGATGACCTGGTCAAAGATGACCTAGTCCGGCCGTGGGAGGACCCCCTCCCTCGGATCAAAGCGCCAGTGACATACCCTTTAAAGACTGCATCCAATGCAATTGTTTGGAATGACGAGCCCAGCTCTGAAAAGATTGTTATTCAGGAAAAGGGGTGTTCTATAAAATAAGAATAGCTTTGGAGGAAAAAAAGCAATGGAATTTTTCCTTTTTATAGGGTACATTAACCTGACTGTACCTTTAAGCCATAATCTTTTTATTACCTGCCGTGAGCTGATAAGGAAAGGTTAGCTAGCCAGGTCAGACTAGCCCAAATCCTGTCTTCTTTGAAACTGTAAACTCTGCAAAAAAAAAAAAAAAAAAGTAAACTCTGCATATTTAATCCCCTTCCTCGAAAACAAGCAGTGTCATAAATATGGCAAAAGCGATAGTAATCTTGGATGACTTTGTCACAAGTTATGAGGAACTTAAAAAAAAAAAAAGGTATGATTAAAAGTTTCCATTAAAATGGCCCATGAGTGGTAGACGATTACATCAGCAGGGCATTCGGAAACCAGGGTGGTATTCTGAAATCTCAGCTGACACGTGGAGTCCCCGTCAGAAAATTCTTGAATTTATAAAACAAAGATAAGTATGTTTGCCCGAGTTCATTTCTTAATGTTTTTAGATAAATCTGATTTATGACCTTTTTCCCTTACCATTCTCTGGGGTCCCGACATTTTATGGTACCCCAGGGACAGCATATTCACGGAGTCACACTGATATTTTTTGGCAAACTTTTGATCTGAGCTGCAGGGAATCTGAACAGTAGTAGAAATGGCCTTTTCTTGTAGTTCTGTCATGAATGAACCAACTGAAAACCTTTCTAGGGCTTTTGTCAGAAAGAATCAGAATCACAAAGTCATAGGCAGACTCTGGAAAGCCTAAGCTCTTGATTTGAAACTTGAAAAATATTTCCTCCTAGTTCATCCTAAAGAGGTCAAGAGTCACTGAGATCACTGTACTCTATAGTCAAGCTAAAAATTCATCGTCAGTTCTTTCTATGTGACCACAGCATGTAGGGTTGATACACCTCAAGCCTTTTTAATCTCCAGCTAAGATGGCTATTTAGTCTGTTTTTCTATCAACAAAATGCTTTGAAATGTACTTTCAAAGTACATTTGAAACTACGAAACTCGTCCACCTTATGAAATAGTGCTTTCGTGGAGTGGCAATGGTCTGAGTGTTTACCCAGGGCTGACTCTGGCCTGTCATCACTCATCTCTAACTTGTCCTCTCAATGTGCTACTCAGGATCTCCTTGAAGCCCGAGAAAAAGGTCATCTCATGAAGTGTTTCTCTAGCCTTGGTTTGCACTTGTATGCAGAGCTGCTGGGGCCTGGATAGTGCTGGTCCTCCCACATTCCAAGCTTGGAGGGGTGAACCCAGTGGTGGCCAGTGGGAGAAAGTAGGGCTAATGGAGTTTTGCAGTGTCCTGAGGTCTTGGAGGTGGAAGTGGATAGCAGCAGGGAGGTCCCACTGCTTCCGTGCCCTCTGCACGTGGTAGGCACTCTGAAAAGGCGTATTGACTCCCAAAGATACCCCATGGTTCGAGCAGAGCTCCAGTGAGGCCTGGAAGGCCGAAGACATATGATCAGTGGCTACAAACTAGAACAAGGCTCAGATGTAGGGCCTGGGCTCGTGGCCAGTACACCAGTTCCAAGAAGACTGTAAAAGCCAGCTGGGGAGCCAGATCCACGTCTTTGGGGTGTGAGTTATGGGGATATGGATAACTTAAGGAGATGAAACATAGTCCATTTTGCTTATTAACTGCATGACCTTGAGCAAGTCACTTACATTTCTTGAATGTCGGGTTCTTTGGGGTTTCTTTTCTTATTTTAATTCTAGTACAGTTAAGTACAGTGTTATATTAGTTTCAGGCATATAATATAGTGATTCGGCAGTTCTATATATTGCTCAGTACTCAACACAACGAGTACACTCTTAATCCCTTCACTATATCACTCATCTCCCCCTTACCCCCTCTAGTAACCATCAATCTATTCTCTGTAATTAACAGTCTGTTTCTTAGCTTGTCTTTCTCTTTTTTTTTTATCCTTTGCTTGTTTGTATTGTTTCTTAAATTCCATCTATGAGTGAAATCACATGGTATGTGTCTTTCTCTGACTGCCTTATTGCACTTAGCCTTATGGCTGCTAGATCCATCCAGGTTGTTGCAAATAGCAAGATTTCATTCTTTTTTGTGGTTCAATAATATTCCATTCCACACCACATCTTCCTTACCCATTCTTCTATTGATGGACACTTGAATTGCTGCCATATCTTGGCTATTGTAAATAATGCTGCAATAAACATAGAGGTGCCTATATCTTTTCAAGTCAGTGTTTTCATATTCTTTGGGTAAGTGCCCAGTACTGGAATTACTGGATCATACAGTAATTCTATTTTTGATATTTTAAGGACACTCCATACTGTTTTCCACCTTGGCTGCGCCAGTTTGCATTCCCACCACTGAACAGTATAAGAGAGTTCTTTTTTTCTCCACATCCTCACCAACACTTCTTGTTTCTTATGTCGTTGATTTTAGCCATTCTGACAGGTCGTTGTGGTTTTGATTTGCATTTCCCTGATGATGAATGATCTTGAGCATCTTTTCATGTATCTGTTGGCCATCTGTAGGCCTTCTTTGGAGAAATACCTGTTCATGTCTTTTGCCCATTTTTTAACCGGATTATTTTTAGGGGGGTGTTGTGTGGTATCGTTTCTTTATATATTTTGGATGCTAACCCTTTATTAGATATGTTGTTTGCAAATATCTCCCACTTAGTAGGTTGTCTTTTAGTTCTGTTGATTATTTCTTTTGCTGTGTAGAAGCTTTTTATTTTGATGTAGTCCAGGAATTTGTTTTGTTTTTTCATCTGTTAAACGAGGATAATTATGGTGCCTTTGCTATTATGATTTCTATTTCATCCAGGCCTCACTGGAATAGAAACCATCAGAAATCAGGGTTGCACCCTTTGTCTCATGAGCCGTATAGTCTCTGTCATCTCAAAGTCCCCTCTTGCCTCTCTTTCTCTCTTCCTACTCCTTTTTTTTCTCGCATCCTCTGCCTACTCATCTTGTATATAGTCCCTAAGTTTAGGTCAGACTACCCAACTCTTGGGATTGCAATGTCACGGTTGCCACTGGGCTCTGCGCACTGGGCCACAGTGGACTGGCTGGCCTGCCCGCCCTTGGTCTGAGCACCTGTGGCCGGGGGGGAACGGGCTTAGGCTGGGCAATCCAGGCATCTGGTATCATCTTTTACAGACCTACGTTACAGCCCGGAGACACCAAGCAGGGACCCAGTAATGGGAAATGGGCTCCAGGTTAGTGTAGGACTGGTAGCAAAGTTGTCTTGGTATTGAACCCCCTCTGTTACCAATGTGGTTCCTTATATTTCTTGGGCCTCCAACTCAACATAGAATTAATTGGTCCCCAAGACTTTCTGTCCGGCTTGAGCCTATAGGTGGAAGTAGCCTAAGTGTGAGGACTACAAGCAGCGGAAGCAAAAAGCTAGTGCTACGAAATATATTCCTACGGAACAAAATAACTATAATCCATTTCCTAAATAATCTTTAGGACCCTAACTAAAGTTTCTAAAACAAATCATGTCATATGCTCCATCTCATGTTATGATCTATCTATAAAAATGTATTAGAGGATACTTGAAAATATTATCTCAGAAGGAGGGAGGGGATAACCCAGTCAGAAGGAACTGTACGAGTCGCTTGTGTAACCATCTGTCAGGTACATGAATCCTCTCTCTCCAACAATCCTGCTGAGCGGTAATCAGCCATTGCTGAGCCCCTCCCGGTGCGGGGGACTCTTCACTACTACTGAGTCTTTAGCCGACCCTCACCACCGTCTCTGTCTTAACACTGAGCCAAAGTCTCTTGTAGCTTTTAGCTATCAGCCCTCTTTGTGCCACCTGGTGTGCGAAATGGGTCTAAATCCGTTTCCGTTTGGCTTGCACACAAATAGTAAGTGACAGCGGTCACAACCCTGTGAATCCCCTGTTCCTCAAGCCAAGTGTCCTCTTGCCTTTTCTTAAAAAGGCACCAGAGAGGTCCTAACTTCCTGTGATTTATTTCCCTGTGATTTATTTGATTTAACTTTTAACTTAACATATTTTAAAACTATATATTTTTGTCAGGAAGTATCCAAAACCATAAATGTTTAAATGTTTTTCCTACTCCAATTCCCTCAAATCTCAACAAAAAGGAGCCACGTTGACTTCATTTCTACCATTTTTATTGCGAAGTCACCTTTATAATGAAGACTGACCATTAGAATAGTAGGGAAAAATAAGAGAAAACAGGAACTGAGGTGTACTGAAGGAGGGGAAAACCTCTCTCCATAAACTAGATAACCAACTAATAAATGCTTTGATTTGACAGCGATGCTCCAACTCACATTCTGCTTCCCAGGCTCATCCACAGATCTCATTTTACCGGTCATTCCCATGTGTTCAATCAGTTATCTCACAGGAAAACTGGGAGAATCAAGTAAAGAATGTGGACTGTTTTATAAACAAAAGTACAAATTAAAGTGTTTATTGTTTTTTATAAATACGCAGATTCAGTGACTGTATTTTCTAAGCACACGCTAGCCAGTCCTGTGCTCGGCACCTTCCTGCATGTTTCCATGAGTATCTCTGGGAGGCTACATTTTTGCGGAAGAGAACTCAGGGTAATTTGCCTGAGGTCTCATAACCCGGAAGTGGCGGCTTCTTTTTCCACCTACCGTGACTATTGCAATTTAAGTGATAAAAGTTCAGTGTTGGCATTACTGTTATGAATTGATGCTGTTAATATTTGTTCCCGATATACCACCTCTCAACATTTTTCTCCATCTTAGTATCAATTAAGATCATTTTACTAGCAAGCAAGCCCTTGGAAGGCATACTGAACAAGCCACCCGTGGTCCTCTTTGCGGCTGGCTGCCTTTCCTTGCCTGCCCTCTGGTGGAGATGGTGACAAAGAACAAGTGACCCCAGAGCAGGCAAGGAGGGACAAGAGCTTCCAGCACCTGCCTCCTCTCCTGTCCCCTCCCATTCCACCGCACACCCCTTAGACTGCAGTCCACTGGATTTCCCACTCTGCTTGAACCAACCACACCTGGCCAAGCCCCTGTGACTAAATGCTTTTTCCTTCTACGTGGAATTTCCTCCCCCACACCCCTCCCCAGCAGAATCCTAGTCCTCCTTTAAGGCCCAGCTCAGATATCACCCCAGCTGACCCCCGTAACCTCTACACAGTAGATACCCCCCCTCTCCTGGTTCATCTTAGGCACTTTTGTCCATACCGTATTATAGCACTATAATCATCTTGAAATTTCCATGTGCCTTCTCCACTAGACTGAGTTCTTTGAGACCAGAGAGCTTGTCTTCTTTAGTATTCTGGCAGAAACTTAGAAGATACTTAATAGTTGTTGGTTGGTTGAGTGAATGAAGGAGTGAAGATCCTAAATTGGGAGAATCAAATTAAGTAATGAATGTAGACATGCTTTGTAAACCAAAGTACAAAGTAAGGTATTATTTCTATTGCTAATAATAATCTTCACATTCAAGAATATTCCTACGAAGCCCTTGTAAAAGCTTTAAATGGCTCTAGGTGATTATCCTTCTTCCACCCAGTTTCATTCAGCACCTCTTTCCCAAGACACCATCTCTCCCAAGACACGGGGGTACCAGTGTCCTCCCACCACCCCTCAGCACCCCTGGGTCCTTCTAGGCTCCTAATTTGACTGCACCCACCACCCCACCGAGGCCTCTTTGTTCTCTGTCCCTTTGGCTGGATAGCAATGGGCAAGAATCCTGTGTCTGCTGTGGCTGGTAGACTGGAGTTGAAATTATATGCTGCAGCAGAAAATGAAGCTTTATGTTCTCTAACTGAATCATCGTGCTCTTCAGCCCCCGTTCCCGCTGATGAGTAATTCGGTCTTATCTGACCAAAACAGTCCCCTGGGGCCATATTACCCTCATTATGTCAGAGCCCAAGTTTAGTGAGTTCTGGTTCCTCCACCCTTTTCCTTGCCCTTCCCTCCAAAGTGACCTAAGTCCTCAGAGGTCAGACTATCACCCTGGCATAGAGGTGGGGTGGGGACACCCATGTCTGGTGCTTGTGCTAGTTTGCCCAGCCTTTCCTGTCTGTGAGTATCCTGCGCGGGTACCTTGTTGGCCTGTCATCATGAAATCATGACTTTCTGTGGCCTTATCTTCCCACCTCCAGGCTGACTCCAGACCATGGTTTACCTCGCACTTTCAGTTTCCCACAGACAGGCAGCGACTCCTGGGTGCGCAGACGCCTCATTGATGGGGACCAGGGGTACTGGGGGATGTCTCAGGCCCATTGGCCCAGACTCCCTCACCCATCTCTGTTCTCTCCCTCAAGCACCAGCCAGGAGCAGAGCTTCTCTAAGAGGCCTGCAGTTTTCCTGGGTTTCATCCCAAGAACAGGAGAAAATCCTTTTCCATCTGAAATTCACCAAAAATGATCTAGGTACTTACCTAACCCAGATCCAAGCCAGGAGGAAAACATGGACACCCACATCTGACCTCCACCTCCCCCACGTCATCTCTAGAGCTTCTTTTCAGCACTGGAAGGGTTTTCTGTTTTCCTTTCTGTCTGGCAGGAATGACCCTCCTATCAAACCCTTCTCCTTCCCTTGGATGTTTCTTCTTCTTTTCTTCTCTGGAGCAACACCTCTCTGATTCACGGCCTAGTGCTCACATAAGCACACTCTTTAGGGGCACAATACACAGGAAATATTGCCAAAAATGTCACCCTGCTCTAACTCGCTAGTGTGCATCCCCTCCCAGAAGAAATCATATCACATGCTGCGTGAAACTAAAGTCCCTAAAAATGGCTGGCTGTGGGGGATTCTAGACAACAGAATAGAAGAGTGGGAGAAATGTCTAGTTCTTGGACCCTCACACATCACCTCCAAGAAAACTGCTTTCTCCTGTGGGAACGAGGGTCCCCACTAAGCAGGGTGTGTTGCATGAACCCACCAGCAAAGCAAAGAGACTGACAGAATCTGGGGAAAATAAACACATGCTGGCCTCTCCTTCCTGGGTTTGTCAGATTTGGTTCTGCCTCCGTGAGCAACCCAAGCGCTTTTCCCCTCTGTGTTCTGTGAAGTCCGGCCCCCTACTACGGGCTAAAAGATCCTGCCATAAAATGGCTGCACTATAAGCCCAAACCCAAATATTGGCAATCACGCAGGTGTTCCAGGCACTGCCAGATGTCTGTCTGTGTAAATGGGTTAAAATCTCTGTCCTCATGTGCCATGGCGGGGCGGGGGCGCTGTTTGGGGGCGCTGCCTTGCTGCTCGGCGGCTGCCGGTGGCCTGGTGGGAGCAAGCGTGTCCCCTCGTCGGCAGGATGGGACGGCCCCACTGTGGATCGCGTCGCAGATGGGCCACAGCGAGGTGGTGAGGGTGATGCTACTGCGCGGAGCCGACCGGGACGCCGCCCGCAACGTGAGTCTGAGCCACAGCGGCGGCACGTGGGGGCAGGGGGTCGGGCAACCAGTAGTGCATGCACCCAAGCTCCAAAATTCAGCCGGGCCTGGACGGCGAAAACGCACCTTTATTTGGTCTGTAACTCCCCCGGGGTTTTCTCCCAACTTTCACGGGCTCTTCAGCAGGAAAACAAATAAATGTCCAAGTAAGCTGACACTCAGCAAATGCTGCACACTCTCCCCAAGGATGAGATCTTTAATCCTGGGAGGTCCTCCTCCACTGGAGCTGACTCTTGGATGAACCCAAGAGGAATGCTGGAGGTAGGATCCCGGGCCTGGGGCTGTCCTCGGGGGTGTCCCTAGCGACTGCACGTGTCCCTGTGCTGCGCCTCCTGCTGTCTCTCGACTGTTTTGGGGTCCAGCAGTGCTCCTGGGGCTCTAGGTCACCCAGCTTCCCCAGCTGCAGACCCCTGCACCACATCCCCACCCTCCACCTAGCAATGCTAATGTCACCTAAGTCTGCCTCGATGGGCCCCGCGGCAAGCCCTGTGGCCCATAGGAACTAATGGCAGCTTGGGGAGACCCTGCTGCCTGACCACACTATGCCATTTGCTTTTGGTTTGGTTTGGTTTTTACAATGTCTGGCCTTTTCACCCTTAGTATTACCCTTGCTTATGTGACCCATTTCCCTTCTCCATGTCTGAACCCAGAAAGGGGTAAAGACACATTCCTGCCTATTTCACTGTCCTCTCTCTCACTCTATCTCTTCTTCCCACGTCTCGGAAACCAGAAAAGAAAAACCCTCTAATCTCATTTTCTTTCTTCCTGATTCTAGCTAAACCTTTAGAGCAGGCTGGGGTAGTTCCTTGACTACAGAGTTCTGTGAACTGAATCCTCCAAATACAGCAATTGATATGTAAAAGCAGGGAGAAAAGAGAATTTGGGAAATCTCTTCCCAGGCCAAAAAGTGGTGACAGAAGCTGAATATCAATTTTTGCATTTTTGCATTTCTTTTTAACAGATTTCAATCTATCCCCTTCCTACTCACCATCTACCCACACCCCAACCCCCACAGACAGATACCTAGGCACAGTAGAGCAAGGTTGTATATAAGACAGAGCAAAAAGAAAAGCACATTCAAAATTCTAAATCAATAAATACAGTTCAGTAATTACTTAAGTCATTAAAAGTAGTTTAACATTGGGCGCCTGGGTGGCTCAGTGGGTTAAAGCCTCTGCCTTCAGCTCAGGTCATGCTCTCAGGGTCCTGAGATCGAGCCTTGTATCGGGCTCTCTGCTCAGCAGGGAGCCTGCTTCCTCTCTCCCTCTGCCTGCCTCTCTGCCTACTTGTGATCTCTCTCTCTCTCTGTCAAATAAATAAAATCTTAAAAAAAAATAGTTTGACATTAATATCCACCAAGTCATGCACTGCAGACAATGCCTCTTTGGTCCATCTGGGTCCTTAAATATATTCTTGATATTGTCCTCTCCCTTACCTAATGTTCTAAGGGACTGGAAGAGTTTGAATTCCCAAATGGCAGGGTTCTAAGTTAATAAGTCACATATTTTGTCTAGTTTTCTTTCATGCAGAACTGAATATGCTCTAAAATGCTCCTAGATTAAGGCCTTTCTCCTTTCACCTGCTCTGACAAGTGTATTCCCGGTTCTCAACTAAGATTTAGTTCTTTGCCAACACACACATATGTTAATAGTCAACTTTTCTTTTCCGCTTTGTTAAGGATGGTACAACGGCATTACTCAAAGCAGCCAACAAAGGATATAACGATGTTATAGAAGAGTTGCTGAAATTCTCACCCACCCTTGGCATTTTGAAGGTAAGACTTAAAGAGAAATGTTACCAATCCATAAAAGAGAGGTTAAAAATTAAGAAGCCCATACCTGAGGACTGCAGGAGAAGCTGAGATAATTCACACGGTTAGTTGCATTCTTGAAAGAACTTCCCTGTAGTTTCTTAATGCTGGAGATTCATGGGCACTGGTTGAAATGGCAGGGGGATAAGAAGAGGCAACCAGAGTCTGTTGCTACTTAGTTTTCCGGGGGGGAAAAAAATAAGTAATTAAATCACTACCTTGGAAAGTAAAATATCTTGATATATATATATATATCATAGGACTAAAATCTTCCACAACTCATGAAACGCATGACTTGTGTCCCATGAAACTTGGGGGACAGGTGCTCATGTTTCTTCCCTTCATTATCTGGAGCAAAGAACCACGTTGTTATCTTAGATGACTAACCCTCACATTTGTGGATACCCCAAAGAATGTCATTCTGGAGACCTGGGTCTGCCGGGAAGCGGAGCCCCAAAACCCTTTTTTAAATTTCAACCATTTGAGACTAAGATATTTCTAAATTACAGTACATACCAGGGGCTGGCAATTTTTTTTAAATAAACGGCCAGGGAGGAAATATTTTAGGCTTCGTGGGCCTAGAGTCTCTGCTGGAGCTGCTCAACTCTACTCTTGTAGCTTGAGAGCAGCCGTGGGGGGCAAAGGACGGCTGCATTCCACTAACACTTTTTTACGGACATTGTATTTCTGGAATTTCGTATTTGCATGTAGTACTCTTCTTTTCATTTTTTTTTAAAATCCCCGCTGGCCAGAAATAGAAAAACAGGCGGCAGGCTCGATTGGGGGCACAGGTTGTAGTTTGCAGACCCCTAGTTTACACTACTGTTTTCTTAAATTGAGGACAGGAAACCTGTTCTAAATTTGGAACAGTGGCTAGCACTTAGCCCTCCAGCTTTATTGACACATAAAAAGTCAGCCTGTCCTTGAATGATCCCAGAGGCTTTTCGGACGCTCTGTATCTGATCTTTATGTATCTAGGCTCTATCCTTGTGATCAGCTGATACAGGCCTGCTGTCAGAATGCCAGCCCCTCGGCCCCTCTCTCTGTCCCAACGAGCAAGTTCTAATCTTCCATGAGCTTGGAAGCCAGAAAGCTACATTCATTAATGTTGTTTGTAAAGTAAGAATAAATGGTCTATGACAGGGAGCTCTATGAATAAAAGAAATGAGCTTCAGAAATGGACTTTGTAATACCTAGTCACGTTCCAAAGAGCTCTTTTTCGGCCTGGTGTTTTATTCTCAGCCATGTTGCAAATAGATGAAGCCGACTAGTTGGTGAGGATTTAGATGGGGGAAATGTCACCAGACAAGTGAGTTGTCACACGTGTTATAAAAGTAAACATGCTGCTTTGGAAAAGAAAATGCTACTTTGCTGGAATTTTTCTATGGGCATTATATTTTATTCTTTTATAAAATAAGAAAATGGTTTATTATTACTATTATTATTATAAAGAGCTAATGTGGAAACTAAGTTTGTGTTTAGGTGCTACTTGTAGACATACACACCTTCTGGAACAGATGTCATGTGACTGCCCACCATTCTTATATCAGGCTTGTTATAGTCTCTTCCTCTCGCCTCCCAGAATCTGGCTACGTACTGCACATAGATGCTTCCTTAGTTCAATAAATATTTGCAGTACATTTCATAAAATGTCAGCAACCCACCCAACAGGCCCCTTTCATGCTCAAGAATGCTCCACCTCAGGGCCTCGGGGTTTCCTCACTGCATGTGCTCACGGCCCGTAAGCCCACAGCGGTGCTCCCTCCACCCGAGTGCTTGGACAGCAGGTAGCTGGGCTGACAGGTCAGCCCGTTGGTTTACCAGCCTTTTCTCCAGCCTCGCTGGAAGCACGGAAACTGTATATATGTTGTCCTTGAAGAAAAAGCAAAATGACGTGGCATTATCACTTTTGCTGCAGCAAGTCCTAATACATTTAAAGCTGATGGACTGATTGTGAAGTCACGTGCACCCTGGGCCAGATTTCTTGTTTCACTTGCCAAAGGATGTTGGTAGGGGTTGCACAGACCGTCTGCCGGGGACCTGGGGACACCCTGTTAGATTCCGATGCGCCCTGGGAAGGGACTATGAAAAAGAACAAAGTTCCGACCCGAGTGTCCTCACTGAGGCTGGGTTATGATGAAAGCCAGGCCCTGTGCCGATGGCCATGAGCCGACTCGTGACCCGCACTGTCCTTTTCTCCTAGAATGGGACCTCGGCCCTCCACGCGGCAGTGCTCAGTGGGAATATTAAAACAGTCGCGCTGCTCCTGGAAGCAGGGGCGGACCCAGCCCTGAGAAACAAGGTACCAGCCTTTCCCTCCCTGTCTTTTAACTCTTCTGGACACCTGTGCAAAGAGATGAGGCAGTTTCTACCTAAGCCACGATAACCCAGCCGTCCCGTGCCCCCTGGGCCAGGTTTGTTGGAAAAGGCCGTCGGTGGTACGTCCACGACCCATCTGCCCTGTGCCGTGGACCTGAGGGCACAATTCCATGCTCTCGGGCCTCTGAGAGGGACTGTGAGGAAGAGCAAAGCTCCAACAGGCGTCTCATCACTCAGGCCGCTCCCAGCCTTCTCTTCATCCCTGGGCCTCGTGAGGACGTGCGAGGCTCTCAGTAGGTAGGAACGAGCCGTGTATCTAGACCCAGAGAATTAGGCTAAAAAGCCTGTATCTATCGTCAGCGGTTGTGGGCTAACGATGGTGCAGCCTCCCAGGGCGGGGGTAGGGAGTCGTAGTTGCAGGGAGTAGGTTTATGGGGTTCTGTCATCAAACGTCCCCATTCTGGTAGTTTATTGCAATCCTGCATACGTCCGGCGTGCGTATCTTGACAACTGCTTGGGGGAAATGCTATTCTACTGTTAATGGGACTTGGCACCACTGTCCCAAACCAACCCATACTTATGGGCTGAGATCCATAGTTTACAGTTAAGTCAAACACAGAGTGGGAACGTGCCCACTGCCCGTTTTTTCCTATTCAACATCGGCATGGACGGTCAAGTGTAGAACCTGGGGGAGGAGAGCAGCGTAGGGAAGGTCTTGAGAGAACACTGAACTATGAACTTCTAAAGGAGGAAGTAGGAGCGGGATTTATCCATCAAGGAAGGTATGAAAAGCTTCTATACCATCTGAGCTTTTGTACGTATCTAGTGCTGTGTTCATTTCTTTAATAATAAAAGCAAACACACAGAACCTTTTTCATGACATTTTGGAGAGGAACCATTAAGAGGTGCAATTAGACAACATGCTAAGAGTCTCTTTTATTTTCATTTTACTTAGCATGTGGCGTTATTATTTCCTTGTACTTGCCACCAGAGTGCTTGAAGATGAACCCTTCTGCTTATCTCTTCCTGAGATACTCCGATTTGTTTTCCATTAGCTGGCCTGGCTGTGTGATAAGGCAGCTGAAATCAGACTTACGCTCTTATCTTTAGACCCTGGACACAGACTTCCTAAACAGATTGATCTTTCTTGCTAAACCATCCAGTCACTTATGGAAACTGAAACAACATGCAATTCTTTGTTTGTCTCCTGGGATTTCAGCAATAATGATCATGGGGAATTTCTGGTGACCAAAATGCTGGACTTTGGATTGTCCCTAAAGCTGCTCTTGAGTATATGGAGATATAGAGAGACTGCTCATGCTGGAGCTTCATACACCAGCAGCCCTCAGAGAGCTGGGAGTCCGTCATTGCCAGGGAGCCCCACCCTCATCCCACCCATCCCAGCCACCCCAAAGAAGCCAGCCTCTTACAGACAGCTCTAGAAACAAGGGTCTTGGGATTTGGGCAGCCACCCAGGATTCTTGAAGCGGGTATTGTTTGCCTTCATTCATTCAACACATACCGAGTACCCACTAGATACTACGCTCAGTGTGTACTGGGGACACAATGGTGAGCGGAGTTCCCATCGTCTCTGCCCTCAAAGAGCTCAGAGTTTACTGAGGAATAAAGACAAACAAGAAATTGCAACACAGTGACAAGAGCTGTCAGAAGGGAAGTAATGAATGCTACTAGAAGCTTCCCA
>CM052808.1:37670225-37689286 GCA_028533885.1 Nasua narica | reverse complement strand
CCTGCTGGTTAATCGGTTTAGTGAGCATTATTTCGCTGTGATGAGATGCTAAAAAATCAGTGCATAGAACCACGTGGGGCCCCGCTGTAATAGAGCCACCCCTGTTAGGGTTTCTCATGCCTTTGTCCAATGTCAGCTCAGGCTCTTCTACTTACCTGTGCCTCAAAATACAGAGAACGACAGGCAAAAAACAAGTTATGTGCTCTCTAGAAAAAAAGGAGAAAAATGTATTCCACGCTCCACTGGCTGACGGCCCAGCTCGTGACTAGTCTGCTGAACATACCAGACACAGCGAGATAAACCAAGACCTAAAGAGGTGTTTCTCCAGGCTCTCCAACTAGGCTTAGCCCCCAGTTACATAACTGATGCATTAATGGGTCCGGAAAGTCTGAGAATCTTGTCCCGGTGCCTTCGCCCTTATTTTTAGTAATGCTTTAAGATGATTGTAAAATATGAGTGAAGTCATGCTTTTACCAATTGAAGGACGCTAATAAAAGATCTTTGGGTCTTGAATGCCTTGTCAGCTTCGTCTCTGACAACAGAAAGAGGTCCTCCTCCCCTCCCTGCTGTCCTCTGTCCTCCCTTCACTAGGATTTCACCTTCTGATTTTTAACAAGGGAAATGCTGCTCTTGCTCTCACTTTCCCATGGTCGAACTTTTAAAACTAGCCCTAGGAAGAAAGTCTTCGGGGCACCTGGGTGACTCCGTTGTTTAAGCGACTGCCTTTGGCTCAGGTCATGATCCTGTAGTCCCAGGATGGAGCCCCGCATCGGGCTCCCCGCTCAGCAGAGAGTCTGCTTCTCCCTCTGATCCAACCCCCCTCCCACTCTCCTTCCCTCTCTCATTCTCTCTCAAATAAATAAAACCTTAAAAAGAAAGAAAGTCTTCAGTTTATAGGAGTTGGACTCCTATTTTAGGAAAGATCAGACCCCAAACACCCAGGCGAAAAGAACCGTGTCATGGGACTGAATCCTAGGGAGACAGGAATGCCAGTGTGAGGGAGTGACAGCCAAGTTTCAAGTCATTCCCGTGCTGGCAGCAAGTCTTCTGAGTGGAAGTCACATGCAACCCACAGCTGGACTGACACTCAAGTGTCCTTACCAGGGAGGATGTTTTACCGTAAGTCTGACCAACAACCCCCCCATCTGAGTCAGTCCTAACCACTGGCACCGAAGTCATGAGTGATAGCTGTCAGCTGTTTTAGATGAGGATGTCTATAAAATTGGGCTTAAGTATGAAGCTTTAAAAGCCTCTTGCAGAATCCAAAACAACTGAGTGCATATTTCAAACAAAAGACATGTTCAAAGCAAGTTTATTTATAACAGCTTAAACAGGGAACAACGTATATGTTTGCCATGGTATTTTTAGACCATGGAATACTACTTAGCAATAAAAAAAGGTGAGTTAGCGCTCTGAGCAATGTGGCTGAGTCTCACACGCACCCATCTGACAAGGCTGAGTGAGAGAGACCCGATGCAGAGACTCTAATTCCGTGTACTTGAAGCTGGAGAGCTGGCAAAACCAACTTACGGTGAGAGAAGTCGGAACTGTGGCTACCTCTTGGTAGGAGGAGGGTGATGGTGTTGACTGGGAAAAGGCTTAAGGAGGCCTTTGCAGTGCTGAAAATGTTCTACGGCCCTCCTCCGCCTGGTGGCTACGTGGATCCGTGGTTAACTAGCCCCCAAGAAGACCTCCTATGCCTCCTCCTCTGGTGTTCTTGTGCTCCTGCGGTTTTCCTTCTGCACCGGATCCGGACAGCTCGCTGTCATCAGGAGACTATGGCAAGCACAGGCCGACAGAAGAAGAGTGCTGTGAGGGGGTCCCCTGCTCCTGTTCCCTGTGCTCAGCTAGGTGACCTCCTACTGTCTGTAGGCGCTTCTTTTGGAGCCAGCGCTAGCTGCTGGTCCTGGGCCTGTTTTGTTTGCCTTTTTAGGCAGTCCATCCCTGAAACTTACAGTGTCTGTGAATGCTGCAGGGAGTTCTACGACATTAACCAACTTCTCCATCAGGCCCAGCAGATGCGGTGCCTAGGGCCCCCGATACTTTTAAGTTCACATAGAAATGTTTTAATTTCTATTTCTTTGAAAATTAGAAGAAAAATAAGAATGTAATAATATGAATATGTAATAATGAAGCCAGCCTGTATTATATTGGTCTTTATACCCACGCAGTTGCAAAATGTGCTTTTAAGTGGTTGTTTTGGAAGGAGGAAGGGGCACCCAAAAGTGAAGGGGCCTAGGGCCCACAAAAGTCGTAATACGGCCCTGAGCAACAGGAGGGAGCTGTGGGCTGAACCCTGCCCGCCCCCCCACCCCCCAAGTTCTGTAAGTGTTTAAGCCACCCAGTCTGTGGTATTTTGTTCTGGCAGCCTGAGCTAAAACAAAGGGAAAGGTGAAAAAAGTAAGCAAAGAAGGCCTGGGTCCATCACCATGCGATATCCCCGGGTAAAAGTCAGTTGCATCCTAGTACCCCAAATGCCCAGCTCTGTCTTCATTTTTTGTTATTGAACTTCAGTCTTCATATTAGAAACCAGGCAAATTCGCAACCTGTGCCATAGTTAGGCACTCTTTTTCCTTTGCCCACTTGTATCACAGCCTATTTTGAAGTTTCCAAGTCATCAGGAAACAAACAAAAAGCTTCTATATTGGAAGGATTCGAAGGCCTTTTGTTGTAACAAAATTTTTTAACATGAATATACTGCTCAAAGAGCATCCTGAATCTAGAAGATGAGGTACAGTCAATGTTTAGTCAATGAGGTACCCCAGAGAGGGTTAAAGAACCTGTTGTATAGAGGACAGAGTGATCATCTTGGTTGAATACACTAAGAGGTCAAGTGAGATGACAGCAAAGGGGTTGTCGTTAGATAGGACAACACAAAAACCAATGATAAATTTACGAAAGCAGGTATCCCTGTGATTATCCAGGCTTTGTGGGGAAGAGGGGAGCTGGACCCTTACATCACTCCTTGTAGCAAAATAATTCCAGATCATGATTTCTATGGGATCATTAAAGCTCTAGAGGAAAATTCGGAATATTTTTTTATTATGCTACAAACTAGTAAATAAGTTAAAGTATCTGCAACATATATGCTAGGCAAACCGGTTAATTTTCTTAGTAAACAGAGAACTTTACAAATCAATATGAAAAAGAAGATAATGGACAACAAAAAACACAGAAAAAGAAATAAATCATTTATAAGTGTACGAAGATTCTTAATCTCACTTATAATTAACTTCTCTTATAATTAATAAAATACAAATTAAAGCACCGCCATTTTTAAAAATAAGAAATTAAGTAGAAGTGCCTGGGTGGCTCAGTTTGGTTAAGCATCTCCCTTCAGCTCAGGTCCTGGGATCGAGCCCCATATTGGGCTCCCTGTTCAGCAGGAAGCCTGCTTCTCCCTCTCCCTCTGCTCCTCCCCCCAGCTCTTGTGCTCCAGCTCTCTCTCTCTTTCTGTTTCTATCTGTATCAAATAAATAAATACAATCTTTAAAAAATAAAATAAGTAAAATCACAGATGCCATTTTTCACCTATCAGAATGGCGAAGAAAAGTGTTGCCAAGGAGGTGGGAATCAGGCACTTCCACATGTTGTTAGCAAAGGAGGAAATTGCAATCTCTTTGGAGGGCAATTTAGCCAGAATGAAAATTAAAATGAATATTTGCACTGAGTCAATGATAATTTTTTCCAACAGTCCCACACGTACACGATTGCAGGGATTTAGGCACAAGGATGTTCATTCCATTATTGTTTCCAGTAACCAAAGTGACAAACCAAATGTCCAAAAGGATATTGATTATGTAATGGATCAACACTATTAACATGAGTATTTCTAGACTTCCTCTTCCATCTGCAAGGTAAAGAGAATTCTGTTTTGGGTCAACTTTCCCATCTCCCTCCCTATGGTAACTGTTCAGTAGCTTTTAGACTTTTGTGATACAGTATCACGAGGAAAGCAGAGGACACAGAAAGATCCAGACAAGGTTTGTGGAATCCAGACAAGCTCAGGAATGTGAGGAAGCATATGGAAGAAATAAGGTGAATTTTTGCAGTATTGCTGGAACCATACCAACCCTTTGTATATACCAGAAATGCTATTTGAGACTTGAGTAATTTTGAAATACTGCCGGTTGGTGAACTATATTTTACTGATTTAGGTACTGCCCTGAGACTGCCCTCCATCTCTCTGGCTTCAGGAATATTATATACATATGATGAAATCCTATAGAGCTAGGAGAGGTAGCGAGGTGGAAAAAGCATATTGCTAAATGTAAAAAAAAAAAAAAAAAGCAAGCTTCAAACTGTGTACAGTATGTCCAACTTATTTTAAAAGCTCATATATTATATTCACATATATGCTTTCAAATGCAGAGTCTTCCAAAGATGTTTCTCCATATTTATGAAGATGTGTGTCTAATAATTTCATTTTCCCTCTTATTTTCTCCTTATTATGCAGACAATGTTCAATGGTGTTTATAATGATAGTGGTATTAAATATTACCCAAACTAACAAAAAGTTTCTTCTAGGATCTCAACTATGTTAAAACAATTTTTACAGAAAGAAAAATTACAGCACAGTGTAACTGATTACCCATGATGGAATTATAAAGGGTTTTTTATTCTATCTCTAAACTTTTGTGTATTTTCAAAGTTTCTACTATAAGTATGAATTACTTTATCAGCAAAAAACAAAAACAAAAAACAAAACACGTTTAGAAATATGATAGTTTATTTTAAAAATATTTCCTAGATATTTGGGTATTGTTGAAGATGTACAAAAGAACTAGGGGAAAATGGCGAAAGGTCTTTTTGCTATCGTTTTTGTGAATAGTGAACATAATGTGTGGGGTATCAAAATTTCTGTCCACTCCAGAAATGTCTCATATTTCCTTTACTCAGGTTAATTATTTACTGAAGACTTTCTTTTTTCCATTAGGACTTGGCTAAAATTGGAAGGGTAACTAATCCACTACGATCCCAGGAATCCATTAGAGCAGTTTAGAATTTGAGTATGCATTGGAACCACCTGGAGGGCTTATTAAAACTCAAAAGTGACTCATCCTGAGTTTCTGATTTAGTAGGTATAGGGTGGAACCTCCAATTTGCAGTTCTAACAAGTTCCCAGGTGATGCCGATACTGCCATTCAGTGACAACAGTTTGAGTCCCTGCAGAACTCACCACTTTATCTCAAATGAATCATCTGGGGCGGGAAAGCGCACCTGGGGCCGGAGAGTTGGCGGAGGGCCAGGAAGCGCTCACGTAAGATCTAGGACTGAAGGACTTGAGGAAATCCCTATAGTCTCAACGCCCAGCCAACCTGGTGGACATCCCAGGGCCCAGGAGGTGAAGAGGCAAGACAGTAACGAAAGCAGACGTTTTGTAAGCGACACTAGGAATATCACGTGCATCACGGTCCTACCTAGGACTGGGTTTGATCATTGTTACAGACGGATATTTAGTCTTTTCATTGTAAACTGGGTTCTACATTGGGGAAAGAGATCCTTACTTACATTCCCTTAACTTCAAAATGATAATGACTGATACTTCTGAGCGATCTCAATAATGTAAATCTGAGGGAAAACGTTACTAGAAATGCATATAATAAGTGCAAGAGCAAAATTATAATATGTTCAAGGCTCAAAAATTAAGACGCTTCTTTGTCTTTGTGTTGTTCGACTTCATCTGGAAATTAAAAACGGACTCTGAAAAAAGAAAGAAAAAAGAAAAGAGCGGACTCTGCGCGGTCTCAACTCGGTCAACCTTGCGGTGGGGAGGAGGGTTGGGTTCGGGGTAGGGGGGGGGTCCAAACCCACGGGTGTCCAAAGCCTCGCTACACGCAGCTCCGCCAGCGGGTGGCGTAGTTCCGGCACTTTTGCAAACATCGCCCGAGAGGCCACCCAGCGGAGATTGGTTGGCTCGGGAGCCCCGCCCACCGCCGCGCTCCGCCCCTCGCGCTCCCGGGTAACAGCACTGTCAGGTCACCGCGCGGCACCGCCCCGGGCGTCGCTGAATCCCGGACACGGGTTTCTTTTTGGTGGATGAGTCTGGGGCGGGGAATTCGCTCGGAGTGCTAACCGGGGCCGAAATAAATACCTATTCCGCTGAGGAGTGGGATCGGAATTGGGAAAACAATCTCCAAGCGCTCCCATTTGCTAAAACCCTCTCGCCCACCGTCCCCAGTCCAGGAAAGACAAAAAGGGGAAAGAGTTAAAACATTAAAGCCACACAATTTCGGCACAACTCCAGAAATATCCTCCCTAGCCGGATTCCAGAAGTTCGGCTGCCCCAGTCTGGGATCCCTGCCCTAAATCGTACCCGCAAGGCCGCAGAGCTGACCGCCCAGAGAAAGCCCCACCAAAGCGGCGCTGCCCAGTCAGGCTCCGCCCCCGCCCCGCCGGGGTCCGCCTCTACCCCGCCTTCCCCGGGTCGGCCCCGCCCCAGAACGTGTCCCGTCAGCGGCACCGCCCAGAAAGGGGAGGAGCCGACGACGCCTTTCTCCTTCCTGCCTCACGCTCGCCGCCCGCCGCTGGCGTCTGTTCCCTCCCTCGCCTGGCACGGGATCCTGAGCCAGTCCTGCGCGCCGAGCCGGGGCCAGCCGAGCCGAGCCGAGCCGAGTAGAGTCCCGCCGCTGTCCGCAGCCCCGCACCGCGGCAGCATGACCGCGCGCGGCCCAGCCCTCGGCCTGCTCCTGCTGCTACTCTGTCCCGCGCAGGTGAGCGGACGTCCGCGACCCGGGAGGGCTCTGGGGGGACGAGGCGGGGGCGCGAGGCGGCGCGGGTCCAGCTGGTCCTGGGGAAGTTGGTTCAGCGAGGGAGCCCCTGGCGCACCCCCACCGCCGCTTCTGTTTCTTTCCCTGGCCACGCACTCTTCTCTGGTCTGGAAGAGGTGGCAGCTGGAAGCAGCTTGCTTGATTTCTTGAGCTCATTTCAGCTGTGGTCACCTGTATTCCTGGGTTTAGGATGTGGAATCAGAGGGAGAGACGAAAGTGGGTAGAGGGGAGAAGGGATCTTATTTATTTAACCTGCCTGTAAAAAAAAAAAAGAAAGAAAAAAAATCCGGCTACATGCGCACGAAGTCTTTCTGAATTTGTTTAGAATATTCTACCACTTTATTTCCCCTTCTCCCCTTGAAGACGGAGGTGGGAGGGGAGGTAAAGAAAGGAAAGAAATTGCCAAGCCAAATTGAAACTGTCCCAAGTAAGTCAGCTTGGTCTTACCGAGAGTGCAAGTTACTTGTTATTAAAGTCTCTTTTACAATTTAGGAACAGACCTAGCAGGGGATAATTGAGTTTCCCCTCGTCACAATATTACTAGCTATAGCTACAGAGCGGGGCCTGGAGCTCAGTGGCCTCCTAACTCCCTGGGTCAGCTTTTCCTTGGTTCAGTAGCCTAGGGCATGAATGCCTCACTGCTGTTTATTGTTATTACATAAGTTTCAGGTGCACAGCTTTGTAATTTAACATCTGCATACACTACAAAGTCATCACAAGTCTACTTACTATTCATCACCATACAGTTGACCCTTCACCCATTTTGTCCAATCCCCAACTCCCTTCCCCTCTGGTTTGTTATCTGGATCTGTGAGTTTGGTTTGGTTTGGTTTGGTTAGATTCCTCGTTATCAGTGAAATCACCCGTTTTTGTCTTTCTCTATCTGACTTGTTTAACTTAGCATAATCCCCCCAAGGTCAGTCCATGTTGTCACAAGTAGCAAGATCTCATTCTCTTTTATAGCTGATTAGTATTCCATTGTTTAAGTATATCACATTTTCATTCATCTGTCACTGGACATTTAGGTTGTTTACATACCTTGATTGTTGTGAATAATGCTGCTGTGAATGTAGGAGTCCATATGTTTTCAAATTAGTGTTTTCATTTTCTTCATGTAACAATTCTGGGGTAGAATAGCTGGATCATAAGGTATTTCTATTCTTTTTTTTTTTAAGGTATTTCTATTCTTAATTTTTTGAGGAATCACATAATGTTTTCCACAGTGGTTGTACCAATTTACAATCCCGCCGACAGTGTGCAAGTGCTTCCCTTTCTCCACACCCTCATCAACACTTGTCATTTCTAGTCTCTTTGATAATGTCCATTGCAACAAGTGCAGGGTGATCCCTCATTGTGATTTTGATTTGCATTTCCCTAATACTGATCTTAAGCATCTTTTCATGTAGCTATTGTACGTCTTGTGTGCTGTCTGTATGTCTTTGAGGAAATGTCTGTTCAGATCTGCCCATTTTTTAATAGGGTGGTTTTTTGTTGGTGGTGTTGAGTTGTATGGTTCTTTATATATTTTGGATATTAACCCTTTATCAGGTATTTGGTTTGCAAATATGTTCTATTCAGTAGGTTGCCTTTTCATTTTGATGTTAGTTTCCTTTGCCGTGCCGAAGCCTTTTAGTTTGGTGTAGTCCCACTTCTTTATTTTTTTTTCATTTCTCTTGTTTTTGCAGGCAGTTCCACTAAGACTAATGTCCAGAAGATTAACACGTTTTCTTCTAGGAATGTTGTGGTTTCAGGTCTTCTATTCAAGTCTTTAATACATTTTGAAATAATTTTTGTGAATGGTGTAAGATAGTGGTGCAGTTTCATGCTTTTGTGTGTGGTTGTCCAGTTTCCCCCACCACGTTATTGAAAAGACTATCCTTTTTCTATTGTATGTTCTTGGCTCATTTGTTGTAGATTAATTGTCCATACCTGTGTGGGTTTATTTCTGGGCTCTCAATTCTATTCCATTGATCTGTGTGTCTTTTCTTCTACCAATACCATGCTACTTTGATTTTGTATGTAGCTGTAACATAGTTTGAAATGAGGGACTGTGAGATCTCCTCCCTTGTTCTTCTAAGATTGCTTTGGCTTTTGTGGTTCCACATAAATTTTAGAATTATTTTTTCCTGTTTTTCTGAAGTGTGCCATTGGAGTTTTGATAGGCATTTCACTGAATCTGTAGATTGCTTTAAGTGGTATGGACATTTTAACAATATTCTTCCAATTCATGAGCACAGATTATCTTTCCATTTCTTTGTGTCTTCTTCAGTTTCTTTCATCAGCGTCTTACAGTTTTTACCTCCTTGATTAAATTTATTCCAGATGTTTTATTCTTTTTGATGTAATTGGATATGGAATTGTTTTCTTAATTTCTCTTTATGATGTTTCATTGTTGGTGTGGAGAAACACCATAGATTTTTGTGTACTGATTTTTGTATCCTGCGATTTTCCTGAATTCATGTATCATGTCATCCGCGAATAGTGACAGTTTTACTTTTTCCTTTCTGATTTGGATGCCTTTATTTATTTTGCCTAATTGCCATGGCTAGGACTTACAATACTGTGTTGAATCAAAGGGACAAGAATAGGCATCCTGTTCTCAAATGAAGAACTTTCAGATTTTCCCCATTGAGTATGATCTTAGCTATAGGATTATCATGATGGCCTTTATTACGTTGAGGTGTATTCCTTCTATATCCACTTTTTTGAGAGTGGGTATATCCATCATAAATGGATGTTGAATTTTGTCAACTGCTTTTTTCCGCATTTATTGAGATGATCATACAGTTTTTTTTCTCTCATCTTGTTGATGTGATGTATCACATTGATTGATGTACAGGTGTTGAACCATCCTTGAATCCATAGGATCAATCCCATTTGATCATGGTGTGTTATTGGATTTGGTGTGCTAATATTTGGTTGAGGATTTTTGCATCTGTGTTCATCAAGGATATTGGGATGTAATTTTTTTTTTTTTAATAGCACCTTGGTCTGGTTTTGGTACAAGAGCAATGCTGGCCTCATAAAATGTGTTTGAAAACTTTTCCTCCCCTTCAATTTTCTGGAAGATTTTGAGTGTAGGTATTGAATCTTCTTTTAATGTTTGGTGGAATTTGCCAGTGAAGCCATCTGCTTGGTCCCTGAACTTTTGTTTGTTGGGAAATTTTAGATTACTGTTTCAATCTCCTTACTAGTAATCAGTCTATTCAGATTTCTTATTTCTTCATCATACATTCTTGCAAGATTGTTTCTAGGAATTTATCTATTTCTTATAGGTTGTCCAGTTTGTTGGTTTGTAATTCTTCGTAGTAGTCTCTTATGATCCTTTGTATTTCTGTGGTTTTAGTTGTGACTTCTCTTTCATTTTTTGAGCCCTCTTTTTTCCTAGTCACAGACTGAAAGTGAAGAGATGGAAAAAAATATTCCATACAAATGGAAATGGAAAGAATACTGAAGTAGCTATACTCATATCAGACAAATAGACTTTAAAACAAAGATTGTAGTAAGAGACAAAGGAAGGCGTTCATTACATAATGATAAGGGTCGATCCAGCAAGAAGATACATTTATCAAGATGTATGCACCCAACATTGGAGCACCAAAATATGTAACACAAATATTAACAGACCTAAAGGGAGAAATTGAAAGCAATACAATAGTAGTAGGAGATTTTAATAGCCCACTTTCATCAATGGATGAAAAATCAATAAGGAAATATCAGCTTTAAGTGATACAATAGACCAGGGGGACTTAATGGATATAGACAGAGCACTCCGTCTAAGGCAG
Source organism: Nasua narica (assembly GCA_028533885.1). Taxonomy (NCBI): domain Eukaryota; kingdom Metazoa; phylum Chordata; class Mammalia; order Carnivora; family Procyonidae; genus Nasua; species Nasua narica. The sequence continues at coordinate 37,678,731 of CM052808.1, read as the reverse complement.
AATACACATTCTTCTCAAGTGTACGTGGAACATTCTGTAGGATAAATCACATGTCGGGTCACAAAACAAGTCTCTATAAATTCAAAGTTGAAATCATACCAAGCATCTTTTCCGACCATTTTAGTATGAAACTAGAAATTAATTACGAGAGGAAAACAGGAAAACCCACAAAAATTAGGAGATTAAACATGCTACTGATCAACCAATGGGTCATTGAAGAAAATCAAAGGAGAAATTAAAAAATACCTAGAGACAAAACAGAAATACGACCTACTGGTATTTAAGGGATGCAGCAAACGCAGTTTTTAAAGCAAAGTTCATAGCAATACGGCCTACTTCAAGGGAGAAGAAAAATTTCAAACAATGTAACTGTAACTTTATACCAAAAGGAGCTAGAAAAAGAAAAAAACAAAGCCCCAAATTAGTAGAAGGAAGGGAATAATAAAGAGCAGAGCAGAAATAAACGAATTAGAGAAACTAAAAAGACAAGAGAAAGGATCGATGAAGTTAAGAACTGGCTCTTTGAACAGAGAAAATTGACAAACCCTCAGCTGCATTCACTGCTTTCTGTGTCTGCAGTTTTCTCTTTTGAAACTAGAGTTGGGGGAGAAAGTCTAAGGATACAGCGCTGTTTAAACCAGATGAGGACGCAAGAGTGGAGCTCTGGGATCCCGTCCTTGTGCCCGCTCGTGTACGTGTCAGTAAATCAGAGGGGAAGGCAGTTTCAGGGGCTTCCCTGGATTGGGAAAACCTCTCCTTAAATTTCTGGGTAGTTCTTAGAAGCAGGTAGGTTTTGCTGACCCAGTAAGGGTCCAAGAGCCAAGAACAGAGCTGTGGCTCTCTCCCCTCTGTGTACATAGGGGGGATCCCCAATCGTGTGGGCTTGTGGGAGAGTACACGTCTGGTGTCTGGTTGGAAGGGGGGCAGAGGAGACAGGGAGGTGGCTTGGAATGGGGTCAGTGGGCAGACTGCTCGCTAGCTCTTGCTGTGGGCCTGTTCTCTGTCAGGCCTCAGGGTTTGGGTTTGGGTTTTGAACACAAAACAATACCTTTTATGATTATTGGGGTTATTAGGTAGCATGATATATGGAGAGACCTTATCCCTGTAGTAAAAACTTAAGAAACAGCAATTCTATGCCTTAAAGAAAATACAGCTCTTTGGTTTGCCTCGAGTTGTAGGTCAGGACCTGGTAGACGGGCTTTATGCTGGTACTTAGCTTTCAGGTGCCTCTGAAATCCTTTCACCTCGAGGTAATATCCAAGACTGATGGCCAATGTGTGCCTCTCCTCCTGGGGCTTTTGAGATAGGTCAGAGGCTCATCAAGAGTCGCTTGCAAAATGCCTGGAAAGGTCAGTAAATCTTAACTGGAAATAGGCCTTTGTTATTTTACAGACTAACTCCCTCCCGTGGGCAGAGGGTTCCAGTACCCCTGAACAGACGGGTGGGGAGGGGAGCAGGGAGGGGTACTGGTAAGAATAGAATAGAATTCTTACCAGTGGCAGCACCTTGTCTGGGTTCAGTCTGAGCACTCAGGAAATTCTGTCACAGAACTTACAGACCTAACTGTCCATTGTAAGGTCTGATAGACATTTGGGGGAGATTTTGCCTTTCTTAGTTTTTAGTTTTTACAGATAATGAAAGAACACGAAACTGCATGGCTTGTAAGCCTTGTGGTCATCCAAATAATGTGTGTGGTTTTGAGAAATCGTATGTCTCTCCTGTCTGTAATTTTTACAAGTGTTTCCTTGAGGAACTTGGAACATAGCGAGGTCTGGGTAGGAATTAAGCCATTAAAATGATTTTTCCTGAAGAGAATCTTGACCTGAAAGCATTGAAGAAAACCCCCATTCACCCCAATCTCAGATGGTTAATCTTTCCCAGTTTCTCCTACTCTTTGATTGATGCTGCGCTCAGATATCTTATTAACATAAGTAACCAAGGGAAAATGAGGTTTTTATTTTAGCGAGTGGGCAGAAAGAAAACGACTTGCTGAATGGGTCTTTGTACCGCTTCAGTGTTTGTCATATTACCCAGAACAAAGAATCCCTCTGGTCTGAAGACAGTATGATCTCTCTTTCCTGGGTAACCCTTCCCCGCCCTCCCACTCCTCCCCAACGGGAGGCTTTTCAGGGTGTTTTAAGGAGGACACATTATCTACTGCGGAAGCCAGGGTTAGACCATCTCTAATCTGATCGTGGGTGCCCCTTTCTGCCCTGTCACCCCTAGTTCTGTGAAGAGCATCAGCGCTCCAGCCAAATAATCTACTTGCTGTCAAAACCCTGCCCGTCTTCCAAGGCCCAATTCAAATGCTGCATTATCCGTGGGACTTGTTATCCTGTCCCCCAGCTAGGCCTTCTCTCTGAGGCGCTAAATCTGTGTTTATACTGCAGCAGCAGGCTTTTCCTGGGTGTGGGTCTGGACTCTTCTCTCACTAAGAGTGATCTTGGGCAAGCCAGTGATCCCCTAGGGCCTCTGGCTCTTCCTCTGTAAAATCGGGTTAACGTCTGTGCCTACTTCTCATGGTTTTCATGGAAAGAGAGAGAATTGTTGCTTGGATTGGAGTGGTAGATTGTAGGCTCCTTGAGGGCAAGAACTGTATTTTACCATTTCCGGTATGGCCAGGACTCTCTCCTCTGAGTCGCAGGTCATCAGGCCTTTGCAGGTTTAGGGTAGGGATGAGATGGAAGGGTCGGAGGTGGTAGAAACCAGCATTGCCTCGCTTTCTGGGTGATGATCAGTAATCAGCTCTGGCCCAACCAGTTTTTTTTCTTTGCTTGGACTGTCTCTTATTTTCAGTCTTTGGGATATTTGCTTTGGCAAAAAAAAACTGAGGGGGAAAAAAAGAAAAAAAAACCTGTTTCTCATTTGTTTTGTGTTTTATATTCGACCCAAACCTATTTCTCGTGCAAGTGGACTGTTGGGGGACTTGAGAGGGGAGTTTGAAAATTTGTTCTTTATCTTATTATTGTCCCTTAGGCCACAGAGGAACTTAAAGTTCCTGTTGTTCACTAGTTTCATAAATATAAAGTGGTCGCTGTGGGCACAGTGTAGATACAAAAGTAGACCAAAAGAATTACCTGTATGGAAGGCAGTCTGTAAACTGTCTAAACGTTGGTAGCCTCTGTCCCCGGCTCGTTCACAGTTGACTGGAAGAAGGGGGAATACGTAAAATGACAATACAACGCAAAATGGGGTCTAACAAAAGGAAGAACAAAATGTTACGGGTAGTCAGCTTTAGAACTGACCTTTGGAGGGTGAATTAATGCTTACCAGGTAGACGAGGAACACTGGAGAAAATAGTGGGGAGTTACCTAGTTGTTAGTGGGGAGAAAATAGTGGGGAGTTACCTAGGAAAAACCATTCAACTCTATAGTTGCAAAGGGAGAATTTTATGGTATGTAAATTAGCTCAAAACTTTTTCAAAGTGATGTTCTAGATTACAAGAAACGAAAAAAAAGAGTTACCTCCTTTGTGCGCAGTACTCCATTGGGAGGACACATCTGGCCTCGTTTAACATCACAGGACCCCTCTAAGATACAGGGGATGCTGTGTTTTCTGGTTTGCAGGAAATTACGGATACTGAGGCTCAAGTGTGTCCCAAAGTCACTTAGCTAGTAAATGACGGACCCCAGGGGCTTGAACCACGGTCTTCGGACTTGCGCTCGAATGTATTCAGATTCAAAATCTTGCTACCAGATTCTCCGTGTTTAGCAAGCAAAATAGAATGAGTGTTCAGCATCTATTCCAGATGGCCAGTAGGGCATCTCCTTCAGGGCTTGCTCCTAGTTCTGATGAATGAGGGATCAATTTAGCCTGCTCGCCTGTCCCTTTGTTCACCTGCCACACTGTGAGAATATTCCATAGAAAAGACCTGTGACCAGGATACACTCCCATCTACTTTCTTTGGTTTTATTTTAGTCTTGTGGATTTTGGATTATTCTTCGGTGGGTGCAAAGGCTCAGAAATGTCTAATCCCAACTAGTAGTATGACCTTGGACAAGTCCCTTAAACTGCAAGCTAAAGGGCTGATTTGTAAAGTGAAGATGAGCTGAGCCTATCTAACTAAAAATGTGTGAAGTGAATACCCATTTACAGGCATGCCTGGTGCTCTCACAGAGTATCCTTTATTGTGTGGCTATGTTCACCCCAGGTTAGCTATAAAACAGAGATCCAGAGATTTCCATGAGTGGAAGTCAGACCAGACCAGCCTCTACCCCAGATGTGCTGCCCTGTTTATTTGGTCTGCCTCCCTGATTCCAAGGAAACAACAGGCAGCTTAATCTCTGGAGAGGATGCTCCATGTCTCTCTCTCCATCCCATCCTGCATTGTCCTGACTGGCCAGGCCAGCCCCTCTGCTCCCTGCAGAGGCCTCTCCCTACCCCTGAGCCGGCCTGCTTTGCTGGCCGTGGAGCTGGTGTGGCTCCAGGTTCTGCTGTGAGCTCCACCTGTCCAGGACGGTGGCAGAGGTGAGAGGACCTGGCCCCGCACTCCGCCTGCCTAGGGGTGGCCACTGCAGGCCTGGAGCTGCGGATGGTCAGCGGAAACTAACGTGACTCGACAGCTGCCTGGAGACGTCCGTAGGAAGATGTAAATGGTAGCCGTTATTTCCACAGGTGAACACGTTTGTATAGAAAGAGGGACGCTCTGTGCGACGCTCCGAGGCGACATCTGTACAGACGGAGCTGGAGTTCGAGCAGTCCAGCAGCTGGGGGTGGGGCCCAGGGACAGGATGGAGAATGTTTCATTCCCTTGGCCTTCAAAATCTTCATTCTTGTCACTACTTTTGTCACTTAGGAGCCACGTGACCTCGGAGAGCCCTCCCTGAGCCTCCGTTTCCTTACCTGTGAAATGCCACCCTACTGCGCTAGAGGGTATCTGAGAAGTACGTGGGGCAGGAAGGAAGAAGTCACCTAACTGGCATATGGCACGCAGTTGATGTTCACGAGGCATTTTGTGATGAGTTAGTTAATACTTGAGATTTACTGCAGGCCCCCTGGAACGTGGGACTCTGCTGCTGATGTTCATAGCCTCTTCTCCATGTGATCGGTGATTCTTTAGAGTTCCGCATTAGGGTCTGTTTAGCAGTTGCTATAGTGGCTGACATGTAGCAGAAAGGGCCTTTTTTTTTTTTTTAACTTGCTGAACTACTAATATTATTGGAAGAAACTTCCCTGGCCAGTCGCGTCCCCGATCATTAGCTCAGGAGCATGTTGTGAAATAGCCATCTGACCTGACCTTTACAAGCAGACACACTCTAGCCGTGGAACTCCTGACTTCGGGTGGAGAGCCAAAACAAGCAGTAGTTCTCATTTCTGAACTTCTTACGTAATCCACTCGGACCCCTTCAACTCATGGAGAGATTTGACGGTTCCTGCAGCAGGAAACACGGGCAGGTTCAGCAGAGACTCCGAGGGAATCTAGCAGCCGGGCTCCATGCTTGGTGATTCTGCGGTCTTCCTGGGGAGTCGAGACAATAGCCAGAAACTGCCCTTGGAACCTCTCTCCCCACATACTTGACTTTGTGATTCTCGTAAATTCTGCTTCATCCCAGGGTAGGAGCCCACAGATCACGGCCTGGCCAGAGCCTGTCGTTGTGAATAAAGTTTGCTCCCTGACTCTTACCCCCATCACGTACCTGTCATCTGGGCTTGCTTTTGAGCTACAACAGGCTAGTCGAGTATTTTCCACAAAGACCTTACGGCCCCTAAGCCTGCAGGATTTCATATTGGGCCCTCTACGGAAAGAGCCGGATGAATATAGTGAGGAGCAGTTCGGGTTGAGCCGAAAGCCAGTCTGTGCAGGGTTGTTGAGACTTGTTTGTGAAAAAGCTATTTCACAGTGGCTGCACTCGTCCATCTCTCCAGGTCACCTGTTGGGAGGAGTTAAAAGGCTGGAAGACGCAGCTCTACCACAGTAGCACTGGTTACATCTGACAGGGGTGGGGGGGTGGCTACTTGCATGTACCTGCGATGGTCGCAGATTCGTGAGAGTGGCCCCGGAATCCATAATGACAGGCCATAAATCCCACAGTTGCTTATTTTTAACATTTTAGGAATCGGTAAAATCTTAAAACACTCCAGTAAGATGGCTCTTGTGGTTATAAATAGCTCCGTACGCCCGGTCGCGGTCCACGAGACCTACTGGGAAGAATCGTTACCCTGTGGGTCCGGATCTCTGGGCCCGGAGCGCCGCTTTAACGAGCCGTGTCCCGAGGCCGGGAGACCGGGAGTTGCTGACTCTGCCCTGACGGTCCCGCCTCTGTGCGGGGTCAGTGTGATGACAGCGTGCTCGCTCTCTGCAGTCCTCGCCGCTGGGCTTATCGCTCACGTGAAGGGCGTCCGAGCTCCCGGCTCCGGGTGAAACACACAGGGGATGAAACGGGCAGCTTCTAGGCGGACAGCTCAGTGACCCGGAAGGACGGCCGGTTCTGCGCAGCCACCGGCCGTCGCCAGCCCTGAGCTCAGGTTCGGTCTGGTGCACTCTGGGCGCGGCAGGGTGCAGACACTGCTAGGTTTTGTTTCCGCGTTGCTTCCTCAAGTGGGTGTTAAGGATGTGAAGTCAGCAGCAGGCGTTCTCGAAGCCGAATGAAGGCGGCGTTCGGCCGCACCTTACTTTTTGGGAAGCAGGTGCTTTGTTTGGAAAGGAGGCGCGTGCCCCGTGTGCGAGCTGTTGGTTGCACGGCTCACCCTTGCTCCCGGCGTCAGCTCGTGCTGCCCAGACATCCCAAGGATCCTCAGGTGCACCTGTCATCCTTGTCCATAAGGTCCTGACCGGCCGCTGTGCGGTGGCGGTTGCCAGTCGTTCCAACACCAGCTAAGTTCTTGGTGGGATGCAGAGATGAGCGTGACCCTCAGAGTAGCCTGCTGAGTAAGGAGCTCGGCTTCCAAACCTGCCAGGAAGCAGCCAGGCCTCGGGTGGGGTCTGGCTTGGCCATTTTTGGGTGTGGCCTCAGATGAGTCACTCTACCTATGTAACCAGCAGTTTGCTCCTCTGTCCAGTGGTGCTGTTCCAGGACCAGCCTCCCAGATCTGAGGATTGAGGGATCCAGTGCCTGTGGGATGCTGGGAGAGGCGGCGGCATGCCCTCAGGGGGGCCGCGGGACCGGTGGCGCTCAGGGAGGCGAGGGGCCGTGCTTGCCTGGGTCCCGCAGGCCCACCAGGCCCCGGGGGAGGTGGTGGTCGAACGGGGAGCATGGGCAGTGTCGGGGCAGGAGGCACGAACAGCGCGGGTCCCCCCTGGTGTGGGACGGAAGGTGAGCAGCCGTGGGACGTGAGCACGCACACCGGAACCAGGTGAGGCTGGCACTTGTCTCACAGGCAGCGGGAAGGGGGACCGTAGGTTTCTGAGCACGGGAAGGCTTTGGTGCCCCAGCTCAGGAAGGGCCCAGCTGGCGGCTGCATAGGGCGTGGCCGGGGGGCCCACAGGGGAGAAGTGCCCAGGGGAACAAAGGGTGGCTGTGGGCTCAGCAGGGACGGGATGTGGGGAAGGAAGGAGCACCAGAAAGGGCACCTGCCCCAGGAGGAGAGATGGGCAGCGGAGGAAGGACTGGCTTCCTTGGAGCCCCGGGGACTGTGGGGCAGGTCACCAGGAGTGCAGATGGAGAGGAATCAGGCTTGTTTGACAAGAGAAGGAAATCGGAGCAGTGTTGATTGGTAAGAGCAGGTGAAGGGATGCACGAAGAGATGAGGTTGAGAAGGTAGAAGAGCGGGGTCAGGCGGCGGAGGCCCCGAGGAGGCGGAGAAACTCGGGCCAGCCCCACGGTGGGGGTGATCAGAGGGAGGGGAGGCGAGAGAGAGCCGGGGTGGAAAAGGGGGCTCCCCACCAGCACAGCTGTGCGAGTGAGGGCACACATGCCCGTGCCTTGTGCAAGGTGGGGCGGGGCAGGGGTGTGGGGCTGGAGTGAGGACCGAAGTTATGGATTATAGTTTATTCAGAGTCTCTTTCTGGAACTGGAATGTTCTGGTTTGACTCGTGGCTCTGCCACTCTTACACAAATTAGCCTCTCTGTGCCTCCCTTTTCCTTATCTGTAAAATGGGTATAACAGCACCTCCCTCATCAACTTGTTGTGAGGATTAATTGGATTAATATTTGAAGAGCAGTGAAACAGTGCCTAGCACAGAAGTAAATGGCTTGTAAGTGGCTTTGGGCCCCACTGGGTTGGGTGTGCTTCTAGAGGCAGGACGACCTTGGGAAGCAAACCTACAAGCATTGAGTCAAGCACAATTTTTCCTGGGCCCAAAGAAATTTCAGGTGTTTTACTTCAGGTCTTTGGGACCTTTGCTGAGGTCCCAACAGTTACAAGACAGTAATAATTCCTTGTGTTTGATTGCATAGTGCTTTTGAGTTTACAGATTACTTCCACATATAGTCCCGTATCCGATCTTCACAGCAAACCTGTGAGATTGGCGGTGGTTATGAGCCACCATTCACAGGGAGCAGAGCTCAGCACAGGCAAGGGACCTGCTCCACGTGCAGGCAGGCTCGGCGTGCACATTGATTGAGAG
>CM052808.1:37559704-37669725 GCA_028533885.1 Nasua narica | reverse complement strand
GCCTTAGGACTTCTCAGAAATCAAGCATAATTCTTTGATAAAGTAGGAGTCACCAGACTCCGTCTTCTTCCCAGTTCCGTGCAGAGCGGAGGTGTGGGCTTCCTCTGAGACGGCCCCGTCCCGAGGGCGTCTGCACCGGGGACTGGGTCCTTTCACTCTCGAGCCTCTGGTGCTGTGCAGAGGGGGAGAGGACCACTGGAGCCGAGAACCCCCCCTTCCGCGAGGTCCTCTGCGTGACTGTCCTTCCCTCCCCGCCCCTGGCTGGCACGTGCTTCTCTCCCCCTGCAGTGACGTTAGATGCTAGGGGCCCAGTCCTCCCTAGAGCTGGCCTCTGGTAGCTGTTCACAAGGTTGTTCTGGCAGAGTGGGCTGGTTTCGTCAACATCAGCCCACCGTCCAGGCCGTTCTCTATGACCCGTGAAAAGGGTCGCGTCATCGACACTCTTCTCAAAGCTTCCTTAGCAGTTCTCAAATGTGCAGAAGAGCAAGCTGGTGGGGGTCTGTAGAACAGCACCTCATGGTTTCTTGCTGAATTTTTTACCCTGAAGTCTCTGATAAAGGTGGGTGGGAGGGACAGGGGCAGAAGGGAAGCCCTCTCTGTGCCCGTGGCATGGCGGGTGATGGGACAGCCGGTGTCCGCTGAGGAAACCCTGCTTCTTCCCAGAAGTTTAAATTGGCAATATGGGGTGGAAAACCGCCCCCCAACTGTCCTTTCAGGATAGGCTACCGTAGAGTAGATAAAAAATACAGGGGAGTGCAGGTGTGACGAGGCAGCAGCCTTTGTAAATAACAGTGAACCTGACCGGGGAGCCAGTTCTGCCACCCAGCAAGTCAGCATTAGGAGCTTCAACCATGAACCCGAAGGAGAGCAGACAGCTTGTAGTTCTCATGAAAACCCATGGCTTCTGTAGTGCGTGCAGCCGGAGAACTCCTCCGCTGTCCTTACAGCTTCTCTTCAAGCTGCAGGGAAATCCTCGTGTGTTTAGAGAGGCCCAAGGGATTACCTGGGGCTTAAAGAAAGCCCTCCAGTAGGAAGGTGAACATTCTAACATGTGAATTTCATTGTTCCCTTGTTTGTCTTCTTCAGAATTGTCACCGTGGCACTCCCTGCTCCCTTTAGCTTCAACACAAAGCATGTTCATAAATTACAAAGCACAGAATCCAGAGAAGCATTTTTCTCTATCTAAAATTACATCTGGACAACGTATGTGTAGCACTCGGGGCAGTTTTTAAAGAGGCCTTTGATTTTAGGTTGAGAATGGCTGGGTTTAAGATGTCCGTTGGTAATTTATTTGTCACTTTATAATTAATTTTAAATGTTCTTTGCTTGTTGTAAATCATGTTTTTGCTGGCCCTATTATCTGTGAGATCAGACAAAATATAGTTTACTTTTTCTTTAGATGTCCATCCTGTTTTTATAACCTCATGAACCTGTTTTGTGAGTTGACGTGTAGCCCCCGGCAAAGTCAGTTTCTGAATGTTACAGAAACTGAAGATTATATTGATCCGGTTACAAACCAGACGAAAACAAACGTAAAAGAATTACAATACTATGTCGGAGAGAGTTTCGCCAATGGTGAGTAAAGTTCTGATTATACCTTTTTTGATAGTTGGTCTCAGGACTGTGGGTTCATTTAGTCCTTTCTGTCAGCTATGTGAAAGCGGTACTTTTTAATTCTGTTGGCCCATGAAACACGAGTTGTTGCTTCGCATGTATCTAGGACTTGAGCTACAACCCATAAAACAATCTCTTTAAAGTATTTGCTTAACTCCTTCCTAAGTTTTCACATAGAAATTCTTAGTGCAGGTGAGTTTATTTCTGTACATTTTAGAAGCCATTAGAACTTTGTTTCTAGTGTATCTGACTCATGTAACCTCATGAGTTGCTGCAAAACTAGAGGAGAGGGTGTGGAAGGGTAAAGTAGAGGAGGGGAGGTTTGACTATGAAGAAACACATTACCATAAGGGAGAGTAAGCAGGTACAGCAGCAGGAGAAAGGGATCCACAACTAGAAATCATAGGACAGTCTGAGAAAGACCATCTAGTGTTTGTTGACAGTGATCGAAGTGTTCTGATGTTGAGGATGTTAAGGGTACTGAGGCTTGTTTAATACTGTGGCAGGGGCTACAATTATAATACATTTGCCAAAACTCAGAATGCACTATTGCACCTAGTGTGAACCATAAAATAGACTGTGGACTTTGGACGACAGTGATGTGTCATCATAGGTTCATCAGATGTAACAAATGCACCCCTGGGCACCGTGGATAGTGGTGAGGTTGTGCTTGTGTTGAGGCAGGAATTATACGAGAATTTGGCTCAATTTTACTGTGAACCTAAAACTCTTCTTTAAAAAAAAAAGAGAGGGAGCAGAGAGCAGAGAGCACAAGTAAGGAGAGGGGAGGGGCAGAGGGAGCCTGAGAAGCAGACTCCCTGCTCAGCTGGGAGCTGGATGCGGGGCTCAACCTGAGCCCAAGGCAGACGCCCAACCCAGACGCCCATCTAAAACTCCTCTTTAAGAAGTCCATTAAAAGGGGCGCCTCGGTGGCTCAGTTGGTTAAGCAACTGCCTTCGGCTCAGCTCATGATCCCGGAGTCCCGGGATCGGGTCCCACATAGGGCTTCCAGCTCCGTGCGGAGTCCACTTCTCACTCTGATCTTCTCCCCTCTCATGCTCTCTCTCACTCTCTCTCTTTCCTAATAAAGAAATAAATAAAATCTTAAAAAAAAAAAAGTCCATTAAAAAATAAATGGGGGTGCTGGGGGCTTAGTCGATTGGGTGTCTGCCTTGGACTCAGGTCAATAAAATCTTTAAAAAATAAGTAATTGGAGGCACTAAATGCTAACTCAGAGGAGAATGAATATTGGAGCATAGTCATAGTCTATAATAGGGTAGTTAAAACTTAAATGTATGAATTAGTTATATCACTTGAATGACTTAAAGTGAAAATTAGTTACAGGATATATGTAGGGTGTTGTTTATATTAAATATTACTGGATATCTATGGATACAGCATACCATGAAAGTACAGAAACGTGCGAAGGAAAGGGAACCATCAAATTCAGGTTGTCATTTACCTTCAGGAAGGGCGAGTATTCATAGGGAAGGGTATTCGGGGGACTTCAGATAGGTGAGTTGTATGGTAGGCGAATTCTATTTCAATAAAACTGTTTTAAAAATCCATATATAAATATAGCATAGAAAAAGTATGAAACTCCAAAGACCAGTATCTTAAAAAGAAGTAGAAAAAAGATAGGAATCGTTTGAAAAGAATGCCATTTGGAGATTTCCTGACCAGCAGTAACAGAGGCTGGAATCCTTATAGTCCTAAGGAAGTCACTCTAGCCAAACTGCCTTTCAAGAGTGATGGTAAAAACAATGACTTATTAAGTATCTCCTTAAGTTTAGAGAAGATGATCCTGGGAAGTTTCTAACAAGTAGGTGTGCTGTCTAAAATGTGGTGTCTCTCGATCGGATAGGGGCCCCCAGATGTGGGACGAGGACTGACTGGAAGCTGGTGGCACAGACAGTGAAAAACAAATCACCTGAGGCAGAATAAAGGGGATAGAAGTCTTGAAAACATCTCACAGGGGTGTGGGGGAGCGGCTGGCCAGATAGCAGAGGAGAGGCTGTCTGCAAGGAGGAAGTCGGTGGGGGCTGTTTTTAAAGGGGGAAGATGGGGTGATATGGCGAGTGCGGAGCTCTTCCTTTGTTGGCAGCTGTGCCTGGTGGTAAGTAGCCCGCTGGTCAGTTAGGGCTTGGGCGTGTTTGGAGGCGGGCCACCTGATGGGCCCTCTGCACGCCCCTGCCCCAGCCTGTGCGCCTGCGGCCGGCCTCGGCGGTAGGGGCTGGTGAGTGAGTGTTAATACAGGACCCGTTACATCTGCTTTTTATGTGCGGTAGGTCATTGACATTGTCCTTATTTCGTGTGTTGTCTTCATGTGTACTAAAACGGAGACAAAAAAGAGAGGAGTAGTAGTTTCATTCACACGTGACCTCTGCCCTAAAACCAGTTTCCTTCTCTAAGTTCCAGACTCTTCAGCCATAGGGTTTCCTGCCCTGGATTATGGAACCAGCTTCACTGACTGAAAAGACATCAGGGTTCTTGCTCTCCTTCCTCAGCCTTAGCATGTTCTCCTCTGCAGGGGTAGTAAGACTTCTCTGAGCTACGGGGGATGGTTAAGGCCTTTCCTGTGTATTTTTTATGTTTCAGTTACTTGGAATCTAGCCCAGAGTATTGCTGACAAGGTGATGTCTGCATCGGGGGTAATCTCCACTCCTGCCCCGAGTGTTTACTGTCCGGCCCACCAGCCAGGGGCTTCTGGGCACGGGGCGATGGCCGCATCTGCATTTGGGGGGCCTTTTGTACGCTCTCCCCCCACCCCGCGACTAAAGCCACGTGGTTTTTCAGCCCTTCTCCCTCCTTCCTCTGCCAGCCATGTACAATGCCTGCCGGGACGTGGAGGCCCCCTCCAGTAATGACAAAGCCCTGGGGCTGCTGTGTGGGAAGGACGCCGGAGCCTGCAACGCCACCAACTGGATCGAGTACATGTTCAATAAGGACAACGGCCAGGCGCCTTTCACCATCACGCCCATTTTCTCAGGTAGACTCCCAGGTTTGGTGCATTTACGATGTGGCTTTAATCTGCAACAGGAAGATAATCAAATTCAGGTAATTAGTTCCTGGACCTTCCCTCCAGTGAGAGAGCTAACTAGAACATTCTCTCCCCGCCCCAGGTTAATGGAGGGGGCTGGCAGTGAGCACGGAGAAGGACTTGCCTTCAGGTGTTGCTACCCCGTTGAAAGAATGAGCCTGGGTTTTTGTTTTGTATTTAAAAAAAAAAAGACCAAAGCATTACAGACTCCTTTTAAGGAGCCCCCTGATCTTGGCAGACTCGCTTCTCGATGGAGGTTTACCATGAAATGTGGGGTGCTCCGATCTCAGGGGCAAACCTTGTGCCCGAAGTTATTGGAAGGAACTCACACTTCTGCAGGCCGGGGCAGCAAAACCTCATGCGATCACACAGAAGCCCCTGGTCCTTTCTGCTCTTTGGGTGGTGATCCGTGTGCCGTCATTGTGCTTTATCCCTGGGTTTTAGCATCATCAAATGCAAAATTCGTCATTTGTTTTCCTGAGATACTCATTCAAGCCCATCCCCCCCTGCAGATCTTCCAGCCCATGGGATGGAGCCCATGAACAATGCCACCAAGGGCTGTGACGAGTCTGTGGACGAGGTCATGGGGCCGTGCAGCTGCCAGGACTGCTCGGCCGTGTGTGGCCCCAGGCCCCAGCCGCCGCCGCCTCCGGCTCCCTGGAGAATCCTGGGCCTGGACGCCATGTACGTCATCATGTGGACCACCTACATGGCGTTCTTGCTCATGTTCTTCGGAGCGTTTTTTGCCGTCTGGTGCTACAGGTGAGCAGTTTTGCGTGATCCCCAGGGCGAGAGAAGCTGGGTGATCCAGGTGGCACTTCCAACTTGCGCCTGTAGTCCTTGGTTAATTAGACCAAGAAACAAGTATCCCGTGAATACACTCTGTGATTGCGTGTGTCCTGGGTTTAATTCGTAAGCAGCCAAAGGCCTGGTCAGACGCTGAAACATTCGAAGTTGGTTTCATTGATTTAGTCACATCGATGAGTGATTTTTAAAGCACTGTGCATTAATCACCCCTTTAACAGAAAGTCTTAGCTGGATCTGGTTCAAGTCTAATTAAATGCATTACCATCTACAATCCCTTTAGATTTGCATTTTCTTTAACTTTTTGTGTTGAAATAATGCTAGACTTACTAGGAAGGTGCAAAAATAGTAGAGTCTATATGTATCCTTTAGGCAGCTTCCGCTACTGTTACGACTTCCGTCACTCGTAGTATGTAATCATCAGAACCGCAGAGACGACGCGGGTGTAGCAGTATTAGCTAAACCACACACTTTGTTCCAATACCACCGGGAAAAACTTCCTCTGCCGCCCTTGTTCTGTTTGGGACCTCACTCCATGTTCACTTTTTGTTCACTGCTCTCCCCCAGTCTGTGACCGATTTTCTGGAGTTTTTTAGGGCCTTGACAACTTGGATGAGCACTGGACAGTTATTCTGTAGAATGTCCCCTCAGTAGGCTTTATCTGATCGGATCTTTTTCTGGTCTGATCTCGTGATCAGATCGAGGCTGTGTGTTTGTGACAAGAGCATCACAGAAGCGACGTGTCTTTCCCGGCATCTCATTTCGGTGCCGCGCGGTCTCGATACTCTCCCCGCTGGTGATACTAAGCTTGGTCACTGGGTGGAGAGGGCATCTGCTGCGTTTCTCTCCTACAGAGTTGCCGCTTCTCCCTTTGGAGTTGATCAATGTCTGAAGGGGGATGGGTCAAAACGGGGCTAATACCTTGTTTCTGCTAAAACCGTCCGCTCTCTGTAGCGTCCGTCGGTGGCTCTTGTCTGCGGCAGGTACTACTGGGGCATTGACCTGATGCTGATCGGGTGCTTTCGTGGGTATTTCTTCGACCTTTACTAATTGGACTCACTCCGTACAGTTATCCTTCCTGCTCTGCTTAATTATTGATTCGGTTATATTTACGTCATGGCCTTTTTTTTAATTCTGCGGTCTCTGCCCAACACTGCCATTTGTCTCGTTGCTCAGATGTTTCCAGTTTTCACCATCGAGAGCACCTTCTGGTTGACTCCTGGGTTTCGTTTTTAACTTGGCCCCACCTTCGTCAAGCCTGTCCTTAGTTTCTGGAGTCACAAGATGTTCTAGACTCACCTCGTATTTTCCCTGCCCCAGCCCTGGAATCCACCCCTTCCTCGGGGAGCCCTGTTCCTTGTGTTGGAGACTGAGAACATGAGAACGACGCTCTAGGCTAGGAATGCACATTGCTGCTGCAGCGCCGTGTTTGCTGCTTTTAAAGGGCCTAAAGTCTTAAACCAAAATGAAGGCTAGAAGGTGACACTATCCTTTATTAATCTGTTTTTTAAAATACCTTCTCACGGGCACCTGGGTGGCACAGTCGGTTGAGCATCTGACTCTTTGTTTTGGCTCAGGTGTTGATCTCAGGGTTGTGAGACCGAGCCCTGCACTAGGCTCCATGCTCAGTGTGGAATCCGCCTGAGTCTCTCCCTCCCTCTGCCTCCCCCCATCTCTGTGCTCACGCTCTTCCACTCTCTCTCAAATAAATAAATCCTAAAAAAAAAAAAACACCTTCTTAAATTTTCTCCTCAGACTGGTGAGCAGGACTCAGAGCAAGGGAACTGGAGGGAAAAGGCAGCGGTTAAGGAAGACGAAAACAGAATGAGGAAGTAAGCTTTTAGTGGGGTTACAGGACTGTCAGAAAAACAGCCTCATATGTCAGAAGTCCACTAATACTGCCTCTATGCTTTTTTTTTTTTCAGAAAACGCTATTTTGTCTCTGAGTACACCCCCATTGACAGCAACATCGCTTTCTCCGTCAATGCCAGTGACAAGGGTAGGCAGCTCTGTACTTCCATGGTTTAGGACTGGGTGGGCTCGGGCGTTGGGGTCCTCGGCAAGGGCTTATGCACCGGGTCTGCACCAGGCGCGGTGCTTGTGTCAAGGACACGGCTGAGATCCCGACAGACCGGTCCTTGCCTCTGTGGCAGTAGCCGTCTGGTCGGGGGGACAGACGGGAACCAAGTACGGGTACCAACGGCACCGGGGCGAGAGCTGGAAAGGCCGACGTAGCCGGCAGAGAGTAGGGGCAGCTGCAAAGCCGGACGGCCCTGCTGTGAACACAGAGCTCAGAGCACTTTGCTCCTGTGTGGGGATGGCCGTCATGGTGGGCAGGCAAGAAGGGTGGCTTCCTGAGCGGGTAGGGGCTGGGGGTCGGGGTGGGGGGCGCCGCGCAGGTTTCCTGCCAGCCCGGGTGCAGGCTCCGTTCTCGTCCCCGTTTCGTAGCAGCTAGCGCTTCCCCTGTTCCGACTTTGAGGGACGGCCGGGCTCTCAACCTCCGCCCTCCCTTCTGTCCCGCTCTTGCAGGGGAGGCGTCCTGCTGCGACGCGCTCGGGGCGGCCTTCGAGGGCTGGCTCCGGCGGCTCTTCTCCCGCTGGGGCTCTTTCTGCGTCCGCAACCCAGGCTGCGTCATCTTCTTCTCGCTGGCCTTCGTTGCCGCCTGTTCGTCGGGCCTGGTGTTTGTCCGGGTCACGACCAACCCCGTGGACCTGTGGTCGGCCCCCGGCAGCCCGGCGCGCCGGGAGAAGGAGTACTTCGACACGCACTTCGGGCCCTTCTTCCGCACGGAGCAGCTCGTCATCCAGGCCCCCCACACCAGCGTGCACACGTACCAACCGTACCCCTCCGGCTCCGACGTGCCCTTCGGACCCCCGCTCGACAGAGAGATCTTGCACCAGGTAACGTGCTCTTAGCAGCCGTTAAGAGGGTGCTCACTGGCTTTTCCACGTGGACGTGGGGTGGGGGCCGAACGTAGCGGAGAGCTCGAAAATCTTAACGGTGAGAAACGAAAGGGGCTTTTCGTGTACTTCTCAAGAAAGTGAACGGTGGATGTTGAACTTAATGAAAACTGGACTGTAGGCTGCTTTTGTATTTCCTTCGTATAGCAGGGCTGGCTTCTTTCTTGAAATCGAGCTGAGCATTTCTCTACTGAAGCAGAGTGTATTTATAACTCACTTTGGTAAACTTTCTTCTTGGTCATTGAAAAGTAATGTGCAGGACCCCAAGGAGTGAAGCGTCTTGTGCTGTGCTGGGGGCCCAGGGAGGAGCTACGCTGAGCCCCCTGCGCAGGAAGGAGTTTATCCTTGCCTGAATGTGGGCCCCAGCCTGCATTTGGTAAGAGGGGCATTCGGAACGAGATCCGTCCTGCTCTCTTACAGATGCCTTCAAACCTTCCCACTTTCCCTGGTTGCACGTGCGCTGGAGAGCTCGATCTATGAGCAGCTGGCATCCTGCGGATTTTTTTTTTAATGAAGGGTTACATGATCACATGATTTTCCCTTTAAATATGGTTCTTGCCTCCAGAAAGTCTGGTATCTGGAAAAACATCAAGATGGTTTCAAGACTTTAACAGTCTTTTCTCCACCCAGTGACTGTTGCTTTTCCCAGCTTGTTGCAAAAGATGTGCCATGTGGTCGTTTCCCTCCAGGAACGTACTCTCTGTTAGACAGTACGGGGAATGTGCGTGAATGATGGTAGCACAGAGCAAGGCAGCAGGGGGCATTTCGTTGGTAAGAAGCTGTGTCGGGAGGACCAGGCCTATTGCCCCCGTCTCCCCTCCGGTTCACCTCTGCAGGGCAGTGGAAGGGAAGCTGTTCGTGTGTCCGGCACTGAGTTCTGTCCCGGAGACGGTGTCCCCTCCCGCCTCTCGGGACACCTGTCAGCAGGGTCTCTCTCCCAGCTGGCCGTCCCTAAGAGGGGGCCCAGGTGCCATCACATGTGTTCCCACAGCATGTCTTAGTCCTGTGCCTTGCGTGAGAAAGCATTTTCCCCAAATGCTTTCTACCTTCTGACCTGTCAGGGCATTAGTCACCATCTGAGAGAAACCTGATGTGTTTCTGGATTTGTTTTTAAAATCTTTCAGGTTCTTGACTTACAGACCGCCATTGAAAACATCACTGCGTTTTACAACAACGAGACCGTGACACTTCAGGACATCTGCGTAGCCCCCCTGTCGCCCTATAACAGGAACTGCACCATTATGAGCGTGTTGAATTACTTCCAAAATAGCCATTCCATGCTGGACCACGAAGTGGGCGATGACTTCTTCGTGTACGCAGATTACCACACGCACTTGCTCTACTGCGTACGGTACGTGGGGGGAGATGGTCATTCCTTCATCCCCCCACCTGGGGGCACTTGCTGTCGCTGCACACGGTTGTTGGTGCCAGGGGCTCGGCAGCGAGCACACAGCCGTGGCCCTGCCCTGCAAAGCGCACGCTCTGGGGGAGGGAGCCCGACACGGAATGAATAGACGTGTGCTCTGAGGCCAGGTAGAGATGCGCACTTTGGGGAAAGTAAGCCCGGCAGGGAGTTGAGTGCAGTGGGGGTGTGCTGCTTTAGGTGGGAGAGGAGAGGGGGCTGTGAATATCCGGCTCACACGGAGAGGAGAGGAGGGAGCCTGTGAATATCGGAGGGGAAAGTGTTCTAAGTAGCCGGGCAGCAAGTACAAAGGTCCTGGGGTGGGAGTGTTCGTGGCGAATAATCAAGGAACAGCAGGTGCCACTCAGCGTTCAGCTCGTGCCTGGAATGATAGCGCGTAGTTGCACCTGCCACACCTCTGGCGGTATCATAATAGCAAAAACAGGAACCTGTAGTGCTTTCTCTTATCTTCCAGATATGAATTTATACCATGATATCAAATTGTTTTTAAAATGTCGGGGCACTTGGGTGGCTCAGTTGGTTAAGCATCCAACTCTTGGTTTCAGCTCAGGCGTGGAGTCTGCTGGAGAGTCTCTTCCTTCCCCTCTCCCTCTCCCTCTGCCCCTCTCATGCGTGCGTGCGCGTGCGCTCTTTCTCTCTCTTTTAAAATGATTAGCAATAATCGCGCCTCGGATAAACCTCATTGGCTACAATACTGCCAGTGCGCAAAGCTTCTCTCTCTTTTAAAATGAAATGAAATGCGCAGTTTGCCCTTGAGAAGGGAGTTAGGATTGGTGCGCAGTTTAGACTGGAGGGCGGTGAAGCTGCTGCCCTTCGGAGGCCCGTCCCGCTGGGCCTTCTGCATTACCATGTGCATTAGTCATGGTGCTTGGCGACCTGCGAGGTGGTCTTCAGGCCTGTGCCTGTAGCAGGGAGGGCAGCCTGCCCTTGGTAGGCCTCACCATCGTCCAGCCAGCCAAATAATCATCGTGGCTGTTGGGTCACCCTGGGGACAGAGAAATTATTCCTTGTCACTCTATTAATTGATTTATTTTATTTATTTTTTTAAAGATTTTATTTATTATTTAACAGAGAGATCACAAGTAGGCAGAGAGGCAGGCAGAGAGAGAGGGGGAAGCAGGCTCCCTGCTGAGCAGAGAGCCCGATGCAGGGGCTCGATCCCAGGACGCTGAGATCATGACCTGAGCCGAAGGCAGAGGCCTTAACCCACTGAGCCACCCAGGCGCCCCTGATTTGTTTATTTTAGAGAGGCAAGAGTGTGCACACGAGTCAGGGGAGGCACAGAGGGAGAGAGACATGGGGCTCGATCTCATGACCCTGAAATTATGACCTGAGCTGAAACCAAGGGTCGGATCCCCAACTGCTTGAACCACCCCAGCGCCCCATTCCTTGTCATTGTTGAGCGTGCTGTCCACTAACCACGCCTTTGCAGCCAGCCACTCTGAGGTCGGGTCTGGTCCGGCGGCCTTAAGCTCTGTTTTTGTTACTGGGATGTGATCTTGAGGTAGTTAGGCTGCGTTTGCTCTGTTTCAGGGAGGTCCCCTCTAAAACTCTGAGCCCTCCCCGTGAAACAGAGTACACGCCCGTGTGCACTAAACCCGCATTCCCCACGGGATGGATGGAACACGGCAGCCACGGGCAACTCGAAAATTGGAGGGAAAATTAATATTCTTCAATTTTTATTATAAAGGAGAAAGCTGTTTACTTCTTGTCTTCCAAAATGGAAGTCAACAAAGTTTTGGCAGTGAGGGAGATGCCAGAGACTAGTGTTTTATCCAAGGGGGGAGTGTAGTTCCGGTCGATGCAGAGATGCTGCCGTGGGCCACTTCGCGCCCATCTGCGGATCTTTGTTTGCTCCTCTGGGTCTCTGGCCCTCACCTCCCTCCCCAACTTTTCGTGGGCCTTCCCCCCCCCACCCACCACCACCGCCGCCAAGGTCCTGCGGGAACGGCCAACCCGGCGTGCCCGGAACCAAGCACAGATCTCCTCCTTCCCCGAGACCTCCCGTATGGTGTGAGGGCACCAACATCTACCAGTTACTCCAACTCGAGGCTCTATCTCGCATCCTTCCTCCTCCATTCCTCCCTCATGTAGTTCCTATGGATTTTAACCTCTGGATGATCTCTCAAATCTGCGATATGGTGGCAGGGTCCTGTGGGGGGGCCCGATGGGACTTGGCTGCTGCTGCATCCCTGCAGCCTGTCTGCCCCTCGTGGGCGGCCTGACCCCGGGCCTGAGCCCATCAGTCGCAGGCACTGCCGGGCCGAGTGCCCGGCAGAGTTCTGGCTCGTGGCTGCGTCCTAGAATGCTGGTCCCCCCACTGGCTGTCTTCACGGCACCACCCTGGCCTGGACCCTCGCACGAACCCGACTGGTGTGCGGGGGTTTTTCTGCCCCTTTCCTTTCCCTTTCCAGACCTCCTTCAACTTTACCACCCGAGTTATCTTTCTAAAACAGTTCACGACATTCTCCTTCCCCGAGTCTCTCGTCATTCCCCACTGCCTGCAGGGTAATAGTCCAAACCATGCAGCGGGGCACTTAATCCTTTTTTTCATCGTCTGTCCCTCGCCCTTTCCAGCCCTGGCCCTTCCCTCAGTAGTCCTCCTGTTGGGGGGCGCCCCACGCTCTAGATGGGACTTTCGTGGCTCCACATGGCTCGTCGTGTTGTTCTTTCTCCCACGTCCCTGTTCTCTTCTCTTCCCACATGGCGGTTGTAGGAGCACCCTCAGGCCCCCCCCCCAGGAGAATCGTCCCCCAGCCTCAGAGACTTGCCTCTGCGCAACTTTCTCTTTTTGGTGGCAGTCCTTTCTGTGTATTAGCCGCTCCCCCCTCCGCGCCGCGTGGGCTCCTCTCCGTGCGCGCTGTGCCATGCTGACCGCCTCGTGCGCTTGCCCGCCTTGCACGCAGTGGTTCCAGCTGCCAGAGGCCAGTGCTGAACCCCATCAGTCGCCTAAGGAACCGCAGGGCGTCCATGGTACCTGGAATCCCATCAGCATCTTTAACTGTTTGTTGTGTAAATGTTTAGGTCTCTGTGTTGTCTTGAGGCTTGTTCTAACTGGGAGGCGTTTTCTAAACTTCTTCGCAGGGCTCCTGCCTCTCTGAATGATACCAGTTTGCTCCATGACCCTTGCCTGGGTACCTTTGGTGGGCCGGTGTTCCCGTGGCTTGTGTTAGGAGGCTATGATGGTAAGTAAGAGAAGTTTTTACTTCTCCTGTTAGATGAGGTAGTCTTTGTTCTGTCGTTAACAGTCAAGTGGTTATTAACAAAGATTTCATAAAGTGAGCAGTCTTATTATTAGTTCCCTATCTCTTAAATCCCAAGAGCTGACTGGCTTTGGGCTTTGGCGTTGGGTTTTGTTCTGGGCGTAAACGAAGTATAGGGTGCTCACCTTCTTAAGCTCACGCTTTGGGAAGCTGTCCCAAGCTGAGGACTTCCCTCCAGAATATTGGAATGGTGCACCGCCACACAGTTGTTCAGTTCCAAGGAGTTCAAGGAACCCTTAGGGAGTCCATGGACCTCACGTTAAGAACATCTGTCGGGCGCCTGGGTGGCTCAATTGTTAAGTGTCTGCCTTCGGCTCAGGTCATGATCTCAGGGTCCTGGGATCGAGCCCCGCATTGGGCTCCCTCCTCAGCGGGGAGCCTCCTTCTCCTTCTCCCTCTGCCTGCCGCTCCCCCTGCTTGTGCTCTTTCGCTTGCTCTCAAATAAATAAAATCTTTAAAAAAAAAAAAAAGATCTGTAATGAGAGAGATAATATGTGAGATATGGGGGAAAAGAGACAAAGTGGTTCTGTGTTTTCCTCCTAAACCAGTTCATTAAGAATGGAGACACTTTTTTAGAGGAGCAGAGGGTTTGCTCCTTGCTGGTTGGTTCCTGTAGCACCTGGAACAGAC
Organism: Nasua narica; assembly: GCA_028533885.1. NCBI lineage: Eukaryota > Metazoa > Chordata > Mammalia > Carnivora > Procyonidae > Nasua > Nasua narica. The sequence continues at coordinate 37,655,991 of CM052808.1, read as the reverse complement.
CATACCAGGTAGGATGGGATGGTGATTCAGGTGACACCTTTGGCATCTGAAGCCTAATTAGAAGCAGCTCAACAGGTTTTTCTGCAGCCCAAGGAAGAGGCCAATTAGACGTTGTTCTCCTCACCCTATAGGAGAGAAGTCCTATCTATATTTAAATTTTACTCTGCCTCATAAAATGGCACTTCTGATCGGTGGAGAAAAGATGGCGTCACCCACTGGCGAGCCACAGCCATCAAAATTAAATGTGATCCTACCTTATGCCTTCCATCCACATAAACTCCAGATGTGTCAAAAACATGTATAAAAAACGAAGCTATTAAAGATCTAGAAGAAAATGGAGGAATTTTAAAAAATAATTTTATTTATTATTTGACAAAAACAGACACAGCTAGAGAGGGAACACAAGCAGGGGGAGTGGGAGTGGGAGAAGCAGGCTTGAGCGGGGAGCCTGATGTGGGGCTCGATCCCAGGACTCTGGGATCATGACTTGAGCCGAAGGCAGACACTTAACGACTGAACCACCCAGGCGCCCCTTAAAATAATTTTAAAATGGAGAAGGCATTTCTAAGCAAGTCACAAAACCCAGAAGCCACAAAAGGAAATACTGATGAATTTGACTACATAAGAATTTTAAATTTCTGGGGGCGCCTGAGTGGCTCAGTGGGTTGGAGCCTCTGCCTTCGGCTCAGGTCATGATCTCGGGGTCCTGGGATTGAGCCCCACATCGGGCTCTCTGCTCAGCAGGGAGCCTGCTTCCTCCTCTTGCTCTGCCTGCCTCTCTGCCTACTTGTGATCTCTCTCTCTGTCAAACAAACAAAATCTTTAAAAAAAAAAAAAAAAGAATTTCAAATTCCTGTGTGGAAAACAAGCATCATAAAGTTAAAAAAAAAAAAAAAAAAGGAGACAACTAAACCAGAGGGGTAAGAAAAACAGTACACATAATGGACAGCATGTCCTTAATATATAAAGAGCTCTTGTGAAAAAAAGAAAAAGGTCAGCAACCCAGGAGAAAGTGGGCAAAGCCATATGAAAGTTAACAAAAGAACAAATATATGGGGCTGTTTGCTACATGGGGAAAATGCCCAACCTCACTCCTGGATAGTGAAATGTACTCACTTCAGTCTTTCTGCTTAACACAGGGGCAAAGACCCAAGAGTTGGATAAATCCTGTGTAGGTGAACGTGGTGGGGACCCCATTGTTAGCGGGAGTGTAAGAGGTTCCTAGAATGTAAGCTCAAGGAAGGCAGGGATTTTCCCCTCTCCTGTTCACGGATACATATCCAGAATACCTAAGATAATGCCTGGTACGAAGCAAGGTCTGAGTAGATGTCTTGTTGAATAAAGAATTGAAAAACAGGATAACCTCTTTGAAGGGCAGTTTAGGGCAATTTATCAAAATTACAGTTGCACATACTTTTTGATTCAGTGCTTATACTTGTAAGAATTTATTCTCCACATTACCTACTTTACACGTGGAAAGTATTTGTGAGGTTTTTCTTTGTAGTACTTTTGTTTTTAATTCTAAAAATTGCAGAAATGTCCATCAACTGAAGATTGGTTAAATTATACTAGAAAACGGGATATAGCAGAAAAAAAAAGAAGCTCTTTATGTCCTAAAATGGAGTCATCTCTAAGATACAAATGAAAAAATGTAATGTGCAGAATGATGTGTTACCATTTGTGTCAATAAGAAGGAAAGGTTGGGGCACCTGGGTGGCTCAGTCGGTTTGGCATCTGGCTTTGGCTCAGGTCATGGTCCCAGGGTCCTGGGATCGAGCCCCGCGTTGGGCTCCTTGCTCATCAGGGAGCCTGCTTTTCCCTCCGCTTGCCACTCCCACTGCTTGTGCACGTGCCTTCTCTCTCTTTCACAAATAAATGAATAAAATCTTTATGTATATATTTAATTATGCATTATGTACTAACTATATAATTACAATTATGATAAATAATATATATTTTTTAAAAACAAAGGAAAGGGCAGGAATATATGTGTTTGCTTGAGCATGCATAGAGTGTCTCTGGAAATATTTCAGATGGGGAAGAGAACTAAAAGCATAGAACGAGGACTGGGGAAGAAGAGACTGCATCATCTTTCTGCTTGAAATTTTTACCACGGACATGCTCCGTAGTTTAAAAAAAAAAAAAGAAAGCAATTACTCATCCTGAATGAAACTGCCTATGTCAGATAGAGCATCCTTTTATTCATTAACTGAGCTGCATAGACGCTGTGTCAGTGAACTGGGTTTTGTTCTTAGAACACAATCTGCAGCCCTCGTGAGAAATCAGTCACCTCGTTGTCTCGTGATTTTCCCTCATGTTTGTCTAATTTTCAGCATGCTTCTCATCTTCTGGATGTCCCATTTTTTTTCCATTCTAGATCAAAACTACAATAATGCCACAGCCCTTGTGATTACCTTTCCTGTCAATAATTACTACAATGATACAGAGAAGCTCCAGAGGGCCCAGGCCTGGGAGAAAGAGTGAGTCGCTGTCTTTATTCTAGGGGAAGCTGGGCGCTCACAGAAGGCACTGAAACCTCGTTCAGCTAAATTAACCAACAGCAGATCTAAGTCTTTTTTTTTTTTTTCCCCCGCATGGTACTCATGATGCTAAGAAAAAAAAGTCCATAAGGCACTTAATCTGTAAACATCGTGTGCGTAGATATCCCTGCACAGCGATGCAAAAGTCTGCGTGCGGAAATGTTCTGGACACCAGCAAGCCGCCAGGAGCAAGCTGGACACACGTTAGTAAGGGACACGCACGGTAGGAAATCCTGCAGGGACTAAAGAGAGGTGAATAGATGGTTCCAGATGTAGGACATAAAAGCTACTACCATCAACATGGCTAGGCAAATACATGATGTACGTGCTGTCCTTCCCGAGGGAAAAATCTCAAGCGCGGGATCTGGGAAATGATTAACTGTAACCCCTAGAGAATAGGACAGAGGGCTGAGGAGGACGGGGCATTTTGACCCTTTATACCTGTCAGGGCTTTTTGTTTTAACAGCTTTGTTGGAATATATATCCCATCTTGGAGATTTCACCCAATTAGTGTGTGTGATCCAGTAGCTTTTAGAGTATTCGCGGATATGCAGCTGTCACCACATTGAATTTGAGGACTTCTTTTATTTTTTAATCTCCGAAAGAAACCCCATCTCCTTCAGCTCCTACACCCCATCCTCAACCTCCCACCTCCCAGCCCTGCGCAACTATCGGTCTACTTTGTGTCTCCATATGTTACGGGATTCTGGACGTTGACATGAATGGAAGCATGGATGTGGACTTCCGCGTCTGGCTTCTTTCACTTCGCGTGTTTCCGAGGGTCATCCACGTTACGGCATTTCTCCGTGCCCCATTCCTTTTTATGGCTGCATAATGTTTCATGCTGTGGGTATGTTACATTTGTACCCAGTCACCGGCTGATGCACACTCGAGTGGTTCCTGCCTTTTGGCATTATGAGTAATGCTTCTGTAGACATTCCCATGCGAGTTCTCGTGTGATTTTTTAATATGTCTTCACTTCTCTTGGATATATACACGTAGGAGTAGAATTGCCGGGTCATCCGTACCCCTCTGAAGAACTGCCAGATTGTTTTCCACAATGGCTATACCATCTTACATTCCCGCCCACCTGGATGAGGGGTCATAGTTCTGCACAGCCTCGTGAACGCTTGTTCTGTGACCTTTTGGCTCTGGCCATCCTAGTGCGTGGGAGGTGGTATCTCGTGATGGTTTTGATTGGCATTTCCCCAATGGCTGCTGATCTCAAACATCTTTTCTTGGGCATGCAGGCCATCTCCATAACTATTCCCATCCTTTGCCCATTTTTAACTGGATTATTTGTATTTTTACTACTAAGTTATAAGAGTTCTTATATATTCTACAAGTCTGCTGTCAACTATATGATTTCTAGGTGTTTGCTCCCAGTTTCTTTATTTTGTTTTCTTGCTGCTACCCACTGAAGCACAAGTTTGTAGTGTTAAAGTTTTTAGTGTTTTCTTTCGTTGCTCAAACTTTTGGTGTCCTGTATGTGAAACTATGGCCCGATCCAAGGACCTGGTGGTTTATACCTGCGTCTTCTTTGGAGGATTTTAGAGTTCCAGCTCTCACGTTTGGGTCTTGAGTTCGTCTTTCCATGTGATGTGCTATCCAGATGGTCTCAGGCCATTTGTTGACAAGATGACTCTTTCTTTCATTGGACAGTCTTGCCACCTGGTCGAAAATTAGGTGACCACAGACACATGGTTTCTTTCGAGACTCTCAGTTGTGTTCTTTGATTTTTTTTTTGCCTGTCCTTATGCTCGTAACCACACTGTCTTGATTACAGTCATTTTGTAGAAAGTGTGAAATTAAGAAGTGTCCTCCTTTATTCTCCTTGAGAAAAAACGGTTTGGCTCTTCTGGGCCCCTTGCAATACCAAATGTGAAGTTTACAGTCAGCGTATCTTTCTACGAAGAGGTCGGCTGAGATTCTGATAGGGATTGCATTGAATTTGTAAATCACCTTTGAAAAGCTTGTTCCATGAGCATATATCTCTATTATAATCTGCTTCAGTTAGAGATCCTTATTAGTAAAAAACATGAGACCATGAACCAGCTTTTTTTTTAACGGGGCTCCTCATGAATCTGCATATCGTCGTCATCCAGGAGCCGTCCTAATCTTCTCCGTATCCTTCCGATGTTCGTGTACGTCCTGCTGAAGCCAGCACCGCAAGCCAGCTTTTAAACTCGTCCTCAGCTTGTTTCAAGTGATAGAAACTTGAGCATGTGTGGAGCTTGGTGACCTGGGGGCGTCTCCCCTGCTGGTCTCCAGTGCCGAAAATCCTCATGGAGGGTGCAGTTTGAGTCAGCGTGCCTTTCGTGTCCTACAGGTCGGGAAGAAGTTTCTCACTTAGCCGTCACTAAATGTTAACTGAAAATATACATCGTGTTCACTCTTTTAGGTTTATTAATTTTGTGAAGAACTACGAGAATCCAAATCTGACCATCTCTTTCACGACTGAGCGAAGCATTGAGGATGAGCTGAATCGTGAAAGTAATGGTGACGTCTTCACGGTCCTGATCAGCTACGGCGTCATGTTTCTGTACATTTCCATAGCCCTGGGCCACATCAAAAGCTGTAGCAGGTTTCTAGTAAGTGGTGGGGCGGGGGGAGAAAAATGAGGATCCACAGCATGATGTCCTGTTTTTGCCTCTCCTTTTGGGGGGCGGTGGAGCAGAAGGAGGGAGAAAGAGAAAATCCTTAGCAGGCTGTACGCCCAGCCGGAGCCTGACACTTGATCTCATGACCCTGGATCATGACCCGAGCCGAAATCAAGAGTCGGATGCTTAACCAGCTGAGCGACCCAGGCGCACCCGCCTCTGCTTAGTTAATCCTGAGTCATTGTGTTCAAAACTGGTTTACATTCCCGTTTTCCCTGTATGTAGTATTTTCTATTTCCTGCATGTGTTTTCTCCAGATCCAAATTTTTGGTTTATTTTAAAACTTACAACTTATGTCCAATAATTTTTCCTAATTTGACTACACCATCAAAGAATTGAAGCCCCTCAAACATGTTGCTAAGGGAAGACCTAGGACGTTTTTCGTATGTTTTCTCAAACTCAGAGAACTTTAACTCCAAGAAAGAGGTAAAATGAAGACCTTTTGGTGACAGGACAGACGATAGTCTCTTTGTCTCTGTTGCACGGTTCAGGTGGATTCTAAGATCTCCCTCGGCGTCGCTGGGATCCTCATCGTGTTGAGCTCAGTGGCGTGCTCGCTGGGCATCTTCAGCTACATTGGGATCCCCCTCACCCTCATCGTGATCGAAGTCATCCCCTTCCTGGTGCTGGCTGTTGGGGTGGACAACATCTTCATCCTGGTCCAGACCTACCAGGTACGTGTTCACGGCCTCGCGGAGCTTGCCGTCGGACCAGGTAGTGGGCTCCGCTGGGGGCTGTCCGCTTCGTGCAGGGCGCCTGCGAGTGCGGACGGTGGGCAGCCGCGTTTCCTGTTCTCCGTGTTGCTGATTGGGGTCCGTTACTTGTTCAGCCTTCTCTTTGGTTGGAGGAGTAGATAGAAAGTGAGAATTGAATTTTAAAGATTTTGTTGTTGTTGTTTTAAATTTGAGAGAGATCGTAGTGAGGAGCCGAGGGAGAGGAACAGACCCGGGGCTCTATCCCAGAACCCTGAGGTCATGACCTGAACTGAAACCAGGAGTCGAACACTTACCTGACTGAGCCACCCAGACGCCCTGAGAATTCAGGGTTTTTTTTTAAAGATTTTATTTATTTATTTGACAGAGAAGAGAGAGAGAGATCACAAGTAGGCAGAGAGGCAGGCGTGGGGGGGTGAACCAGACTCCCTGCTGAGCAGAGAGCCCAATGCGGGGCTCGATCCCAGGACCCTGAGATCACGACCTGAGCCAAAGGCAGAGGTTTAACCCACTCAGCCACCCAGGTGCCCCTCAGTTTTAAATATGTGCGCAAAAAGGGCTTGCTTGCTTGCGAAAAATATTTTGGGTACAACTGTTACTAAAATGAGTCTCCAGTAGTGTAGAAGAATCAAAGACTTGTCAAAGATGCCACTGAAAAGATAGGGCAGCATAGGACCTGCTGATGTAGAAAATGGTCTCCATCATGATTTCTTTCTCTCCTGGTCGCCATCCTTGGAGACTCAGTGGCACGTTAGAGTGTCCCTTAATGTCCAGCCACCTGCGGCCTGCGTTCCGTGTATTTTCCTGAGATGATCCAGTCTTCCCTTGAGCTTTGCACCTGTTACCTAGCTCAGGGGTTTAGCGATACCCTGGCGGACTGTCACAGCCAGTTGCGGGGCCCCTGTCAACGTTCATCTGCAATAAGTAGAAGCTCCTAATCATTTTTCTTTACCATTGAGTTAACACAAAGCAACAAAGAAGCAACGAGAATTGTTATTTAGAAATGTTAATGGCCCGTGTTTTGTTTTCTGTTTTCTTAAGCGCGATGAACGTCTTCAAGGAGAAACTCTGGATGGGCAGCTGGGCAGGGTCCTGGGAGAGGTGGCTCCCAGTATGTTCCTGTCCTCCTTTTCAGAGGCTGTAGCGTTTTTCTTAGGTAACTGCTCTTTGAATTCTACCAGTCCCCCTGTTCTCTGAGCCGGGGGTAGAAGGATCTGGGTATCTATGTCCCGTTGTGTTGCTTCCTGGTGGAAGCTTGTTCTGTAATCAGAAGGTATCCGAGGGGACCACAAGGAAAATTAGCGGCAGTGTCTTGGGTGTCATTTTGGAAGTGTCCTCTTTTCTTTTGGGCGGATGGGGGGTGCAGAAGGAGAGCGAGAACCTGCGGCCGGCTCCACGCCCAGGGCAGAGCCCAATGCAGCACCTGATCTCACGGCCCTGAGGTCGTGACCTGAGCAGAAATCAGGAGTTGGCCGCTTACCCAGCTGAGCCACCCAGCGCCCCTCCTGTTTCTCATGTTGTTCCATGACAGTGTTGATGTTGGGGTCCGGGCTGATGGATAACCTAGAACTTCTCTGCTGCTTCCCCTTTTTGGTACCCGTGGCAAATGCGGATCTTTGAAAATGACATTCCTGCATCCCCACAGGAGCCTGCCAATACGCCACTGAGCAAAATCCCCAGGCACAGACAGTCCTCTTTCTCTGTGCACACAAACCATCAGGGAAGCAGTCTCGTTAATGAGCAGAGGTCCTGGGACCTCCCCTCCCTACAAGGAGCCAGAATGAGCTGGAACAAAAGCCAGTGCTTCCTTATTTCTTTCCTGTGGGGAAATCAGCACGCAGCCTTACTCGCAGGGCTATCTGCCCCCTCGTCTGCTGTGAGGGAACAGTGGGACGAGAGGCTGTCTGCCCCCTCGTCTGCTGTGAGGGAACAGTGGGACGAGACAACCGAGTGCGTCTTCTGAGCAGGAGGTCGGATTAGAGATGCGATCCATGGACCACAGACGGAAAAGCCTCCGCGGGCCGCTGGCTCCTCACGCGGGGCTGCTGTGGGCTCATGAAGGCGGCGATCCTTGTTTCCACAGAGCAGTGTGCTTTCAAGCCTGTGGGCCTTATGCTTCCTTTTGATGGGGACAGGTGCAGAAAAAGTTATTTTCTCTTGTTTTCTCATCAGAAAACGTGATAATAATAGCAGCTGACACTGTGCCTCGAGACTGGAGTGACTCTGGGGGGACAGTAGGAGCAGAAGGCACAGGTCTGAAAAAGGCAGTTACATGTTGCTGGCCCAGTGCTGCTAGGTCCAGTTTCTTTTTTTAAGGGAGGCTGAATCTAGATTTTTGTGCAGGTCTCATCATTAAACATTGGCTACTTTTTTTAAGAAGTGTTTTTTCCCCCTAAAGTGAATTGATCTCATGCAGACCCCACAGGATGTAATCGGGCCTGCGGGCTGCCGGTGTGCCATTTCTGGGTGTTAACCCAGTGCTTCTGACTGTAAGGGAAGTGGGAGGCTCCTACCGTTGCTGTCATAGCAGAGAGAAAATACTTCTCTGGCAGTCCTCCGGGAGGGGGGCGGCAGGGAGCTCGGGTCTTCTCGTGGTTGCTGGCGGGCTGGCTCCTCGCATTCCTGTGTGCACGTGAGTGTGAGACCCGCACAGAGCCCCCCGCCGTAAGTGGGGGTGACGGGGCAGCTTCTCTCCCCCTGCAGGAGCGTTGTCAAAGATGCCAGCCGTTCACACTTTCTCCCTGTTCGCCGGGATGGCCGTCCTCATTGACTTTCTTCTTCAGATTACGTGTTTCGTGAGTCTCTTGGGGTTGGACATCAGGCGTCAAGAGGTAAGTGGTCAGGATGACAGTCTGTTGACAGTCTAGAATCCAAGTGAAGCAGCAGGAGGGTGTGACCTTCGTTCCTCTTTGTCCTCTCAGAAAAACCGTCTGGATGTCCTTTGCTGTGTCAGAGGCTTTGAAGATGGAACTAGCGTCCAGGCCTCAGAAAGCTGCTTGTTTCGGTTCTTCAAAAACTCCTATTCTCCACTTCTGCTTAAAGACTGGATGCGACCTATTGTGGTATGAGCTTGTCTGTGGTTTTCCTCATTTTTCTCCCAAAGACAGGTCTGTCACATGCCTTCTAAGAAATGAGCTTGAGTTGGAGCACCTGGGTGGCTCAATCGGTTAAACGTCTGACTCTTGAGTTCGGCTCGGGTCGTGCTCTCGGGGTCACGGGATCGAGCCTTGTGTCGGGCTCCGTGCTCAGAGTCGATTCTGCTTGTCGCTCTCCCTCTGCTCCTCTCCCCCGCTGCTTGCACGCATGCTTCTTTCTAAAGTAAATAAATAAAATCTTTTTAAAAAAGAAAGAAATCAGCGTGGGAAGGAGATTCTGACAGCTGTTAAGTATATGTACAAAAGCACAAAAGCAAATACGTACAAGAACATATTTTTCTAGCTAGCTTTTAGCAGTCAATATAAGCAAATTTTTATTTTGAAGTAATTATAGATTCGTGGAAAGTCGAGAAGACGGTACAAAGAGGACCCAGGTACCGCTCCCCCAGCTTCTCCCTGTGGTCTTACACAGCTGTAGTTCAGCATCAAAACCAGGAATTTGACACGGGCACGTGTGCGGGTTGAGTTCTGAGCCCCTTCATCACATATGCGGATCACAGTGAGCGCCACTGCAGTCGATACACAGAGCTGTCGTGTCCCAGCTCTGCTCCTGCTGCCCCGTTACGGTGCCCCGAGCCCCTCCCCCACACCACCCACCATCCCGAGTCCCCCGAAGCTGTGCGAGGGCTTTTCGTAGCTGATCTGCTGGAGGTAGCCAGCAGTGATGACCTAGCACTGCTCCCCTAAAAGGCCGTGGGTTCGTCTCCAGTCATGGTAATACTTAACATTTAACGAACACGTAATATTGGGTATTGGGTACAATGCTAAATCTGGATTGTCCCCGGATTTTCTCATTTAACCCACAAACCTGTCCTTTGTTACACATCTTTTGTTTTTCCTGACTTACTGATGAGGAGGTAGAAGCTGAGAGAGGTTGAGTGACTTCCCCAGGGTCACTCAAATCCTGGAGCCAGGACTGGAACCGAGGTGGTTTGGCTAGACACTGTGATCTCAGCCACTGCCCCCTACTGCAGGGTGGCGTGTGAACTTTTCAGTTGGGGAAGGTCCTGTTTTTTTACGTGTGGAAGGTCGTATGTTCTTCAGCTCTCGTGCACGAAGGAGTCTTTGTCTTACAGCTCACTTTTCGTTCCAGGTCGCGGTATTTGTGGGCGTCCTGTCATTCAGTATCGCGGTCCTGAACAAAGTGGAAATTGGATTGGATCAGTCCCTCTCCATGCCCGATGTAAGCTGCGTTCTCTTTTAGCTTGTTTAGCCAAAGGTATGAATACATTTTCCAAAACCCGCACGCAGTAATTCCAGGCCGGTGCCTGCTTCTGCGTGCGCATGCTGGCAGGCTCCCCCGGGTCACGAGAACCGCTGCAGCGCTCGGCAGGGGGGCCGTCTTGGTGTGTGGAACCTTTGCGGGGGGGGTGGTGGGTGCAGAGAAATAGAGCAGCGGGCCGCTTACCTCATAAGGTGCCGTCCTGGTGGCGGGCCAGCCGGAACAGCACCTGGGGCGCAGGGAGGGTGAGGCAGGGAACTGGCTGGGGCGGGGGGTCCACATCCGGGCTAGGGCCGTCTCGCCCAGCAGCACTGCAGTGCTGCCCTCGTCCTTAGCCCTCGTCCCCTCCCTCGGACTCAGCACGTTCCCCCTCTGTCCCGTTCTCTCATCGCTCGTTCAGGACTCCTACGTGCTGGATTACTTCAGGTCGCTGAGATACCTGCACGCGGGCCCGCCTGTGTACTTCGTCCTGGAGGAAGGGCACGACTACACGTCTCTGAGAGGGCAGAACATGGTGTGCGGGGGCCTGGGCTGCAATAACGACTCCCTGGTGCAGCAGATCTTCACCGCGGCTCAGCTGGACAACTAGTCAGTACCGCCCGGCGTGCGGGGCCTGCGGCGGGAGCCGCCGGGGGGGGGGGGGCCTCGGCCGCGGTCCGCCGGGCCTGAAGCGGCTCACTAAAAGTAGATGTGCTTAGAAAATGTGTTGCTCAGAATCGTGCCAACTCTAGCTGTACCTCAGCAAAAGCCTCAAAAGGACTAATTGAGCAGCTCCTATCTTGAAGGGTTTTCCGGTAGGTGGTGATGAAGTCCGTGCTTTGGGCAGCCGTGTCACATCTAGAAAGAGAAGTTAGGTTTCAAGGAAAAGGACTGACTCTGCAGACCTCCGCCCTCCGGAGCAAGTCAGTAACTTCTCCATCCTTCTCGCCAGCACCCGAATAGGCTTCGCGCCCTCATCCTGGATTGACGACTATTTTGATTGGGTCAAGCCTCAGTCTTCCTGCTGTAGAGTCTACAATGGCACGGATCGCTTCTGCAACGCCTCAGGTACTCTCATCTCCCTTTCCAGATCGTTCCCTCTTCTGAACGCTTGTGCGTTATCATTTACAGCTCATTCACATTTCGCCGCAGTTTATACCGGCGCTGGTCCCGTTTCCTTGGTCGCCATCCCTGTCCTCAGCCGTGCCCTCTGAAGGCGGTCGTGGAGTTCGGCCTCCCTCCGCCCCCCACCACAGGGCTGCAGGCCGAACAGCCCCGGTCAGGGGACTCTGGTTGTCAGAGCCGTTGGGGTTCTCTTCTCCCAACGCCACTAACGGTGTCTCTCAGTTGGGATCCGCTGCGTCTCACGGAGGTGCTGCCCTCTGTCACCGCTGTGGCCCTGCGGTTTTGTTAGGAGTGCTGAGGTTGCCCTTGAATTTTCTTGATAAAAACATGGAAGTCTTGGGACTCTGATAATAACTGGGGTCATCCTCCGGGCAGGCAGCCTGCTTCGGGGAAGAAAGTCGGGACAGCCTGCCTTCGACAAAGATGGAATATCAGATGGATTTGACTGTGAAAATCCCGTGCGTCAGAAGCTTTGGAACTTTGGGGTCAGGAAAGATTCAGGAAAATTCCCCTTTAAGTATTTAAATTCCTCTTTAAGTGGTTTGTTTTTTTTTTTTTTTTTTTTTGGTTTTTTTTTTTTAAGATTTTATTTATTTATTTGACAGAGAGAGATGAAAAGTAGGCAGAGAGGCAGGCAGAGAGAGGAGGGGAAGCAGGCTCCCTGCTGAGCAGAGAGCCCGATGCGGGGCTCGATCCTAGGACCCTGAGATCATGACCTGAGCCGAAGACAGAGACTTAACTGACTGAGCCACTCAGGCGCCCCCCTTTTTAAGTGTTTTAAAATAACATTGGGAGCCTTGTTCTTCCTACCTCGGCCCCTCCTCTGTGTCTGCTAGTGGTTGACCCTGCCTGCGGCCGCTGCAGACCACTGACCCCGGAGGGCAAACAGAGGCCTCAAGGGGAAGACTTCATGAGATTCCTGCCGATGTTCCTTTCTGATAACCCGAACCCCAAGTGCGGCAAAGGGTAAGTGCCACAGAGCCGCTCAGAGACGTTATTTTGTGCAGGACGGCCAGCAGAGGGCTGGGTGGGGGCAGCCGAATGGGGAAGGTCCCTTTTTCCAACCAACCCCCCCATCTTCTGTGAAAGCAGAAAAACCTCAGACACCCGTAAGGAGAGCTCCTCATCCTCTCCAGCTGATCTCACCTTGGCTCGAGCGTCTGTCTGTCCCTCTTGGCCCTGCATCCTGACCCTCCCAGCTGCACGAATGGCTGTGGAGCGCCGTGCCAGCAGGAGGGGAGCAGGGACGTGTGGCGTTTCAGAACATGTTCACATGCGTCCCGGGGTCAGGGACAGCTTCTCTGCCCAGTCACGTCATCCTGGCTTGAGGTTTAGATTCTTGCAGCCCCGCCAATCTTCTCGCCCGCCGGTCTGGCTCTGAGGCTCCCATCTGGCCGGGCAGCCAGTTAGCCATGGGAGCAGGACGTCTGGGCCCAGAAGTAGGGAAGATGGCCGGGAGTCAGGGGTGGGATGATTCAGAACCTTTTATAGGAGCGAGAAGAGTGTCCGCATGTATGTTAGGCAACCCCTGGACTTCCCTGTTTTTCCCTAGGAATGTATAATTCGACCAGACTCCCGTCAGTCAGTCACGCACATCGTGGCTGTGCTCGGAGACCCGTACTTGGTACCGAGGAAAGGCTGTGCCTAAAAATAAAAGTGAATCTTGCAGCTCGGTCTGCTTGCAGACTGAATGCTGTGGCCCACATGAAACAAAGCCGAGTACATTCAGTTTTTAGGAAAGCAGCAGCCACCACTTTCGGGGAGCCTCCTACGTGCCTCCGTGCGCTGGGCACCTCCCCCACGTTGTCGCCCTTACCACACGGCCTGTGAGAGGGTGGCAGAGGACACCGCAGCCCAGATCCAGTCCCGTTCAGGGGACCGTCCCTGTCCCTGAAATCTAGAGCTGGCCTGACCTCCGAGCCCAGGGTCAGATGATTCCAGTCGCATGCTCGGGTTCTGCGGGGACTTTCTGTGGCCTCCCTGACACCACTGAGTCTTCCCGTAGGGGGCATGCTGCTTACAGTTCAGCTGTTAACCTCCTCGGCAATGACACGGGGGTCGGAGCCACTTACTTCATGACCTACCACACCGTGCTTCAGACATCTGCTGACTTTACTGACGCCATGAGAAAAGCCATCCTCATCGCCAGTAACATCACCAAAACCATGGGCCTCGAAGGAAGTCATTACCGTGTGTTCCCGTACAGGTAGTTCGAATTGTATAAATGAGGTCTGGGTTAGGGCCCACAGCCCGAGGGCTTCCCTGGTGGGATGCTGACCCTTGGCTTTCCTTCTGACACCTTCCCCATCATGAGCAGAAGCAAAGAATATCAGGGGAAGTAGCATCTGGGCGAGGAAGGCCAGGGTCTGGAACACCCACCAAAGTCTGAGTGCTGGATGCACAAAATTTGGTCTCCGGGCTAGAGCTCACAGTCTGAAGAAAGACACACTTCAAAACAGCACCCGGGGAGGTGGGAGGTGCAGTACAGGGGCACCAGGCTTCACTGAGAGGGCAGAGCGGTCGGTCCTGGCCGGAAGCTGCTGGCTACCCCTGACTTGCAGTTACCTGGGACACGGTGCCTTTTATGGAGGTTTTCCATATTTGTTTGTGGGGGTTTTCTCCTATAAAGTATTTCAGGAGACACCGAATTTGGAAACTATTAAACAGTAGAAGAAATAGGTGGTTTCCCCCTGCCCCCAGTGATCTTGCTTAGAGGGGTTCTGACCCATTCCTGAGTCAGAGGATAGCCTGTTTTTCTGGGGAAGAAGTTCTCAGAATGGGTGTCCTAATTCCTGAGAAGAGCAAACTTTGCCAAAAAAGCATTTTTCTCCTCAGGCCCCGCACAGACCCCGTTTGGCCTGAGGTAATTCTCAGGATAGATCAGGACTTGTGTTTTCAACGTACCACGAAATAGTCTGTAAATGTCTGTGAAGTGAAAAGGTTGGGCTTATGAACAAAAGCTTTATGTAAAATACACATTTTGGATCGTTATTAGGCTCTTCTTTGGGTGTCAGTGGTCAAAAGTTCATTTGAATTACCATAGAGGGGTCTTGCAAAAACAGGGAGTTTTTATGCAAGGGACGTCTCGGAGTAGTTTGTTTTGCAGTAGTGGCAGGATGAAAAAAGCTTCCAGAAGCAAGCGCGAGCTGTAACAGAACCTTCTGCTCTTTTCTCCAGTGTGTTCTATGTCTTCTACGAACAGTACCTGACCATTATCGATGACACGATCTTTAACCTCAGCGTGTCCCTGGGAGCCATCTTCCTGGTGACCTTGGTTCTCCTGGGCTGTGAACTGTGGTCTGCAGTGATCATGTGTGTCACCATCGCCATGATCTTGGTCAACATGTTTGGCGTCATGTGGCTGTGGGGCATCAGTCTGAATGCAGTTTCCTTGGTCAACTTGGTTATGGTGAGGCCCGCTCTGTTTGTTCCTCCCTCCCGTGTCACTTCCGTGAACTGTTCCTTGGGGTAAAAGAGCAAGGCCAGCTCTTGCTCTTGGACAGTTGGGACGAGTGCTAGTGGAGTGGGGACCTGGGTAGCACATAGAGCAGTGGGAGGGTGACAGCGTGGTGTCACGGGAGTATTTTGCCTGGAACTTCTATCCCGAAGAGTCTGCAAAAACGTGTAGCCTGGTGATAAGATGTTCACTTTTTAGAAAAAAAGTCTTCCCAGTGGAATTCTCTACCAGTACCTTTCGCTTCCCATGCATTTGCCAGGTGCTTTCTTCTAGTCTTGGGAGTTAGGAGCATTTGAGAAACTATTAAAATAGCATGTCTGTACTTACAATATGAACACTGTTTTCGGGGGAGTGGGAGGGAGCTCAGCTAAAGCAAATCTGTGGGGTGCTGACTCTTGGGGGGGAACCTTACGAGGTTCCACGAGTCCCCCTAAAGGAAGCAGATCTGCTGCAGAGAAGTGGAGTTCTGGGTGCTCGAGGGTCCCACGAGTTCCCCGGTACAGCTTCCATTGGTGTGCTGGGGGCTTGGTGCTACAAGTTAAAGGGCACGCTTAAGGCCTCTGGGCCACCTGCGGTGCCCTGCACACCAGATCCTGGGAGAGGGGTGCCCGCCTACTTAGGATTTTCAGCCGCAAGAGGGCAGTCGTAACGGGAGACTCTCTTTCAGAGCTGTGGCATTTCCGTGGAGTTCTGCAGCCACATCACGAGAGCGTTCACAGTGAGCACGAAGGGCAGCCGCGTGGAGCGGGCCGAAGAGGCGCTCTCTCACATGGGCAGTTCGGTAAGGAGCCTGGCCAGAGATTTCCACGTGGAGTGCCCAGCTCGTCGACTGAGTGCTTCTGAGGAACCGGGAAAGTCAGTAGGGAAAAGAAGTTGAGTTACTTAGCCACTCCCAAGGGTGACACGTTTTAGGGTGTTTCACGGAATAGCTAAATCCTGAAGTTCTTTAGAACGATTCTCCTCGGTGAATCCTTTACAGACCATGAAGCCAGAAGAGGAGAGAGGTTTGATTTGAGCACAGGTGTTGGCAGCCAGGGAGCTGGGGCCCTCGGAGCCCGGAGAATCTTCTTAGTTCAACTTCATAGCCGGCTTCTGCCTCTTGGCCAGTTACTTTGCCACTCTAGAAAGTAATTAATGATTTTCATCCAAAAATGTAAGGAAAGCTGTTGAAAGAGTCTAGTGTCCATGGAGAATACACAGCTTTTACACTTACTCCTTTCTTTTCCAAGTCTGTAAGCAGCAAATCAACTTTAGGTAGAATGTAGTACTTACCGCTTGTCAGTAACTAATGGGGTTCAGCCCGTTGCTGCGGGCCTTGCCCATCAGGAAATCGCTGCGAGCATCTGTTGGAGCGGAGGGGGCTGCTAAGCGCTCTCCAATCTGTCTCTTCTTGCAGGTGTTCAGTGGAATCACACTAACGAAATTTGGAGGGATCGTGGTGCTGGCATTTGCCAAATCTCAGATCTTCCAGATATTTTACTTCAGGATGTATTTGGCTATGGTCTTACTGGGAGCCGCCCATGGCTTGATATTCCTCCCTGTCTTACTGAGCTACATAGGTAAGCATTCTCGTTCCTAAGCAAGTGGATGGAGGAAGCATGTATTAAAGGAAAAGATTTAGAAGCATTCTTAAATGGTGCTTAAAAAAATCGTGAGAGGAAAAAAATCCGGTTTAGGGGTTTCATGGTGGTCCAAACAGCTTCATTAGCCAACTGCTAATGCTTTTTCTGGAGGTCTGCTTGGGTGCTGCGCAAGGCCGCGAAGTCAGGCTGGGAAGGCACCCCGGGGGCTCCCCCTGCTCCCAAGAGCGGTGGCCGGAGTGACTCGGCCGCCAGGCAGGGCCCGTCCTGGCCACAGAGCAGCTCTCGTTCCTGGACTCACCGGCCTCGCCTAGGGCTGCCTCTGCTTCTCTCAAGACTGCCCTTAAAATCTTTTTACTTCTGGGGCCGCTTCAGCTTCTGTAAATGATGTGTGGTTGGAAGGAGACAGCAGGACCCATGGGCTAGCCTTAGAGCTTTGTAAGCAGTTGAGGCATGGGCCGGGGGTTATTAATCTCTGGGGGATAGAAAGTTTGTACTGTACTAGAACTACCTGATCGCCTTTTCTCCTGAAGAAATGATCCAGAAGTTTATGGTTTTTGTTTTTTTTTTTTTTAATCCCTCACAGGCCCATCAATAAATAAAGCCAAAAGTTTGGCCACTCAAGAGCGATACAAAGGTACAGAGCGAGAACAGCTCCTAAATTTCTAGCCTCTTGCGAGGTTTGGGGACTTTGAACTGTGTCTGTGGGTCTCTCGGCTCACTGTGGGGCGGGCATGGACAGCAGCCTCCAACAGCAGCAGCTTCGGCCCCAGTGCTTTCAGACTGAGGGCCGTGAGCTGACGTGCGAAGCAGTATTACCTAATCGGAGGGCAGCTCCAGGACGCGAGGGGCCTTCCACATTCTCCCGGCACGAGCCCGCCCTCAGCCAGGCGGAGGGGACGCTAGCGAGGCTGAGTGGGATCTGCTCCCTGACACCTTTTAAAGGCCAATCAATGCAATGTTCTTCGTTTGTTTTTGGAGTAAGCCATCACACAAGGTCTACACCATCTTTTTAGTAACACTTGAGGATGTTGTAGGTACAGTTTACTATAACATTTTGTAGTTTAAAGAACTTTATTAATGCAATAAATTAACTTTGTACACATTTTTATATATATAAAAAAACTAGCAAGTAATGTCAGAATGTTGTAGGCCTCATTAGGGCTTGGTCTCCAAAAACCTGTTTGAAAAAAGCAACATGTTCTTCACAGTGTTCTCCTGTAAAGGAAATACAGATTTCATCAGAGGTGGCACAAAAAGAGGAAAATGAGAATGAACACTTCACAGCTCAGAGATACGTATGGTGGGGTTTTAACTTATTTTCTTTCATAAAATGCTTTTGTTTTCCTAAGCTTTAGAGTTGTCCTTTTTATTTATACAGCCGCTGCCAGGGCTGTGGGGCACCTTTGCGACCCCGGCCACCCGCATTGCGACAAGAGCGGCTGGCCTGTTGGCAGTGCTGCCCCGCATGGGCTCCCTAATCGGCCGACAAGGGCTAAGATTAGCCTAGGTTTCCTCAGCCCAACAGTGGTAAGCCCCAGGCCATCTGACGCACAGTCACGGCTTCCTGTCACCATTTCCCCAGAAAGCCGCTTTCCCAGAGCAGCAGCATGCGCTGTGCGGGAGTGCACTCCCTGCGGGTTGCAGGGCAGGATTCGGATTCCATGGCCCTATGGGATTTTGTCTCTAGAACAGCTAATGCAGGAGTTCTTAGGAGGGCTCCCCGGAGAGGCCCCCGGCCTGCCTGCCAGCGCTCCTGCCCCCACAAGTCTTCACCCCGCGGTCTTCGTTGCCGCCACTGCCTCACCTGGTGTGAAGTTCGGGCTCCCTCGCAAACGCTGGTTTCGCTGTTCAAAAAAGCGAAATATGGTATAGAAAAGCATGTTGTCTTCAGTCTGCTTCGCGGCATCTAAGAATTTCCGTGCAGAAATGTTGTCGTGGCCGCCGATGCCCCGGATGAACCGTAAGGCAGCTAATACCTGGTGTTTGGAAAGAAGCACTTCCACGATCTCGTCGTTTGCAGTGGAGAGTCGCTGGGAGGGAGGGACAAAGGTCCTGTAAGTGCCAGCGACGGGAACAGACTGGGATGCAGTTCCGAACGCGGCTGTGACAAGAGTTACCTTCAGCATGTCCAGAGACAGCTGGTGGGCAGGAGGATAAAAACTTTCTAGGGATAAGAGCAAACAAGCCTGAAAGACACATTTCAAACTGGCTTCAGCGTCAAACGTTAGAAGGTTAAACGTGAAGTCCCGAAGCCCACGGCCGGAAAGCGGGGGCCGCATACCAAAGGCTTGGAGTCGCTGAGGACGTGGTACTGCAGGAACTGGTGCAGCATGGAGAAGAGGTTGTGCCGGACCAGCGTCTTGATGACGAGCTCGTGTAGGTAGTGCTGGGGGCGGAGACGGGAGAACAGCCCGTTTCCAATCCCCGCTCGCCCCAGAGGAGAGGCCGCGGGGTCCCGGGCCGGAGCTAAGGGCTGGGTATACGTGTTTCCACGAGGAAGGGGACAGGTTTCCGTCCCCTGCGCGTCCACAGGACACCCCTCCTCCCCCCTCAGGACGACACAGGAGTGTTGGGAAAGGCCCTCCGCGTCCCGGGTCGGGGTGCGGCCCCTGCTCGTCTAACTCGGGATGACAGGTGCCGACAGGACGGTACCTGCACTGTGATCTGAAACTGGTTGAGCGAGCGAATATACTCCATCAGCACGGCGATCACGAACTTATGAGGCACGTCCTACAGAGGAAAAGACAAGTCTTAACAACACCGAAGACTTGCGAGGAGGTTGCCTGCAGCTCGTTTCTCCACCCTTTGTTTCCACGTGAATCTGGCCCAGGGTTCCGTTTTGCTGCTTTTGCACAGATCCAGAACCTTCCCCGTCCACAGTCATGTTCTGGCCTGAGTACTGGAGGTCAAACGATTAACACGAGGTCATTACCCGAGACACCTCCAGATAGTCTTATCGCATCTGAGTTCTACCCCTTTCCTCCGCTCCCTGCAAACAAGACCTCCGGGGTCCCCGTCGCCCACCTTCTTCTCGGCGAACACCGACAGGACGTGGGTGTACATGTCGGACTGATCGACCACCGCCTGGGTCCGCACCGGCCTCCTGAGAAGCGGACTGCTCCGGCTCTGCCCGGCTTCCAGCGCCTGAACGACACGTGGCAAAGGGGACCTGAACCATTGTCTCAAACCCAGGAGCCTCAATTCCTAGACCCTGTGCCCTTGAGATGGGAATGGAGGGGGGCACGCGCTACAGAACGCTTTGTCCCGTGCAGCCAG
Organism: Nasua narica; assembly: GCA_028533885.1. Taxonomy (NCBI): domain Eukaryota; kingdom Metazoa; phylum Chordata; class Mammalia; order Carnivora; family Procyonidae; genus Nasua; species Nasua narica. The sequence continues at coordinate 37,636,281 of CM052808.1, read as the reverse complement.
AGGCGGCTGTCTGGAAAACAGGCTACTTACTGTTCACGAACGGAACGAAAAGGCTTAAGTCTGTTTCTTCTTGAGACATTTTTTTGACTTTAAAATCCCTAATGAATCACGGACTTTCTGGTGTTTGTTACCTAATAAAAACAGAATGGCGTCCTGCATCTTTCTTTACGAAGCCCTGATCCTACAGTAAGTGAAGGCACGTAGGAGACTCTGTGTGGATGTCCGAGTGGTAACGAAGTCCTCCCCGGACACCACAGACTGGGGAAGCTTTGTGACCCGATGGACGGCCTCACCCGACTCCTTAAGGCAGTCTGCCCAGCGCAGCTCGTGCCGGGCCGTGGCGGGCCCTGAGAGGCCCCGAAGGGCAAGGGCTAGGGCTGAGGAAGCCGGTGAGCCAGAGCAGGGGTGCACAGAAACCCACAAGTAGTAGCCCCCCTGCTTCCCACAGCCGCGTAGACCAGCAGCAAGGCCAGGAAGGCTCTGGAAGGGCTCGGCCCTCCTCTGCCGCCTTTGTGTCTGACAGGACGGGGACGGACGTGGACAGACATGCTCCAAGGTCGCTCAGCCTTCAGCAGCCTGCGTCAGTCCTGTTATCCTGAGGAGCTGAAGGGGAGGGCAGCTGGGGTTTCTCGTTGCTTAAAACCACTTCTGTCTTCAGCCTCAGGACTCATAGATCCTTGAAGTGAAAAACTTCGTTGCATTCATCCTAAGGTCGTAGCAGGAGCTGGTTCTAAGCCACGTGAATGTCTCGAGCCCCTCACGACAACCTGCCATGTGAGGGCCCAGTGCTAATCCTCACTGCAGCCGGCGCGCTGACGGAATGCCCACACGAGTCTGTCTTTCCCCACAAGGAGAGGCTATAAGAGGATGTGGCAAAGCGATTATACTTCTAACTTATTAAGTCTCGCTCTGACTTAGCAGGAGGATGTAAACAGTAAGGCCAAGCTGAAACCAGTGTTCTTATCCATAAAACGGGTAAGACCAAGGATCTACGATCCTGTGTGAGACCCGACAGGTTAGAACCAACAGAAGGTGAGGCAGGGAGTGGCACGCGGTGTCAAGCTAACGGGCTGTCGGACCGAAGCTGCTGCCTCTCAGCTGCGCCCACCGTGCCCCCCAGCACGCAGGCCTCCGTGGCGTCCTGCCGCCGCCTCGGGAAACAGGCTCACAAGCTCACCGTTGTGTAGCTCTGCTCCGCGTCCAGGTACTTCTTATACTCGTGATTGAGTTTGTCAAGAACCGTGGCGATCACAGGTAACGTCGCTCTGTCGGACTCACTCAGCACTGGAAGGAAGGTTCACACACGTCAGCCGAGCTTACGTCCGCTCGGAACACAGACATGCTGCTGGGACAGAAAGAACCAACCTCCAAGGGCCACCAGGGCCAACCTACCTCCAGTGGGCATCCAGAGAAATGGAATCGTTTGGAGACCTGGAGTCTAGAATTCACTCACCAGCCCTTCCCGGGGACTAGAAAAAGTAGCTACGGACCGTTTCGGCAGAAAGTGCTCAAAGTAGAGATCTCTGTAGTGAGGGACTTGGATTCTGGAAAGGGTCTGTTTTCAGGCTGGGGACGGTAGCGCCCTGCCCTCGGCTGCCCCCGCGAGGTCTGGGGGTCTCGCTCTCACCTGGAACCATCCCACCTAGCTTTCCCCCCGAGTTACCACAAGTCACCTTGCTATTTCATCGCCTTTCCAGGGGCTTAAATAAGCCACCCTTCAAGTGAAAGAAGAGGCTACAGGCTGTGCACGAGACAGAAATGTGGCCCGGCTCCCAAGGAAAAGTGTGGGCAGCCCAGCCCCACCCCTGGAGCCAGACCGAGGGGGGAGGTCCACTTACTCTGCGAACAGACTGACAGGATGACCATCTTGCACTCCTTTCTCTGGAGGAGAAAGTCCATCAGTCTTCCTTTGTCTGGCAAGAGGTTTACGATGGGCTGAAGCTTCACTTGGAGGTTCCAGAGGTAGCCTGGGCGGAGGACGCAGCAAAGGTTGTACAGGATGCAAATCTGAACAAAAGCCCAAAAGGTGGTCCCCGGAAACATTCGGCGGGGAGAAAGGGGGTGATCGTGCACAGCCCGGACATGAACCCGATCCTACCGCCCCGGGCGCGGCCTAGGACCCGCAGGCCGTGCCTGACGGGAGGACTGACGACTGCGTGCTCGAAGGCTTCTTATGCCAAGGGGGCCCTCTCTGATCACTGGGTCATCAACCATGTAGCTCCCATAACTGGGGGGGGGGGGTTGGGGGGTGACTCAGAGTAGTTCCGTCCCTATACCTAGCCCCCTTTTTAGCCTTGAAAGTTGAAAAAGATGTTAAGATGTGGTATGAACTTGGGCCCTATACTCTGGTTTCTCCCACGGTGGCTCTTCAGGCAAAAGGTAACTCCAGAGGCTCCCAAGGGAATTTTGTAATTCGTCCATTCACCGATCCATGACTTTCCCCGAACACCCACACTGGGCGGTTCCAACTCACAGTTGGGGTTCCGCAAGAGAATTCAACACTGCATTAAACATGGCCTGAGCGATCCCATTCTCGATTCGCCCACAGCTGGTCAGAGCTAGGTGGAGACGAGAGAAGTGCATCCCACGGGCACCAGGGCGGATTCTCACCCTAAGAATCCTGGGGGCCGAGACAGGAGTGCACGGATGCCTGAAGACAGATGTGGGAAGCCCGGAAGACAACTAACGTCCCGAGGGAGCGTCCCCAGCACCGTCGGGAGTATAAGCACGCCTCTCGCACGGCTGGAACAGGAAAGGGCTCGGCCCAGCGGGTGTGCCGGTGGGGGGTGGTAAGGACCAGGTGGGGGGGCCCTGCACACCATGCTACGGGGCCTGGCTCTTCAGAATGGACAGAGTTAAAGGGGCCAAGAGCAGGAGAATGGCCCATTCTCGGCTATTAATTTTTAAAATAACATATGCTCAGGATAAAACACAGAATAACAGAGAACAGAGTATAAAGTGAGAAATTCTCCCATTCCGGGGTTGAAGGGAGCGGTCATCTCTCAGATTCACTCGGAAACAGCACTGGCGACTCCGGCCTTCCCAAGCCAACAAGTACTATTGTCTACTTCGACGATCGCCCCCTCCGACCCACCTTGGCTCGCACTGATGATGATGTCAGGCTGAAAGACGATCCAGGACGAAGAATCTGCGTGTTATAGGAAGTGGTAAACCAGGGAGAGATGAGAACAAAAGACAAACCCCGCTCTGACTGGCACTGCCTGCCCCGCCCCTACTTGCAGAGGCTCCTGGGCGGTGAGGAAAGCTCCCCGGTTCAGATCATTCACAGCTGGCGAGGCCAAGGCCACAGGCCCTCTCAGACACCAGTGTAAGAGGGGGCGACAGCGTCCCTTCTGCGCCCAGCAGCAAGGCCTTTGTAAAGGATACAGAGTTTGCACGGGACAGGAGACTGGCTGGTCACAGGAGCAGGACCTGCCAATGGAAAACACACAAGTGTGCAAGGACAACGCCATCAGAAAATCGTGCCAACACCCATGCTTAGGATGTGAAATGCAGTACTTTTTAAAGACTTTGGTAAGTGTTTATTCAACTGTAGTTAAATGAGGAAGGAGTGAACGGTCTTGTCCCACTGATAACACATACAAGGAGGAAAGGGGAAGTCGAGAACAATCCATGAAAATGTCCTCCCAAGAAGGGGAAAAGTTATCAAGAATTTATTCAGAATTCTTCTGCAATAACCAAGGATGATTCATCATCATTTACACACGCGCCGTAAAGAACTGAGAAATGTCCCTGGATGAGTCAAGATCAAATCCCACGTGACAGGACTCATAATGACCAGTTACACTGCCTGTGTGTCAGGCGGGGAGCCCTCCACGAACTTGAGACACACAGCCCGGCAAACTAAACATCATTCCCAGTTCTGTTCCCCCTCCCCAGAGGCAAGCAGAAGATAGCTTTTAGTCAGCGGGCTGGGAAAGACCACCCAAAAGTGGAAAGGGCCCGTGGGTCCAACAAGCTAAGGCAAAAAACACTTGCATCAAGCACCCGAGGGTCCTCAACACTGGCCACCAGTCACGCGGACTTAACTGCTCTCAAGTGAGAGCCAGCTGCCCCGGGTTTTTAAAGCAACCCCCCGACCCCAGGTGATCCTAACATACAGTCAGCTCCACAACACTGGCTGAATGAGACCAAAAATAGGGGAAATGAGAGCAGCTGGCTCATCCCAAAATTTGTTGGCGTCCTCTTTCAAAACAGCCTAACAAGCTCTTCCTGCCGGCACGCCCTGCAACCGCACAGGGCGGGCAAGATACAAAGATGCTACAAGCTACAAGGGGCTTACAGTCTAGCAGGAAAAACAAGACAGTCATTAACTATAAAAAATGCTTTACCAACCCACACTCCGGAGGCCAGAGACTCCGTGGACCTTTGAATGATTAACCTGTGTCAGCTATTATTTTGATCGTACCTGGCATTTGATTATAACTAGCCAATTAGAACCTGACTGCCTTCTGACTGGTCCCAAACCACCAGAACAGTGCAGAAGGTTTTTAATGTCTAGAACTGGTTTTCCCCCCAATTCACCAGCAGTTACCTTCATGTCAAGTAAGCAGCAGATACAAGATAAACATCTGACACAAATTTTTTTTTTTTGAGTGCGAGCAAGTGCAGGGGGCTGGGTGGGTGGGGGCTGATCTTAAGCAGACGCCACACCCAGCAGAGCCCGATTCAGGACTGGCTCTCACGACCCTGAGATCATGACCTGAGCTGAAATCAAGAGTGGGTCACTTAACCAAGCGAGCCCCCGGTGCCTGGACACAACCCATTCTTTTAATGCTAATACTGTTAGCTCAAGAAAAGGAAGATGCTGGAAGGAACACAAAGCCGAAAGAAACATAAGAACTCGCTCCTTCCTCCGCCGATGCTGCCAGAGAGTTATCAAGCTTCTGGCTGATCCCACAAGTCGAGGCAGGCAGGCTGGAGGCGGTGCTCTTGCTAACCTCTCACCCGCAGCCTGACCGGAATCTTCCCTGACAGGTGCGAGCCCTCCCGACGGCAGGCAGGGCCCAAGCCCGGATACTATCTGACAGGGTTCCCTTTCAGGGAGAAAACATTGCCACCGAAGCTCCAAACGTGTGCCCTTCTGCCTGGCTGTGCGCACTGAGGTTCCAACAGCTTACTCTACCCTCCGATCGCCTTTAAAACACAGCTGAATGTTATTCCCATGAGCTCTAGCTTGAAATCAATTACACTGGGAAAAGGCAAAAATAAAGCCCAACGGTTTCTTTCTCCTTCGCTGAAATCCTGACCTTCTCTCTTCTCTGACCTCCTCCTCCTCCCACCTCGTGTAGGGCAGATCTCAAAACACCAAAGCAGCACAGCCTTAAGCTCTTACGGGGCCTGCCAGTGAGAAGAAAATGCAGTATTTACTAAGTAGCCATGAGAGAATGTGGGAGAAAGGCAAGGAAAAGTGATCCCAGCTTTAAATAGCCAGACGCAGCTACTTCTAATCTCAGCGTTCCAGGACACAGGCAAAAGGAAAATGGAGGGTGTATTTAATAGTTAAACTAAAAAATCTCTCAGCTTCAGTGGGTAATCCCAACTCTTTTAGTTATTTTTATCATTTTTCAAGTTGGCTCTACATCCAACGTGGGGTTCAAACTCGCGACCCTGAAGAGTCGCGCACTCTACCCACCGAGCCAGCCAGGAGCCCCTCCCAACTCTCCATTTTAAAGCTCAGGGAAATCGTTCCAATTTCTTCAAAAGAAGATTCATGTATCTTATAAAAAAAGCTTTTCACAATGGCACAATTTTACTGATAACGATCAGTAGGATTTTCATTAAAAAAAAAAAATCACCCCTCCCCAGAGCACTTGGACCCGGGAACACTCGCGTGCCCTCTTAATTCCAACCGCCGGTGGGGGGGCGGGGGAGGCCCTTACCTGCCACGGGGATCTGGTAGGGCTGAATGGAGCGCGCTGGGAGCACAGGGTGATGGAAGGTGACGGTGCCATCAAACTCGCCCCTTAACTTGATGTCAAATATCACCGATGTCTGAAGTGGGGAAAAGTAAAAGTTGGGACCCCGAAACAGGCCTCGACGGACTCGGCCCACCCCTTCCGTTCTCTCGCATCCTGCCAGTCCCATCAGCTTCGAGTCTGCGAGCCTGCGCGCACCGCATCCCTGCAGGCTGGTTCCGGGTAGGGAGGAGGGCGCTGCGGTATCACAACTCTGGGGCCCTGCCCCCCACGCTCACGGGGACACACACACTCCTGGCGCTGACGCCGGGCAGACCCTGAAGAGCTCCGAAGTGATTCCAGCAGATCTTTTTCACTTTAACTCATGACACCTTCGCTAGTCCAGAGGAGGGTGTCACCACCCTGCAGGAGGCATGGGACAGGAGTAGCCCGTCTACGACCAGATAGCCAGCTAACCACGCAGAAAACAGCAGGACCCGTTCTAGTCTTTCTCTTGGGCCGCAGAGCCTCAAACCATTACCCCTCAGCATTATCATCTCTCCTCACGAAGGAAGCACCAAGCTCACGTGCTCCCGTTAAGGCTGTGGTTCTGCAGTAAGTTCCCAACCAAATAAGTGGGCTACTTTCCTCATGGGCTACTTTCTGGAATACTCTCTCACTCACTGTAATCAACAGAGAGGGAATCACTGGTTTTTTCTAAACCATCTAGAATATCAAACCCATTTGCATCCAGAAGACTGATGCTTTAGCACGAAAAGCACTTTCTAGCCTTCGTTCTGAATGTTTTATCAATTTTCACAATTCTTTTCGGCAACTCTGACCAATGAGACGCACACACACCACTCTCACCTCCGTGTCCTGGTGATGAACCACCACTAGGTTATCCACCACGTTGAGGGCAAACTTCCCCGTCCGATTTAACTTCAATATGTGCATCTTTTTACAGGCGCCTTCTCTGTCAGATAACACAAAAGTTAAAAAATAGATCGACGAGCTTTAGTTCGTATTTTAAAATCGGAGAACGAGGACAACATTAAATATACCGTGGTAGGTGATAGAGGACTACCTCCGCTCCTGTACTATTGGAGGTCCGGGAGTGATGCCTCAAGAAGAGAACGTAAAGCTGTCCATATCTAGAGAACAGAGAGACAGATGTCACCTCGGGCCACTTGAAATGCCTCCGTTCTAAATGCCAAAGTAGGAGGCCAGCATAGTTAATTATGATGTATTCGCTAATGGAATATTTCACAGCCATCAGAAATATTTACAAACTGCAGTTAGTGAAAAAAAAGAAAACACAGCTAATTATAAAGCAAACCGGGGGATGCAAAACTAAATACAGCTCAATCACAACACTTTAAAAGGAAACACAAACACAATGTCCAAAACTACTAGAAAGCAATATGTATTAATAGCTATTCTTGAGTAACAAGCTCAGGCCATCTTCGTTTTCTCTTTCTGTATCTTCCAAGGTTTATAGTAAGTATATTCCTTGCTACTAGGGAAATACAATCGTCTTCTTTTGCAAGCCTCACAGCCCGACCTCGCCTGCGAGAAGTTCCCGAGTGCACACGGCTACCCTGGAGGCCGGCAAGGCACTCATTCTGCCACCGGGATGAGACCAAAGGGGAGGGAGTGGGTCCCTGCTGCCAGTGGGCAAGGACCGTTCTCGTACTTATTCTCCAAACCAGGAGGCCACAGAAGATTGCCTTAAAAAAAAGCATTCTAACTGCTAAAAAATGTTAAACTTCAAAGCCACTGTTTTCAGCCAAAGAAGACTCAGCAGTTATTTGGGAACAAAATCGACCTTTTTGAATAGGGTTAGGGATACATAGGATATTCTTCGTATCAGTTTCCATTACTGTGTGTTTAAAATTTCCATAACGAAGTACAAAAATGGAGATAATCTGTATTTACAAATGAAGATATACCTTCCAACATGAGCAATTCAGTTCCATGCTTGTTACTTAAAAAACTATGCTCTTCTTTAGAGCAAGAAAGATATATTTTAGCTAAAAGAAAGTCCTTGATAAGCTTCAACTACTCATAGAAAAAAAAAAAAATTCTAGAGCTAAGATACCTAAAAAATAGACTGGTCTGACGTTTTCATTTTATCAGGCTAGAATGGTGGAAAAACTTCCCTAAGGTCACAAAGCTAGTAAAATCAGTAAAGAATGCCAAGTCGGTGGCAGGTTTCCTTATTCATAAAAATCTAGGCACTGAAAGGGCAAGGGAGCGCCTTGATCAAGTGTCAAAGAGGGCAGTCCCACAGGGCTTACGACACACTTCTACTTCTATTACCAAAAGCAATTTCAAGAAAGAATTCTCTCAAAAGACAGACATACATGGTCGCCATAGCGATGTCTCTCTCAGAAAGGTTCAGCTTGGTTGACTTGGGCACAGCTGGTAATTCAATCTCAAACTTGGGCAGCTTCGACATAGTGCCGGCCTGTTTGGGTGATAAAAGCATTGGGAAAAGCCGATTAAACCCCTCTGAGGCTTTAGCATCCCCTACGTGAACCCACTGAGGATTTGCGCACACTATGTCTCTCCATCCTTTCCCAAGCCCCGCCATGGCCTTTACTCCCGGGGGTCTGTCCCCACACAAGGGAGTGCTTCTTGGGGGAGACGGGAGGGTAGAGTGTGCCCTCTCGTGGCCAGAAGTGGTGAACTCACCGGTTGGAGGAACTTGCCCCTTGGAAGTACTCGCCACCTCAGGAGGTCAGAGGAAGGGGTGGGGGAGGGACTTTTGCTAAAGAGAGGCTCTCATACCCGAAAATAAAAGGGCTGCAGCACATTCCCGAGGACCGTGGTAGACAGCAGAATCACAGCGCCCTCGGGGCAGTACATGTACCAATTCACATTGATATTCTGGCTCTTCAGGAGTTTCAGAGTTCGCTTCTCTGGGAACACCTGAAGCAAAGTGCAGGGAACGGAGTAGTTTACAGAACAGTAAAATGGAAGACCACTGGCAGAAAATTAAAACAAAAAGCAGGAGCACCTGGGTGGCTCAGTCAGCTGAGCGTCCAACTCCCGGTTTCTGCTCAGGGCGCGATCTCAGGGTCTTGAGATCCAGCCCCACGTGGTAGAGCTCCACGCGCTGTGGGGAGTCTGCTTCTCCTCTCCCTCTCCCTCTCCCTTCCCCTACTCAAGCACACACATTCTCTCTCTCTCAAATAAATAAATCTTTAAAGGAAAAAACAGGGGCACCTGGGTGGCTCAGTCGGTTAAGCATCTGCCTTCGGCTCAGGTCATGATCCCGGGGCCCTGAGATCGAGACCCCCGTTGGGCTCCCCTTTCAGCGGGGAAGCCTGCTTCTCCCCCACTCTCCCTGCTTGTGTTCCCTCTCTCACTGCCTGTCAAATAAATAAAATCTTTAAAAAAAATAAAAAGAGAAAAACCACTAAATAAATTGAAAAGATTTTGTTACAGCTACTGATCTGGGTGCTGAGTGCCTTATGAATCTTGGCTCATGGACTCCTAGCACACCCCTGGGACCTGGGCATCACAGACACCTGACCAAGGAGAAAACAAGGCTCAGACACCAGTGACGACAGTTACAGCCCAGGCAGGCCAGGTCACTGCAAGGCCGGGGTCCGAGCCTCCGCGATCTCGAGCGCCATCCACCAAAGGGCAAAGGGAGTAGCCGTGCCCCACCCCTACTCCGAGCCCCACACGTGGAATCAGCCACCGCCCAGGCTGCAGCACTGGCCTTCCTCCTGGCCTCCACCTTGCAGTTAGCACTGAGCCCGGAAGCAGCTCCCTTTTGCTAACAGTCGTGTCCATGAGATGCTGCATGCAAGCCCAATATTTTACAGTCAAGGCATGTTTCAAATATACTGTAAATATTCTGATACACTAAGGAACACAGTGTAGAGCCCCAAGACGTTAATGCTCCTAGAATACTGTGCTTGAGAACTGCCATGGAAGTCAGGGTCGGGAGGCCCAGCTGTCTGGACAGTTGGGATAGAATTAAATAAGGATGTGTGAGCATCCTCTTCCTTTTCAATTTATTTCTTGAAGAGCTGAAGACCGTCTAGATGACGGGAATGTACACTCTCCCACGGCAGAGAACAGAAAGCTATGTGATTGTCCTATCCGCACTACCATATATACAAAACCCGGTGCGTAGATTTGTGCAGTTTCTTACCCGTGGTCATTACAAAGGTTCTGATGAGGCCCCACAGCAAAGCCCTGTGGTATTAATATCTCGTATTTTGCTTACACGGGTGTATTTTCTCCATCCCTACATTCTAAATTATACTGCATTCATGAGGTCGACAAAATTCAACCCTGCGAGAATGCTAACACCCTCCCGACCAGCTCCACTGAAAGCTCGAAGATGCATCATTGCTCAAGGTCAGGCAGATGAAACATACTACGAGCTGATGAGGCAGGTGCAAAGTCCAGTCTAAAGAGTGAAAAGGAATGGGAAACATCTGCAAACCATCAATCTGATAAAGGGTTAATACCCAGAACATATGTTTATGGACTGATAATATGCAGTTCTGGCAAAAACGTGGGAAATGGAGATTCCTACATCGAAACTAAAAGCGTGGGGGTGCCTGGCTGGCTCAGTCAGAGGAGCGAGTGACTCGATCTTGGGGTTGTGAGTTCAAGCCCCACGGGGGTGTGGAGCTTAAAGACTAAAAAAAAATTTTATAATTAAAAAAATTAATTTAGAGATATCTGTTCAGCTTTTTGGAAGTTGGTACCTATGCTGTAATTCCACGAACTGCCTCACCCAAGAATATAAAGAAATGTTTGCAAGCATGTTCACTGCAGAATTTATAATCACAAAAACATGAAAACAAGCCAGAGGTTCATCAACAGGGAATAAGTGAAACTGTAGGACACCCACACAATAGGATACTACTCAGTTAGAATAAAATATGGACAGGGGTGCCTGGCTGGCTCAGTAAGGGGAGCATGTGACTCTTGATCTCAAGGTCGTGAATTTAAGCCCCATGTTGGGTGGGTGTAGAGATTACTTAAATAAAACTTTAAAGATTGTTTAAAAAAAAGAATAAAATATAGACACACACCCAAGACATACTACTATGCAAATAAAACCAGCCACAAAAGTTTATATACAACATTCCTGTTTTTGTAAAATAAAAAAAGTTTATAAGAATGTATGAAAAGAAATATATACTCAACTTTTCATACTAGTTATTTCTAGGGACAATGGGGGGGACTTTTATCTTCCATATATCCTGGTAATGTTTAATTGTTTTATAAAAACATGTATTTCTTATAGTTAGAAAAAAAGAATAAAAACCTAATAAGCAACAGACTAAAACTCTAGAATCTCAAAATATCTATTTAGAACTGAATTCAAAAGACTGCCAAACTCCCATCACAGACCTTTCCCCCGCAAGCATAAGTGATCAACATAATACCTGGTAAAATTCAATTCCTTGATCTGTTATGAAGACAATTTCAGTAGAACTGGTCCAACAGAATCCTAGTATGTTGGCGTTCTTGGTCTGAAAAAGAATTACAAAAAATTTAATTAAAAAATGTTTGTATAACTCTTCAAAAGCTTAAAATACTCAATCCCTCTTTACTAAAAGTCACCCAGATTTGATTACTTATTAACAAATCAAACTTTCTTTTGGGAACTATAACATTCGCAGATTTCCACCTGGAACACGTCACTGAAGCCCCGGACTCTTAATTCCTTCTGGTCAAGAATGGAGGGAAAAGCCTTAACTTCAGAGAATGGTAACTGACCGCATCTTCTACCTTAAGGAATCAAAGGACAGCTGGCCTTCTCTTAGTCAGCCACAGCACAAAAGGCATTAGGAAAGAATAAAGGCCTAACGGTTCTCAGGGAGTGCTGAGCAGCCCGGGTCAGGACCGTGCGCACCAGCCTCCTCCTTGCCCGGTGCCCAGCAGTGCCCCACGCCCGAGCGCAGACTGGGCTGGGACAGGGTCTCTGCTGCATGCACAGCATCAGGAGGTCTGCGAGGGGCTCAATGACTGGGCCCGGCGCCTTTCCTTGTCACAGAGCCCACACTGAACTCCATTTAGCAAAACGATGACAAAGCTGCTAAAAGCCACACCAATCCACCAGCACCTTCTGCCAGTTTCCACGGTGCCATCTTGTGGCTTTTCCTGAGCCCCCTCTAGCCTCATTCATTAGACGCAGCAAATCTAATTAAAACAGATTAGAATCTACACTTCGGGAACGAAACCGGGACACAAAAAAAGACAAATGAAGGAAAGGAAACATCAGGAGAGAGGAAAAAAAACTCCTCTTCCTTAAACCTCCAAAGAGGCTGTTATAAAAGGAATCCAGGGTCCCAGCCAGAGGGGCAGCCGGCACGAGGAGGGCGGAGGCCACTCGAAGTGCTGACACCGCCTATGCTAACACCCGGTCACCCACTGAGTCCTCCCGATTCCATCTCGTAGAAGAAAAAACAGGCCTGTACCCAAGAGTCCCAGGGCCCACATGTGACGCACCGCCTGCCTCCAAGTATGTGCTGGCAATTCCCCCGCCCCACGGCGTCTCCACCGCGGGACCCCCACAGGGAAATGGCCGGCAGCTGGGAAAGGATCCGGGCCCATACCTTGCACTCCTGCGTGTACTCCAGCTGAGAACTATCCGGGATAAAATTAGAAAAGTCCTGAAAAGTAAAAAAAAAAAAAAAAAAAGGGAAGGAAGGAAAAGAAAGAAAAAACGAGAAAATTCAGATCAAGCAACATATTGCCAACCTACGTTGGTAGACAATAAGACAAAGACAAATTCATTTATTTTTTTTTTCAAAAGACAAATTGAAAGTGATCAGAAAATAATTGATAAAAGAAAAGAAAACTAAAAGGACCAATGTGGACACTGACTCCTTATAACTCAATTCAAAAAAAAACTAAATATTCAGTTAGAGTTTAGAGACTGATACTGAAAAGCAACACATTTAATGTGTTGCCGCACCTTGTAAGAGGCTTTCCAAAGCTTTCACAAGTGAATCCTGGCAGAAGGAAATCAGATTCTGTCTCTTCCTAATAGCTTTCACTCTACTTTACAAATGACGATGGTAAATACTTATAAAGGCAAAAAGGCCAAATAGCGTTCCAACTTTGAATGTCTGTTCTTGGGGGTCAAGCATTCAAAGATCAAGAGGTGAGCAAATGAAGCTATTCCAGGTAAAGCTAATTCACCAAGTTGCCAAAAATGCACCTCACATAATCTATGCTGCTGGCTATCAATCAATACAAAAGATACCCAAGGCTCCAAATTACTTTTTAAAAAATGTAAGTAAAAAATGACAAACTAAGGTCATAAATTTTATCCCTTGAATTGTCCTTCTCCAAGAATTCCAAAGGCTGAAATACAACAGAACTGTAACTTTCATGGCATTAAAACAATCAAGGCTTCCTTTAACACTATTTTTTTGCAATTCGTTCTCTTCTAAATGTACTTCTAATGTCCTTTTCTTTATGCTGTCTTTAAAGATATGTCCTGGGGTTCCTGGCTGGCTTAGTTGGAAGAGCATGTGACTCCTGATCTCGGGGTGATGGGTTTGAGCCCCATGCTGGGTGTGGAGATTACTTATTTCAAGTGTTATTTATTTAGGCAAAGACATGTCTTACCACAGTCTTTGAGGTCCTCTGAACAGCCAATATCTTATTTTCTAAGGAAAACTTAATGCACTTCACTTCTCCTTTGTCTTCCATTCTTTAAGGGAAAAAAAAAAGTTATGAATTAAAGTTAATAACTGAATTCTAGCATCTAGCATTCTGTGAGAAAAGCTATATACTCAAGGAAGCAGCAAATCTTGATTGAGAATTATGTTTCTGAAACTATCCAGACTTCTCTTCAAACAACAGAATCCAACTGGCAACAAGTTGCTGATGAAATTTACGGCTTTGTGGTTAACAAGTGACTGACGAATGAAGAACAGATGCATTTTCCCCTGAGAACCATCTGAGACGTAAATAAGTAATACCCTCACCGCAACCGTCTCCAGAAACTACCGCCTTTCCTCCCCATCGCTCTCACAGCAGTGTGTGTGAAGGAGTGTAAGCTTTCCCGTTTCCTTCCCAACCTACAGGACGTTACAAAGGGAAGTCAAGGGATGGATTTCAGAGCAGCACCAGCCAACTTTTGATTGTGGTGACGGTTAACCCATGTCAAGACTCATCAACTGTATATGCTAAATATATGCACTTAATTCTACCACAACAGAACTGTTAAACATACACAAAATGGCTAAAATTTTGGCCAATAAAATTAAAATTTAAAAGAGGGTAAATCCAGTATCTTCCTCCTCGAACCCTCCAGAACCTTCCTCCTCGAAGCCCCAAATCTGGATCATCACCAGCTCACTCGCATTTTCCACGCCCAAAGGACCATCAAAACTTAACCCAAGACCTTCCTCGGCACCTGAGTGCCCACGCACTACCAGTCTACTCTGTCTTCAGTCTGGTCTTTAGCGTGCCTGGCACCGACCACTGCAATCTTCGCTCAGTGGTATCCCTGACGTTGATCTGCTCCCAGCTAATGAAACGTCAACGCTGTGAACAGCACGATCTTTCCAAGCACTGGTGAGATCATGCCATGCCCCATCTTACAAATTTTCAGCAAGAAGATAAAGCCCTAATTCTCTAGCAGAATACCTAAGTTTCAAGATGACTCTTGCCAGGGTCTAAACCACCACCGCGTCCCCTTCCCTGCGAGGACACCTGAGGTCAGTTACTCAGACCTGGAATTCCCCCCAACGCCAGGCTTGCTCGATTTTACACTCGGTATTCTCTCCACCTGAAAGGCCGACTCTCCTCCCCATGTAGAATCATCCCATGCGAGCTTTAAAGTTTTGCTCAAAGGCTCCCTCCTCTCTGAGGCCTTCCCCATTGTCTCCTGGCCTACCCCAAGATAAACTTCTCAGCAATTTTGTGCGCCCAAATTTTGAACAGAGTGCTATTAGAGTTTTCACAATCAACAGAATGTGTCTCCCACACTCAATTTAGGAGTTCTGCAAAAGGGCGCCAGGCTGCTTGTGCCCCGTGCCTAGCAGTGTTACAACCAGTGTTTGTCCAACGAATGAGTGATCTGTTTTCTACTTCAAAAACAGTTTCCTATTAGTGCAGGCCACCTGCAAAAAAATTTAAGTCACCACTGAACTGAGGGCCCACACTGTACTTTTCCCTTCTGTAATCACAAGAGTTAAAGACCAGGTAATTTATCAACCAAATCGAGATACTTCTGAAAGTGAAAGGAAGTGCAATTCGCAATTATACTGGTTCAACTTGCATAAACTGGGACATCCAGTCACCTTTCATGGAAGCTGGGATTTCCTTAATATACATTATTATGTAGGAAACACTAATCAGGAATCTCCTCCACCTACTACACAGCCTGAAAAGACCCAGGCCAGATGAGGAAATGAAGGACCTCCGCTGTCAAGATGCCAGAAAGGGGCACATTAGTAAACTGACTTGCTAATTTCAAGTGGCAGGAAGTGGGTTCCCTCTGTTGAAGCATTTGATTCCCAAATCAAGAGAGAACTACGCTACACACTTCACTCTGACACTAAGTACCGACAGGTGCCACCAACACTGCACAGCAGGTGTCTGCTTGCCTCTCCCTACGCACAGGGATCTGCAAGCGTGTATACACTTCAGCCAAGGGACAAACTTTTTGAAGCCACCTTGTGAATGAGAAACAAACACATCATTTTGCTTACATGCAACCGTTATTCTGTGAATGGCAATAGTTACCGAAATGAGATGGGATTTCTGTCATCTGGGCCTTTAACTACCACCCCGGTAGCTCCACCTGATCGAACTGCAAAAACCTGGGAGGGAAAAGAAGCAACGTTAATGGTCTGAACTTTGAAAAGACTTTAGACACATACACGGGCCTCCAGGTGATTATTTCTACTACACCCACTGCTGGTTCAGCTCTTCTAACGTGGCATCCATCAGTCTGCAGATGCTTGGTATTCGCATCCATTTTAAGGGACAAGAGCGTAGAGACCAAAAAGGTTATACCCTTCCTAGTGCAGCGCACTGTGCAACACCCGACCGGGGTCCCTGCGGCTACACATTTTAATCTGGCACGGCAAAGGCGCCCTCGATGCACTTGAGCTCCCCCTGCTACTCCTCACACTGCTTTTCCCCCCTTTCCTAAATTCCGATAATAAGAGTAATCTCAACGTCTAAATCCTCCACTGCAAGGTAACTGATGACAAATAAAGACAACAAAGGCGCCGGGAAAGGGCTTGGCGAGCTAGCAGTTGACCACACCGGCCAAAGGGCGCTGCTGGGTGTGCGGCGCAGGTTCGGGGTCCACCCGGCTGTCACTTTGGAGAAGAAAGCCTCCGCCGAGGGCTCCCGGTCCCTCGACCCACCCAAGAGCCCGGAGCTGGCGCCACTCCTGCGCCGGGACCGAAGGGGAGGCCCCAGGCCTGGGTGCGCGTGGGACGCCCCTGGGGCGCCGGGGACGGCGGGCGGGCGCGCGTCCGGCCGCGCCGGGGAGGAGGGCGCGGGCCGGCCCGGACCTGCTTGTTGGCCTCATCGAAGAAGACGCAGTTGACCGGGTTCGCCTTCTCGAAGTGCACCGGCCGGTCGCAGAGCTCCAGGTAGTAGTCCTCCTCGCCCATAGCGGGCGCCGCCGCTGCGGCGGGTGGTCCGGGGGCAGCCGCCAGCGTGGAGCGAGGCCAGCGGCGCCCAGCACCGGGACGCAGCGAGTCGGGCCGGGCGGTGGCTACGGCGATCCGAGCGGGCACGGAAGCCGCTTCCTGGTGCCACGCCCCCACCCCGTCCGGCACGTGACCCGCCGGCCTCTGCGCTTAAACCGGCTACCGCCGACCAGGCGCGGTGGGGCCTAGCGACCGCGACCGCGCCCTGCTCGGAGCGAGAGGCTCCTCCCCTTTCTTGGAAGGCGGAGTCCCAGCGCGGGTCGCGGGGCGGGGGCGTGACCCGGAAGCGGCGCGGAGCAGAGGGCGGGTGTTGGCACCGCGACTCCTGCCTCTGCCTTCTCCGGCGAGTGTAGGTCCTGGCTCCCGGTCCATCCCGGGAGGGTTACACCCGGCCGGGCGCCCGCCTGGGACAGGGCTGCCCCTGGTCTAGGGAAGGTTTACCTTGTCTCTCCGGCAGGTTTATTGAGCCTGCGTCTGGGAACTTAGTAAGGGAGGGGAATGCTGTGGCCAGCGCCTGGATGCTGTGAACGTGTAACAGGGAAACCCAGTTTAGATTGCATTCAGGGGCGCCTGGGTGGCTCAGTGGGTTAAAGCCTCTGCCTTCGGCTCAGGTCATGATCTCAGGGTCCTGGGATCAAGCCCCACATCGGGCTCTCTGCTCAGCAGGGAACCTGCTCCCCCCCACCTCTGTTTGCCTATTTGCGATCTGTCAAATAAATAAATAAATAAATAAAATCTTTAAAAAAAAATATATTGCAGTCAGAAAGCCTATTTTGAATGGCTTTGACATTTGGGGGGGTATGGGAAACTCCTCATTCAAGGGAGTTGGAAGGGAGGAAGGAAGGGATCACGGATGACCCCGAGGTGGCCATTCTCAACAACCGGATGGATTTGAGCACCGCACCGCTCTCTGAGATAAAGAGGCTTGAGAAGTTTGGCAGGGAAGCGGTGAAGATCAAGAGTTGCATTTTAAAGACATGTGAATCCGAGGAGAAATGACATCTACATGGATGGATTATGTGGGGCCGAAGCTCACCAAGAGTGACAAGGCTGGAGATAGTAATTGCGAGGTATTGGAATACTGAAGGTATTTGAAGCCATGGAGTTGGATGGCATTGCCTCCCACAGAGCCCTAAGATGAAATAACTAACCTGTAGAGGCGGAGAAGAGGAATCAGTAAAGGACAACAAGCAGAGCCAGCCAGAGAAGCAAACAGAGAACTCAGGGTGGGGGATGCCTCTGGGGCTGAGTGAAGAACTGCTTCAGCAGGTGGGGTGTGGTCGGCTTGGTCAAAGGCTGCTGAGAAGTCAGAAGGCTGAAAAGTGTCCCCCACTTTTACCCCAGGGAAGACATTGATACTTCCGTGGGAGGACCATCACTGCAGGGACTGGCAGGCAGAGCTACATGGCAGGCAGCGGGTTAGACGTGAGAATGGGAAGTGAGGAAGAGGTGACAGGCAGCACATCTGTAGTAACTGATCCGGAGAAGCTTGTCCCTGAGAGCAGCGGAGGAATGGACATGGAGGTGACCTGGGGTGGGAGGAGGTAGGAATTAGTTGGGTTTTTCAAATGAAAGCAGCAGCAAGGCTGGGCATGCTTTACTGAGCATAAGAACATTGCAAATCTCTTGTGGAGCCCGGGGATCTGCAGAGGCCAGGGACATCAGAGACAGAGTTGGAGGGTTCTATTTATAAAGAAGAGCAGACTGAGGCATCTTTGTGTGAGTAAGAATGGTTTAGCAGACAGGTAATGATGGAGTATGCGGAGAGGATGAGATACCCAAGTGAGGTGAGATGGGGCAGGACCCACAGGGCACATGGAGGGTTGGTCTTTTCTGTAGCCACAGGAAAGAAGGAGGCTGGGAGATTCATGGGTAAGAAAATGAGGGCCGGGCGCCTGGGGGGCTCAGTTGGTTGGGCAACTGCCTTGGCTCAGATCATGATCCTGGAGTCCCAGGATCGAGTCCCACATCGGGCTCCCTGCTCCGCGGGGAGCCTGCTTCTCCCTCTGACCTCTCCCCTCTCATGCTCGCTCTCTCTCTGTCTCAAATAAATAAAATAAATCTTTAAAAAAAAAAAAAAGAAAAAAAGAAAATGAGGGCCTTCCTCCCCTTTCTCTAGTAAAAAGAAAGAATGAAGGGAAATGAAGGGAAGCAAATGAAGGGAAGGAAATGAAGGGAAGGAAAGAAGAGAGGGAAGGAGAGAGGAAAGAAATTGAAAAAGATAAAACCTAGTCCTTTAAGGCTCCTACCATTGGCCATACCTGTCCAGGAGTACAGAATCCTTCCACCCACATCCTGCCATCACCTATCGGCTTACCTGCGGATGACCCATCCACCCCGTGCTGTCCCTCCAGCTGCTCCCTTGTGACCATCCTTCACCACCTCCAGGACCCTCCTTTGTCCTGCTTTTTCTGCCCAGTCTACTGCTCCTCTTTCCCTTCCCTCCTCATCCAGCTGCAGATCCGTTTTCCTGTATCCCAGTACTGATTCTGCCGTTGCCCTCAACATCCTTGCTCCTCTGTCCTTGTCACACTCATCTGACAGAGCCTCAGGGCACGTGCACTCCACCTGGGTTCTCTGCGCCTGCCCCCGTGGGAGCAGCCCCACAGCCTGGCGGCGGGGAGCAGCAGGGGCACAGACGGCCCTCGGTGCTGCCTGGCTCTCCTTCTGTTCCCTGCAAAGACACTGCCAAGCCTTCCCTGCAGCCCTTTGCAGACACCCGGCCCTGATTATGGAGAAAAGTAAAGCCACCAGATGGTGACGCATGGTCCAGCCCACCATTGCTGCTCCCTCCACCCTTCCTAGCCTCCACGGAGTTGGAAAAATGCCTGTCCTGCCCGAGAAATTCTTTGGATCCCATTTCTCACTTTCTCAGAAAAGTTAAGGTGTGGATTATCAAACCTCTTTTCACATCTTGACGCCTAGAAATGGTCTCTCACTTTGCTGCTTTCTTCTCAAAAACACAACCACTGAGCTGAAAACAAACACAAAAAACTTTCTTGAAGCCCTTGTGTGTCTCCAGCTATGAGCCCCTTCCCAGCACACTTCTCCGAAGAGTCGTGGTGCTCTGCCCTCACTTCCCCAACGTTACCCGACTCCTATCTGGCTTTGGCCCCATCACTGGAAACAAAAGAGCTCTGATGAAGGTCCCCAGGGAGCTCCAGGTCACTGTGTTCATGAAAATTGTTCAGTCATTTTATGGATTTCCCAGGAGGACGCAGTACCTTTTAATCACTCCCTCATTCTCATGAAACTTTGTTGATATTTATTTTGGTCATTATTTGACTAAACCTGTTCCCATTGTCCAGGGGATCCATGAGGGGAGGCCTGTGTCTTTGTACTGCGGTCTGTCCACCTCGGCCCTTACCTCCAGTTGCCTGCTCCTCACCTCCACTAGGGGGCCTCAGAGCACTTGGAAGTAAGCATCTCTAAACCAGCACTACTGACCTTCACCCCTGGGTCCTCTCTTCAAACCTTTGCCTCTCCGTGGCCCATCTCTTTTAGCCACAAACGTATTTGTTTCTGTATTTAATTAGTTGCTCAACTAATTAAAGACATTGTTTGCCCCATGCCCATATAGAATTCCCTATTCTTCCCAGATTTAAAAAATTATCTTTTCTTTAGTAATCATTGGCATTATGATGCACTTTTGAAACTTGTCCATACAAATGGATCAACAGTCATTTCTAGAATTTTGAGTTTGCAAATATTACCAGGACTCAAATTCATAAGTGCCTGATACCAGCTTGGGAATCACCATAAATGACAGACCAGAATTAGAATTAGGTGAGAATTTTCTTTCTATTGTATCTTCATCCAGTCTGATAATTCCTTCATTTATCAGAAGGTTCTTTCTGTGGGTTTCCTTTGTTACTTAGGCAGATGTTTCCTTCCTCATTTCAGTTATTTCTATTCATAGTTCCTATTTCTGCTCCTTCTTTAAACATTAAATTGACAAAAGGTTGCAAAGCTATACCTGGTTTAGTGTCTTTTATTTGCTGCCACACTTTGTCAGCTCTAGGTTTGATATGCAGAGACAAAAGTGCCTCCTAATGCCACATACGTGATATACAAAAATCTATACAATATAAAAAGAAGGACCATGGGGGCTTATTGGCCTCGCCCTGCTTTGAAGACCAGTCTGCTCAAACACGGGAGGGGGCCAGGTGGAGGGTGCAGAGGCAGGGGAAGAGGGCAGGAAGAACACGGGACAGCAGTTACACTAGGGAAACAAGAAACAGGCTACCCTATGCAGTACTTCAGAGTAACAGGATACAATTTAAAGGTAATGGGAAAACACTGCTACATTATTCCCATGTCATAACTTTTTATAACTTAAAAGCTTTGCATTGGAGTGCCTGGGTGGCTCAGTGAGTTAAAGCCTCTGCCTTTGGCTCAGGTCATGATCTCAGGGTCCTGGGATCGAGCCCCGCATCGCATCGCATCAGGCTCTCTGCTCAGCGGGAAGCCTGCTTCCCCCTCTCTCTGCCTGCCTCTCTGCCTACTTGTGATCTCTTTCTCTCTCTGTCAAACAAACAAACAAACAAACAAATAAATACAATCTTTAAAAAAATAATAAAAAAATTAAAGCTTTGCATAAAACAGGATCTGATCTCTTCAGAGCTAACATTTGAGTCAAAATACTCTTATATTAAAACTAATATGGGTGTCCAATAGCATTTTAAAAATAAAATAAAATACTGGAGGGCATCTGGGTGGCTCAGTCGGTTAAGGGTCTGCCTTCGGCTCAGGTTATTATACTGGGGGCCTGCTCAACAGGGAGTCTGCCTCGCCTCTCCCTCTGCCCTTCCCCTGCTCATGCTCTCTCAAATAAATAAAATCTAATAAAAATAAAATAAAATAGTGGGAGCAAGGTGTGCCCTAGAATTCACTTGGTTTTAAAGTGTTTAGGTAAAACAAGACTGTGTGTTTGTTGATTTTATTAATGTGACATATTGGGTGATGGCTGGGCCTAGCAACTGTCTCAGTTGTGTGTAATATTCGTTTAAGAGCAAACTTAGAAAACTCTGCAGATCCTGGGTGGACGGGAACCTTCCTTGGCTATTTTCTGCATGTCATGGATCAAAGAGCTATTGCATAGTCAGGCTGTTTTCGCAATGTGTGTGCCACTTCTAGAACGTCCCACAGCTGAGTCATGTGTACTCTCAGGAGGCCAAGGACAATGTGTGGCAGCTGGCCATGCTGTGTAGACTTGGCAGCAGAGCCCCCTGGGTTTGTCACAGGAAGATCAAGTCATGCTTGGTATTGCTGTCTGAACATGAACTCTAACTGTTAAAATAAAGATTTTCTTACGGTTCCGCAACAATTTTTGGTTTATGTAGAAACTGGAAACACTAAAAATCGGAACCATTAGCAAAAAAAAAAAAAAAAGGATCTTTGTTTTCATCCCTTTGTGAAAGCAGTTTTTATACTTTTCGTGAAAGTGCGGGAGAGCTACCAAGGCAGCTGGAACCTGAGAAGCTACGATACTCAAGAGCAAGGAAAGCCCCGGGAACAAAGTCTGACATTTGCTGTCACTTTGTTCTACAATGAATTTTGCTGCTTTGAAAGCGATGGTTGGGGTATGAGGCACTCGGCAGAAAAGGAAAAGATCAGAGACGCTGAAAAGCTGAGCAAAATGCAGTTTAGATACACTCAGGGCTGCTGTGGGAGATCACGTCAGGGATTCCTTAAGGGCACCCCTAAGGGAATAGGTAAACTAAAAAAAGGCAGTGCAGCCTCCAGTCAGTGAACTCGGATGATGAGATGAGATCCGGGTCACCTGCCCCGCCCTGACTGCCCCTGGCTGTTAGTGAGTCAGTAGTTAAGTTCATTAATTGGTTTGTTTTCTTCTTTCTGGTTTTACCATGGACCTTTATTTCCCAGAGCCACCAAAGCTCAGGGTAACTCCTGGTGTTTTAGATAACCAACTTGATGGGTTTGTTTTCCTCCTATAGTGGCTGAAAAAGTGTTTCTGGCAGTTTATGAAACCTGAGCACAACACACAGGCTTTTCTAGTTTTCTGTGTTTCTTTTTTTTTTTCCAGACTTTTTAACATGTCTGGAAGGACAGGTTCCAACACTTTTATAGTGGCTCTCACTGGTTGGCAGGTTTTCATGTGACTTTCACTTTTTTCTTAGAACTTTAAAAATTCCTTTTGGGGCGCCTGGGTGACTCAGTTGGTTAAAGCCTCTGCCTTCGGCTCATGATCTCAGGGTCCTGGGATGGAGCTCCGCATCCGGCTCTCTGTGCAGTGAGGAGCCTGCTTCCCCCGCTCTCTCTGCCCGCCTCTCTGCCTACTTGTGATCTCTGTCAAATAAATAAAATCTTTTAAAAAATAAAAATTCCTTTTGGTTTTTAAAATGGATCAATACTCCTCTCCTTTTATTTTATTTTTTTTTAAGATTTTATTTATTTATTTGACAGAGAGACAGGGAGAGAGGAACACAAGCAGGTGGAGTGGGAGAGGGAGAAGCAGGCTTCCTGCCAAGCAGAGACCCAATGGGGGCTCGGTCCCAGGATCCTGGGATCATGACCTGAGCCAAAGGCAGACACTTAACGACTGGGCCACCCAGGCACCCCATACTCCTCTCCTTTTAGAAGTTAGCCATTTGGTCCTAAATCTTTGCTAGGCCAAGCAAGCACCTTCAAATTCTTTGGCTAATCCACATACAACATGATTTCCAGCCCAATTCTAATTGCTTTCCTTTAAATACATTCTTGTGCCTGTATGGGGTCGAGCAGTAGTTCTCTACGTTCTGGGCCTCACAACACCTTTTCACTATCAAAAATTATTGAGGACCTCAATGAACTTCTGTTTATGGGTTTAATCAATATTTACCATACTAAAAACTGAGAAAAAATTGTGGTCACTTAAAAAAATTGTGGTAGTTTCTTAAAAGTTAGTTGCAATGTGACATCTGAAATTATCAATAATTTTTTTGTGCTGTTACAATAAAATCCATTAGTCTTTCTTGAACTTTGAGTGGATCTCTTGTTATCTATTGCTCCAATACAAATTACCCCCCCAACTTAATTGCTTATAATCACAAACATTTCTTTGTTAACAGTCTCTGTGCCCATGAGCACGACTCCCTGGGTAGTTTTGACTCGGGGTCTCTCAGGAGTTGCAGTTATGATGCTGGCCAGGGCTGCCATCCTCTGAAGGTTTGAAGACAGAGGACCTGCTTCTAACCTCATTCATGTGGCTGTTGTCAGGCCTTCGTTCCCCACACGATCGAATCTCTCCAAAGGCTTCTTGAGTGTCCTCAGGACACGGCAGCTGGCTTCCCCGAGAGCTAGGGATCCCAGAGAGAACAAGGCAGAGCCACAATGTCTTTTATGAACTAAACAGAAGTCACAACACCAGCACTTCTGCTATGTTCTGTTCATTAGATTCACTGAATCGAGTCCACATTCAAGGGGAAAGGAATTAGCTTCTACCTTTTGAAAGGAGAGGTATCAAAGAATTTGTGGACATACTTTAAAAAACCAGAATACTCATGATTTTTTAACAGCGTGCACTGGTCATTGGGAAAGTATTTGTTCAGTGAGTTATAAGGATCTTTTAAATATTGATAATTTCATTGTGTTTTCAAAAAAAAATCACATGCCCATATTACAACTGATCTCACTAGGGATCACTACACATCTATTAGAATGGTGAAATGAAATGAAAAACAGTGATTATACAAAATGCTGGGCAGAATGTGGAGAAATTCACACACTGAAGGTGGGAGTGTAAAATGACACGGACACTCTAGAGAACAGTTCGTTTCGTGTAAAACTTAACGTGCATTTAGCATACAACCCAGCAACTGCACTATTTTCTTCATGCAAAACTGTGGATACAGATGTTCACAGCAGCTTTATTCACAACAACCTGATACTAGAAACAACCCCCAAGTGTCTTTCAGTACGTGAATGGTTGAACAAACTCTGGTAGAGTTCACTTGCAGATTCCTGTCA
Source organism: Nasua narica (assembly GCA_028533885.1). Taxonomy (NCBI): domain Eukaryota; kingdom Metazoa; phylum Chordata; class Mammalia; order Carnivora; family Procyonidae; genus Nasua; species Nasua narica. The sequence continues at coordinate 37,611,728 of CM052808.1, read as the reverse complement.
TTTCAAAAATCTGGTAACTGGATCCTTTATATCATCAATCAAATCATTGTCAAAAACATTGAAAAAACTAGGGTTGACTGGAAAGTCTGGAGTCTCCTGAATCTGCTGTGACAATGACTGGCTACTAGGGTTGCTCAAAAGCTAATCTTATCGGGGCGCCTGGGTGGCTCAGTGGGTTAAAGCCTCTGCCTTCGGCTCAGGTCACGATCTCAGGGTCCTGGGATCGAGCCCCTCATCGGGCTCTCTGCTTAGCAGGGAGCCTGCTTCCCCCTCTCTCTGCCTGCCTCTCTGCCTACTTGTGAACTCTCTCTCTCTCTGTCAAATAAATAAATAAAATCTTAAAAAAAAAAAAAGCTAATCTTATCGAAAGTTACCCCAATTGTCTACATCCTTCTAGTTTATTGGGTGAGGGTGGGAGGGAATAGCATGAGTCCAAAATCCTACCTCTTGTTTTTCCCCTATTCTTAATAAGCCTGCTTAATGTGTTTTTAGAAATTCATGCATGCTTAAGCTGATAGTAACATTTTAATAATTAATTCTGTATATGCAACTCACTTTTATATAACTGCTTCTTTTTAGAAGTGGTCCTGGAGTGACCCTGCAGATTTCCAACAGCTTCCCATTTTCCATCATTCCTCCCTGATCATAGGCAATGTTCCCACAATCTCACCTGAAATTTTCCCAAATTGGGAATATTTGTAGTCCAAGCAAAATTCTTAAATCAGTTGAAGAGGTAGGATGCCCACTAAAAAATTCTACCTACCTTGGGTTTGTATCAGCCTACTTGCACTATCATAGCAAAATACCACAGACTGGATGATTTCGAAAACTGAAATGAATTTTCTCACAGTTCTGGTGGATGGAAGTCCAAGATCAAAATGTCAGCACAGCTGGGTGTCTGATGAGGCCTCTCTCCTTGGGTGCAGACAGCTGCCTTCTCAGTGTCCTCATGTGGCTTTTCCTTTCTTCTTGTGTAGGGAGAAATCTCTGGTGCCTCTCCCTTTCTTCTAACGAGACCAGTCCTATTGGATTAAAGCCCCACCTTGATGACTTCACTTAACTTTTATTAAAAGCCTCCTTAAAACTCCTCACTTAATCTCCTGAAAAGCCCTATTTCTAAATACAGATGGCACATTAGGGGTTAAGGAAGTAACACATGAATGGGGGGGGGTCCTCTGTCCAATGTTTGTTTTACCATTTTCCAAATATGATACAATTCAAGTAAATGAAATTGATGAGTAGTTGTTTTTTTACTTAATAAATAATATACTACAAACAATGGACTTGTTTCTTCTTCAAATTCAACTTTCAAACCCTTTTTGATGTTTTCCAGAGTTTTCATAAATTTTGACTCAGTTGCTTTACCCCGATACTGTTCTTAAGATTCTGTGTCAAGTATTCGAATTGACTATGTGTTCTTTCTGTCCCAGAAGGCATTAGAAAGATGAAGTTCAGAGGTATAAGTAGTAGCTCATTCTTTATTCTGGGATGAATACCCCACCTTCCCCCTCCATCTGCTACTTTATCTTTCTACTATATTTGATCTTAAATCCTCAAAAAGCTAATAAATTGTTTTTTAACAAGAGGCTTTCAAATGAGTAAATTGAGGTTTCCAAGCATAAAATAAACTTTGAAAACTTAAATCAATCTCAATTTTGTATGTATTCCATACAAAACTCCAAAAAAAAAATAGCTATCTTCAAAATATTAAGTAGGGAGGTTTGAAGTATAATTAGATGAGCTTTCACTCCCAATTTTTTAAAAATTTACTTAAGCAATCTTTTTAGAACTCATGACCCTGAGATCAAGGGCCGCACACTGTACCAACTGAGTCAGCCAGGTGCCCAACCCCCCGCCCCCTTTCTAAACTGTTGGAAAACTGCCCAGAATCTCAGAAGGTACAGATACCAATCTCTTCTGATGCCCGTAGCCTCAATGAGCAGCAAAAAAATGTCCTACCTCTAACATATCCTAGGGACTGCATGTCTTTCCTCTTCCTTAGGGACCAACATTTCACCATCAGCTGCCTCACTGCATCCTGCTTCCTGTTCAGATATTTTAAAATATTAGCATATATTGAAGGAGAAAAAATTGGCAGGGATGCATGCCACACTATAAACAATGGTTTCTGGAATACAAGGGACTTTTACTTTAGCATTTCTGAATTCCTGTAATAAATTCAAATGAGCATGCATGTCTTTTTTAGCAGAAAATTTGATTTTTTATAAGGAAATGCAAAGACTTATTTTGTCTATACAAAAATCCTCTACAGTCATCCTCATTTCTGTAACTTAGAGATATTCATGTATCTACTTCCAATAAGGTGAAACAAAATATCCTTATTTTCAAATTGTGGTTTTGTCCCATTCCTATTTGAGTCTTTACTTATGAGCAAACCAACACGTCCCACTTTCTTTTTCCCCTAAGAGAAATATTTACTCTCTGATGCACAAGAGAAAAACCTATTTGTAATGTGAAATATACTGGTCATTTATTAAAATCGAACAATGAGAAGTGAATGGGAAAAAAACTGCTTAAGTTAGCACTACTTAATATTATACAGAAGGAGTAACTTGATGCCAGGACACAAGTTAACATAAAGAACAGTAAGAAACCACACGCAGAACCAATTCTAAAATGCTCTTTTCATATTTAATATTTTAAAAAGCATGTTCACAGCACACTCCCAAGAATGTCACACAGCAATGGTTTGCTGCTCTTTGTCAAACAGAGTATGTCAGAAAATAAAACAAAAAATTTTTTTAAATGGTTCATGGTTTTTAAAATTAGTTCTCTGAAATTTCTGTAAATCCAATAATCACCAGTCATCTAAATCCTTGTTTCAGAGTAGTAAACATTTCAGAAACGTAATGAGTATCTATCCAAAAATCACACTTCTCTGAAATGCGGTTTAAAAGCTATGTAACAGAAACAAAAATAAATATTTTTCTAGAAAGAACATATTTGGCATTTTAAAATAATGTTAAAGAAGCTTTCAAGTGTAAATGATGTTTAGATTGTTACTTTCCAGGACCAGACATAAAGTTTGTGTTATTAGTAGCAGAAAGTCTGAGTCTCTAAAGTCAATCTGACTTCAGTAATAGGAGGAATGATTACATTGTCGTTAATGAACTTCAACCCTAATAAAGCCAATGTACTTTTCCATTACAGTGCTTGCTTTATTTAAGAACTGATATCCAGCCAGTACTAAAAATTATGGAGGGAGGCTAGTAGTTCAAATTGCTTGGTTAATTTGGTACCCAGGTTCTTTTATACATATTTGTCATCATGTGATGATTTAATATTTCTAATTAGCTTGCTCTTTTTCTCTCAAAATCAATTAAGTGTATAGTTTGAATGAAATGTAAACTGAACTTTGTTTCACGCACTTCGTTAAAATATGTCAGACATGGTTTATTATATTCCATCCTTCCAGATACTTTACATTTTCATTATAAATGCAGGGCAGCTGCACCATGAGTTCTAGCCTAACCATTTCACCTAAATGTCGAAAACCTGAAAGTTAAATTTAAAAACTTCAAATAGTTAAGAGGTTCTTATATATTTTTCTCTTTCAGAGATCGGTGATGCCCTGTCTTGGATATGAGTATGGAAAAGAAAAATTCAGTTCATATTCATGATGTACCAATAAACTTCTATTTCTGTCAGTCATTTTAAAACCAAATTTCCATTTATGTCACCTACTAAAGAGAAGAGAATTTCCTTTAGAATCATGGTCACAACCTCAAAAAAAAACTAAGAAGGGCTAATTTTAGGCCAATAAAATATTTGAGGAAAGCTGTAACATAAAACAGGGAGGTGAAAAAAAAGAAAGGATGTTGTAATAAAAGCCTTCCTTAAAAATAAAATAAAATAAAATAAAATAAAATAAAATAAAAGCCTTCCTTGTAAACACACCTGTCCTTTCCCCCCATGTTTGGAAATGTTACCTAAGTTTTAAAACTTCTCATCAAAACAATTTATACCATGAATCCTATAAAATCAGGTTGATTTCAGGTAGATATCCTATAGCTGTTAAAGAACTGTATTGTCCTGTTCATAAGATGAGAGGTAGTGACATTTTATTCTCCCAACGCTGAGCTACAAATTCCACACATCTGGCATATGGGTTACAAGGGAAAAAAGCACAGAAGCACCATGGTACACTCCTTATGTTTTGGTATTTCAAGTCTCCCATAACTTCACTTGCCGCTGGCAGCTGACAGTCAGCACTGTGTTAACAACGAAAGCAGTGGGCGTTGGTGCTATTCATCATACAGGACTGGCGGACCGCCATCATCTTTCAGAAATGAAGCAGCTTTCCTTCCATTCTTCTGAACATGATCTTCATTCATTTTCTCCAAAGCTTCTATCTACAAAATTAATACATTGAATCCATTTGTCAAAATCTTACTTCATAGAAACCATACTTTAGATTGAACCAGCATTTTTACTCTTTTAAAACTGGGTCATTCCTAGGGGCGGTGGGTGGCTCAGTGGGGTAAAGCCTCTGCCTTCAGCTCAGGTCATGATGTTGGGATCCTGGGATCGAGCCCCGCATGGGACTCTCTGCTCAGCAGGGTGCCTACCTCCCCGGCCCCCCCATCTGCCTACTTGTGATCTCTCTGTCAAATAAATAAATAAATAAATAAAATCTTTAAAACAACAACAACAAAAAACTAGGTCACTCCTAAGGACACTGGCCTTGAATTAGAATTACAGTGTGTGACACATACTGCGGTGTCTCATAGATAAGCACTACAGGGTGACGGATACGTATATTTTTTTCCTTGACTGTATTATCAAGATCAATATTTAGTGTCTTTATCGATCTAGCAACTAGGATCACATGTCCTACTGTGTATCTATAAAGCTTTCAGGAAACAAGAAAAAGTTCATTAATTGGTTTGTTTTCTTCTTTCTGGTTTTACCATGGACCTTTATTTCCCAGAGCCACCAAAGCTCAGGGTAACTCCCGGTGTTTTAGATAACCAACTTGATGGGTTTGTTTTCCTCCTATAGTGGCTGAAAAAGTGTTTCTGGCAGTTTCTGAAACCTGAGCACAACACACAGGCTTTTCTGGTTTTCTGTGTTTCTTTTTTTTTTTTTTTTCAGACTTTTTAACATGTCTGGAAGGACAGGTTCCAACACTTTTATAGTGGCTCTCACTGGTTGGCAGGTTTTCATGTGACTTTCACTTTTTTCTTAGAACTTTAAAAATTCCTTTTGGGGCGCCTGGGTGAGATTCTACCATTGGTTCAACAACAGCTGTAACACCTACTACTGAGCAACTGTACTGCGCTAGAGATCAGATTTACCGTCTTCCTGTGACTTCTCCTCTGCCCCTAGGTTCCACGACAGCTTGGCCAAATTCAAATCATACCAAAGAGTTCTGGAACAGATTCTATAATCATTCTCTGCTTTGGTATACTGTTGGGAATAATTAACTGCTATTTCACTTTTTGGTTTTTGCTCAATTTTGAGAGAACTTTTCTGTTGGAAGATTTTTTTTTTTTTTTATGGTTCTGTAGCTCCCTATTGTAATGACTGGGCATTTGTAAGGATGTCCATGGCCAACTTTCTCTATTCAGTTAAAGGCACGGACCATGTGTGACTGCCTTCTGTATCACCCAGAGGGCTCACCCGCGCACTTCCTCATCCACAGACGCAACAGGAGTATGCTGGCAGTGGTGTTATCTGTCCATCTTAACCAAACTGTACTCCTTGACAAAGTGTTTTGTTGTAAGTCTATCCTAGGTTTTAAGTCTAGAAAGGACCAAAAACACCTCAAGGAAAGAAAAATCTCTAATTTTGCTTTTGAGAGGATAAAAGAATAAAATGAGGGGTGCCTAAGTAGCTCAGCTGGTTAAGCGTCCAACTCTTGGTTTTGGCTCACGCATGATCTCAGGGTTGTGGGATCGAGCCCTGTGTCAGGCTCTGTGCTGGATGTGGAGTCTGCTAGAGATTCTCTCTCTCCCTCTGCCTCACCCCACCACTTGGCACTTTCTCTCTTCTCTAAAATAAATAAATAAAATCTTAAAAAAAAAAAAGAATAAAATGAGCTCTGGGTTTCAGCTATCTACTCCATCCAGCTCTCCATTAGCAAGGTAAGTAACACGCACACAAAATTTACCTCAGCTAAGAAATCAGCCTCATTATCTGCTGAAATGTTTAAGCCTGACACAGCATTAAAGAGTTCTCGTTCACCAAGGGCTTCCTTTACTCCTCCTTTCTGGAAAAACTAGTAAAGAAATAAAAGTCAGTAGGAGATATTATAGCAAGGTTCTCTTGAAAACAAAAAACAGAGAATAGTATACTTCTAAGATACCAGTGAATTCACTCTGTAATTTTTAAAGCACAGATTTTCTCATTTCAAGTTTCACTATGCTGCTCAGGTTCTACTTGCTGTTTGTCCTCTTGAACACATCTGTGCTGCCTCCTGAATTTCATCTGTCACAATGCACGTTCTCTAGCTATAAATGAGTGGTATATATAAAATTGGGTGGCATTGCTTTGAACATGTAGACTCAAAATATTCACTGAATCCTGTGAATTAGGGCGCCTGGGTGGCTCAGTTGGTTCAGCAACTGCCTTCGGCTCAGGTCATGATCCTGGAGTCCCAGGATCAAGTCCCACATCGGGCTCCCAGCTCCGCGGGGAGTCTGCTTCTCCCTCTTACTTTCTCCGCTCTCATGCTCTCTCTCGCTCTCTCTCTCTCAAATAAATAAATAAAATCTTTAAATAAAAAAAATCCTATGAATTAAAATCTTCAAGTAGGTTTGAAATTATTTCCAATATGAAGCTATTCGGTCATTTAGAAAAACCAGTCTTACTTGAATCTACTGCAAACAATTAATTTCATTTAGAAATAGCACATAAATGTGACCCTACTCTGTGATTATTGAGTTTTACCTTCCCTAATCCGTTTACTCTATCATCACAGAAATCAGTGATCACAGTACCACTAAGAAGACTATTTTCCTTTTAATAACAAAGTAATAACAATGTTATTATAATAATGTATTATAATACAATAATATATTGTAACGATGCCTTGTAATAACAATGGCAGTAAGCACAGAGGCTTGCTAATACCAGCTTCACTCGAAGCACTGTGCATATATTAAATGTCTACTTGACTGCTCAAATATCTGCAGTCAAAATAAAAACTCACTCCCTTGCCAATTAAATTCAGTAGCCCAAATGTGAGGCATGCGACCAAATTATTGTCGAAAATGAAATCTGACAAATTGATATGCGTATCTTTATCTCAAAAGCAGTTGATCACCAAACCCTTCCTTTAATTTCTGAGAATATGACCATCTTATTTTTATGAGGGATGAGAAAAATATTTGAATATGTTATATCCTATAAAAAACACATATTAGTTTATATGCCCACCTGTGAGACATTCCTACAGTCACGGAACAAGAACTCTAGGCCATGAGGGTGGGTTGGTTCTACAGACTGACTCACGTCAATCAACCAGACCTATTTAAACATAGGACATAAGTTCAGTATACATTCAGTAATTTACACCAAGTTTTGTGTGAACATTAACAAAACAAAACGCGCTCCTCACCTTGCCGGCATGCCACAGCATGTTATACTCACTGAGGTCGGCATGGACAAGCGTGCATTCCTTATATAACTGCCGCATCAACTGTGAGGAGGCAAGGCAGACATTTAGGACGTGAGCAACGATTCCAATTTACCTATGCAACTAAAATGCCTTTGCCAAACAATACTTTTCAAGAAAAGCAAAACCAGGTTAAAGAACTTATTTCCTCTTTACTTTGTACAGTCTACGACTGAGCTCTTTATTGTTTTTTGTTTTTAGGTAGGGCAGGGGAACACTGAGGCAATGGAGGGGATGAGTACTTTACTTTCTTGTCTACGTGACAGCAGTGAGGTCAGGAGACCAAAGGGTGGACCTAGTTCTCCCCAGAGTAAGAAAGCAGCCATATTATGGTCACTCACCAGAGGATCTAAAAGCCACTTTCCTTTAATAAAAGTGGGTGAAAAATTTTTTTCGCCTTTTCATATAAGGTAAAAAGTACTTCCTGCCAGACATAGTGATGAAGAAATAGTCTAACAAATTAAGTGGCATCATATATTCATTATTGATTTCTTATGGCAGAAATCAGCATTAATGTTTTATTTCTCAGCCTTAATAGAATCAAATAGGAAAAGCGTATCACTACTTCATCTCTTCTCCAGTCACCCCACCAGCCAAAGAAGCCAGAAAAATGAACTTGATTTTCCTTTCAACGTTTTCCTATTGGAAGCAGAGAAAGTTGGATTATCTCCCTAGCTCTGTCTTTAAAAACTATTTGGATAACACTTTCATATTCACATAAGCTGCTGCAGGACGTGAGCACTTTATGCAGAGACCACGTAAAAAGCACAGAGGCATCTGTGCTGTTCAATCAAAACAACTAGAGAGGTAGGCTCTCTCCAACAACTGGCTGGCTCGCTTGTTAACATGTGACCCTTGATCCTGGGCTCATGAGTTCAAGCCCCACGTTGGGGGTTCAGTTTACTTAAACAACCCCCCCCCAAAAAACCAAAACCAAAACTACAGAAGAATGACAGTTTTAGTAACATTTTCTTAAGCTGGAAGGACCTCAGATGCAATTCAGTTGCTCTCTCGAAGCATAAATGGCTTCAAGATTCCTGGCGTGCTCTAAGACCCGTGCACACACAAGAGACCACCCTCCTGTCTTCAGCTTTTACCATCACTCCAACAATGAGACTAAATCTGCTCCCTGCCAGCTTCCCAACGACAGGCATTTTCTTAACTGTTAGGAGCAAGGACATTCAAAAAGGCATACAAACGAATGAGGCACGACATCTGCCAAATGTGGAAATGTCAATTTTTATTTAATAGATTGTTTTGTGAATTAGAGCTTCATGCTTCCATGTCACTAGTGCGAACCAATGAGGCCTCATGAGCTCCTCAGCTCTATGAGTTCTCTTAAGTGACTCAGGACAGCAGCACATTGACATAAAGACAACACTTCAATGTTAATATTAAGTCACAAACTTCAGTTTGTCCTTGTTATATGAACTTAAAATACTACTATTTTAGGACATTTTTTAAGGTTTAGACAAAATATTTTTAAAAGCTGGTACGTGAACACTTTAAAAAGCACAACTTACATGAAGAGTTTGGTAGTAGGCTTCTTTCATTTCTTCACTACTGAGCTTTACTTCTTTCAATTTAGGGGCTGGAACTTGATCATGGCCAATAAAAGACATAACTAAAATGTGTTTCTTGAGTAGTACAACTGTAGGACAAGGAATGCCAGCTCTCTGCATTCTACACAGAAAGAGATAATTAAGAATGTAAAAATCAGAAGGAGAGACTATTTCACTTATTCAACAAATATCTAACAAGGGCCTGCACTGAGCTGGCACTATGTTCTGCCTGGGGGGTGAGGGAGCCAGAGATGGTAAAACCCAGCCTCTGCCCTCAGAGCCATGAGGAGATAGTCGCGGTGTCATGTGGCACACGCACTGGCAGGGCTGTGGGTAGGAGCTACGGGAGCACACAGCATCAAGGAAGGCTTAGTATAAAAAGAAGGTGAATAGGAATTAGCCGTATTAAGACAGTGTGGGGGAAATGCTGGTCTAGGGCTGGAAGTAGCCTGTGGAAATGCACAGAGGCATTCAAGAATGTCCATTTGGGGAATGTATGTCAGTTAACATAGCTGGATCTTGAATCGGAGGAAGGGCCATGTTGGTTGAGGTTAGAGACAGGTGGGCTCCACATCAGAGAAGGCCTTTGAATTTTACACTAAGGACTATGAAGCTGTTGAAGAATTTTAAGAAAGGCAGGGATGAGATCTCAAAAGCACAGAAAAGAGATTGAAGGGCAGCAAGACCCCTCAGGAAACTATTCTACTTACAAGTCCTACTAATTAGAAGAATTTTGCAACTAATAAATATGGATAACTACATTTGAAAGCAAACATCTTCAGAACAAACAAAAATTAAGCATTTAATAGATTAAGATATGGAAGGTTTATTGAGAAAGGTTATTACTGTATTACTTGGTTGATAAATTCCTTAATAAATTCTGCTTAGAGAATTGAGAACCAAGTCTAATAAATAAAAGCAAAATGCAATCTGACTGGCCAGACTGCCCCCACCAAATTAACAACATTAGATGTAATAAACATTTTCTAAAACAAAAAAAGCAAATCATAATTTACAATAAGCCTAACAGAAAGCTGAACAATGACAGCATGTAGACATAAAACAGCACAAAATGACTTTGCTTCTCTCAAACTTTACTGACGGAAGAAAAAAGAAAATGACGTATCCATCCTAAAGGTATGAATTCAGGTTATACCCAGGAAATATCTTCTTATAGAAAGCCTCATTAAACTAGAATTTCGAGGCCTTCCATAATTTCCACAAATGAATTTAAAAGAAAGCATGGATTTTTTCACCTGGCTAGTAATACAAAAAGGTAATTACCCTATATAACTTCTAGCACAATGATTTTCTTTACCTTGTGAGATTGTGCATTTCTTTTTCTGCCCACATGCGGATGATCTTACGTGGATTTAGTTTACTGAAGCGATCTTTAAACCTGAAATCATCTTTAATATATTTGTCACGATTCTTAAACTCATTAAGGGTTGTTTTAAATACCTTGATGGCACATTCTGTAGGTATAACTTTACTATCTTCCTTTTCATCCTCCATGCTAAGTGGAAGAAAAAAAAATTATGTCAGTGTAAGTTGCCTGCTAATAAAATAAAACAATTTCAAAACAAAAATTCTATGATACAAAAGTAGATCTATCTTCTCTAAGAATGTCAAGCTTTGGTGGTTTTTTAAGCTTTTAAGTTTTGGGTCTTAATAAAACCTTAGGATTTGGTTCTTTAAATAAAATACTTTCAATTAAATTGTCAACCAGTTTTCAATAATCCGTAATATACTCTTCACTTAATGATTACCAAATCAAACCTGAGGAACAATGAAGACACACACTTTGAAAGAGGCTCCAATCTACCTGGGATGGTTTATGGGCAAAATTCAATAAAAGCAATGAAACAGAACAGCTTTTCAAAATGTCTCTTTCACTTCTAACAGAGAAAAAGGTGAGTAAGGGGTCCTTGCCCTATGGATATGCAAGGCGGGGCAGGAGAGAATAGAAGTACACGACCAGGACAGGTCCCTTTGGACCGGGAAGGCCACACAAGGCTTCATGATGCAGGTGGCAACTGAACCAGAACCAGAACAACGGGTAGGCTATGAACAAGTACAGACGCAGTATTAACAAAAGCAGAGCTGGGAACTACAGGACACATCTGAGGAATAACAAACATTATGGTTAAGACTTGGCTGGAAAGGGGAAATGAAAGAAATCAGAGCTAAGGGACAAGATGGAGGCAGGCGTGTGAAGAGGAGCCTGGATATATTCCTAAAGGTGGTAGGAATCACCACAGGCTTGACACACTTCACGAGGCTCAAGTCAATGATAATAACAGGATAGAAGGGAGCAGAAGAGTCCAGAGGTGTGGAGCCTACTTAGGATGCTAATGTAATGCTCCCTCAATAGTGGGCCACTGAAAAGGCCTGAAACATGGTGGTGGCAGTGTGAACAAATATTTACCTTTAAAATATGTGAAAGGATGTCAGTCTGGAAAAGAAAAGAACTCTATTTCCAGAAGATAGAATATGACTCAAACTCCCAAGCCCTTCTCTCTGTACCATATTTTCCCAGCTAATTCCTTTTTTGCCAGTTCATCTCAGAAGGTTGGAGTATTCCAACCTATTCTTTCTGTCTTCTCTAGCTAGGAAATTACATTTAGCCCCATGGTTTTATTTACTTTTTTAAAAGAATTTATTTGAGAGAGAAAGATAGCAAGAAAGAGCATGAGAAGGTGGGGAGAGGGAGAAGCGGGATCTCTGCTGAGCAAGGAACCCAAAACAGGGCTTGATCCTGGGACTTGGGATCATGATCTGAGCTGAAGGCACCCTCAACCAACTGAGCCACCCAGGTGCCCCACAGTCCCATGGCTTTAAATATCATTGTATACAGGGGCGCCTGGGTGGTTCAGTCAGTTAAGCGCCTGCCTTCAGCTCAGGTCATGATCCCAGGTTTCTGGGATGGAGCCCCTCCTTGGATTCCCTGCTCAAGCAGGGAGCCTGCTTCCCCCTCTCCCTCTGCTGCTCCGCCCCCTCAACTCGTGCTCTCAGTCTCACTCTGTCCGCTCTCAAATAAATAAATAAACAAATAAATAAATAAAATCTTAAAAAGATATATCATCTATACACAGATAACTCCTACATTTCTACCCTCCGTCCCAACTCTCCAGAACTTCAGACCCATTTACCTGATCCTTACTTGACATCACTTGGATGCCTAGCAGGCATCTCAAACTTAACAGCATGTCCGAAACAAAATTCGTATTAATTGCACCCTAAACCTGCCTTTCTTTACACTCTCATCTCGGTAAATGGCACCACCCAGCTGCTCTAGCCAAAATGTACCCTCTCACACCCATCCAATCCAATAGCACACACTGTTGACTCTTACTTTAAATGTGCATCCCTATGGTCTCTCCTATTCTTCATTTTCATTATACCTCCTTAGGCTTACAAAGTCCTACCTGATCTGAGCTCTGCTTACTTCTCCAGTCTCCTCTATCCCCTTCACAACTGCACTCCCAGTGTACTGCCTTTCTTTTTTTTTTTTTTTTAAAGATTTTATTTATTTATTTAACAGAGAGAGAACACAAGCAGGCAGAGAGGCAGGCAGAGGCAGAGAGAGGAGCAGGCTCCCCGCGGAGCAAGGAGCCCGATGCGGGACTCGATCCCAGGACTCCGGGATCATGACCTGAGCCGAAGGCAGCTGCCCAACCAACTGAGCCACCCAGGCGTCCCTGTACTGCCTTTCTTATAGGTTCTCAGAGATACCAAGTTTGTGCCTATCTTAAATCATTAACACTAGCTGTTCTCTAGTCTAGAATGTTCTTCCACCTGCTCTTTTTTTTTTTTTTAAGATTTTATTTATTTATTTGACAGAGAGAGAGAGATCACAAGTAGGCACAGAGGCAGGCGGGGGGGGGGGGGGAGCAGGCTCCCCGCTGAGCAAAGAGCCCGATGCGGGGCTCAATCCCAGGACCCTGAGATAATGACCTGAGCCGAAGGCAGTTGCTTAACCAACTGAGCCACCCAGGCGCCCCATTCCACCTGATCTTTCCACTGTACCCTAGACATGTCATTCAAATCTTAGTTTAAATGTCACTTTCTCAAAGAAGTTCTCCTGTCCTACTAATAAAAAGTAGTGAACCAGTTGCTATGACATCACCATATTTTAACTACCATAACACATATCTGATGTTTTATGCTTATTTATTACTGTCTTGGAAGGCAGTTGGGGTGGGGAGGAAGTACATTCTATGAGTTCAGGGATAAAGCACAAGTTACTATTCCAGTAACTGTTAATTACTCGGGCAACCTGAAAGTGATAGAAACCAGACAGTGTTATGGTGGTCAGAGTCCCAAGATGGCCCCCAAATCCCAGTCCCTGGTGCGTACACTCTGTGTAGTTCCCTCCCCTCAAGTGTGGGTGGAACAGACACTCCCTTGATGAGCTCGCATTGTAGCAAAGGTGATGGTATAGTCATTCCCAGGATTACATTCCAATGTCTAAGATTCAGTCTTAGCAGACTGGAGGGAGAGTCTCCTGCCAGTTTTGAAGAAGTGACCTGTTGTGTGAAAGGACAGCATGACCAGCACCTGCAGGGACCTCTAAAGCTGAAAGCAGCCCCCACCTGACAGCCAACAAGAAAGTAGAGACAGTCCTACAGTGGCAGCGAACTGAACCACAGGGAAGAGGACCCCAAGCTCCATAATGAATGCAACCCAGCCGACACCCAGACTATAGCCGCGTGACCCTGAGCAGAGAGCCAAGCTAAGCCATGCTCGCTTGAACTTCCGATCAAACAGAAACTATGAAATACAGTGTTGTTTTAAGCTGCTAAGTCTATGGTAATTTGTTACATAGCATAGAAAACTAGCAAACTTTTAAAAGTACTTTTAGGAAACTTGTTGAAAACCGAGTGCTCTCTAGTTTTGCTAAATTACAAATGTTCAAATACAGATTGTAATACCATTTCCACCAGAAAAAAAGATCATTCACTATATCAAAGTAACATTAAGTTTAAGGGGAAATAGACAAAGGATAAACAAGGCAGTTGACAAGACAAAGGAGTACAAATGCCCAATAAAGCACTAGGAAAAAAATGTGCAACCTTAATCACAAATAAATATACACCAAAATACCAAAATGGTACTTCTCATCTTTTACACTAAAAAAAATTAAGTTTGATGATACTAATAAGTATTAATGAGGATGAGGGAAACAGGTTCATACTGCTGCATAAATTAGATCTTACAGGGCAATCTGTCCGTATATATTGACACTTATAGAAATGCACAACAACCTGGAGATCTGACCAGCTCCTAGGGACAATTCCATTTGCCCTACCATTAAAATTAAAAAATAAACACACATTAAAGATTTCTGAGCTGTGGAATGACACGTAAGAATTTTTTTAATTTTTAATAAATAAAAGCAAGATTCGCTGCTTGCTACAACAGCCAGCTGGTACTCTTCATTTATTGAGGCCTTCCACTATTTAGCAAAAAGGAAAAAGAGTACATACAGTCTGTGCCCCAGTAATTTCAAAACTAGATCAGCTTAAGAATATATTTGTAAAAGCACACCAAAGTAAATGTACAAGGATATTTTTTTTTTGTACAAGGATATTCTTATTCGCATACTCTCTTATGTAATTATCTTTTATCAACCTTAACAGTTATTGTTATAATGTTCTCCTCCTGGCTATGCCATAAGCCCGTTAACATAATGGAATGTGCTACTATAAAAACGAGATGCTATAAACTTAGAAAGATCTATTAACTGAAAAACCAAGATCCTGAACAGAGACTATAATCTCTTTTGCATAAATAAATTTAGGGATATGTGCATAAAAATTCCTGAGAGACTAAACTAAAAACTGTTAACAGTGAAGTTATCTTTAAAGAAAAGATCTGTGAGATGAGAGTTGATAAAAAGAAGGCTACTTTCCATTTTAATCCTTTCCGTAGAGTTTTAATTTCTACCATGAGTAATCTCTCATTTTAATTTGTGCCATTGAGTTATATTTGCCTAGTCTTAGGGAACCTTAAAGGAAATTTGGGAAGAGGGCAACAAAGCTTAAAGTAAGGGGAAAAAAAATCAATATTTATTAAGATTTGCATATATCAGTCATTATCAAATATGATCTCATTTATCACTACAAAATCCTATGAGATAATAAGGGTTAGTTTTTTAAAAAGGTTTAGTAAATTGCTCCAGATCACATAGCTTGAAAAATGTTGAGCTATTTTATCCTAACATTTTTATCCTTTTCATTTTGAAACTTAACAGTATAGTTCAATATATGATTACACATATATGTCTCATCTAGAAAGGGAGACGAGGGCTCAGCTGCTTGAGCCACTGCCTTCAGGTCGAGTCATGATCCTGAAGTCCTGGGATCGATTCCTGAATTGGGCTCCCTGCTTGGCGGCGGGTCTGCTTCTCCCTCTGACCTTCCCTTCTCATGCTCGCTCTCTATCATTCTTTCCCTATCTCAAATAAATAAATAAAATCTTAAAAAAAAAAAAAAAGCTGGGGTGCGTGGGTGGCTCAGTGGGTTAAAGCCTCTGCCTTCCGCTCGGGTCATGATCTCAGGGTCCTGGGATCGAGCCCCGCATCGGGCTCTCTGCTCAGCAGGGAGCCTGCTTCCCCCATCTCTCTCTGCCTGCCTCTCTGCCTACTTGTGATCTCTCTGTCAAATAAATAAATAAGATCTTTAAAAAAAAAAAAAAGCTTTAGAAAGGGAGACTAGTTAAATAGGGAGACAAGTTAAATAGTTAAGAAAACCACAGGCAAAAAAAGAAAGAAAACCAAAGGCAAGGACTTAACCAATAATTGTTTGAATCCCCTTAAGTACACAGTAATTACCTTCTGAACCTAAAAAGAGCTAGAATAATTCTGGAATCTATTTTAACAATTTTGTTTGTAAACATTATTGAGGTAAAGAAATCTCTGAGGTAGTAAGCTTTGCTGGTTGATCTCAATGGTAAATGACCAGATGCTTTCACATTACTGGTTTAAGCATGTTCTCTAAATAGGCTCCTCTTTAAAAAATGTCTCCTTTCCTCATGCCATTCTTTACTCATCTAAGCTTTGTAACAAAAGCAGGTAAAGTGAAGCAAGTGAAGCAGGTAAAACCTAATAGCATAAGATCTTTACAAGATGCTTCCTTAAATGATGCAAGCATTATTTAGTTGGTATTTCTTAAGGGATCAGAGTTACAAGGGCAAGAATTAGTAAATGATCTAAGCATATCCCCCTCAACCTGGTGCTAAAGGACCCCATAGTGTAAAGACCAAAGGTTTTGAGACAAACCCAACTGCAAATTTTGCTATGTCACTTACAGCAGCCTGTATGATACAGTATTACGATAATGTAGAAAATAATATATGCATAGAAAAAAGACTGAAGGAGACCACACAAATTGATTAATCGTCATCTCTCGATGGTGAGATTAGAATAATTGTTTTTCTTCGTATGTCCTTATATTGCCTAGACTTTCTCCAACACTTTTTAAATTACTCTGCTGGCCAGGTAGCACTGGTTTTGCATAAATCCATTTATATGGGGAGAAGGGGTTAAGATTTTATTGACACAATGGTACCGTATTTTGCTCATTTACCTCCCGCCATATGCATGAAAGACAACAGACTCCTTTCCTGTACTAATACAGCCAGTGATTGTCTCCAACATTCCAGAGTTGACCATTTTATACATAAGTAAACGTGTCTTGGGATCAACTGCTTTTTCCTGCAAAAGATAACGTACTATAAATGAAAATGGTAACAACAAAACATTTTTTGAGTCATTTCTAGTATCTAGTATATTCAAAATATATACTTCTTTTTACCTTTATCATTTAATTTACCTAGATGTATATATAACAGGCTCTTAAGAGTGCTGTCAAAATAGATTTCATTTCCATAACTAACTCCAATGCCTATGAAAGTATCTAAAAGAACTATTAAAAATCAGGCTCTCAGTCAAAATCTTATTTTATCTTCAAAGTTTAAATAGCTCTGCTAGTGTAGTTACTATTAGTTTTTTTCTTAAAGTTTTAAAAATGACTTTATTCTCAAGATATCAGATACTATCTTCACTAACATAAGACATTAGAAATTAAGTTATTATAAATGTTGTAGTGTAACAAGAATGATTTTTTAAATCTTAAAACATTTATATTCAAATTATGACCACTAAAATGTCAGTTTTGATATGAAGTTTTGTTTTGTTTCTTCCCCAAATACAAAGTTTTTTAATATGAATTTTCCATCAAAGAAAAAAATGTAAGAATACTTACTGCAGTAGAATGCTCCTTTTTCTCATGGAGGCGGGCACTTCGACGTTCTTCTGAGTAGGCATGTTGTTTTAAAGCATTGAAAACATGGTTTGATAGTTTTAAATCCATTCCAATCCCATCTCCTACCTGAAACTCAGGTGCAAACTGCCAAAAAGAAGAAAAATAATTAGCATCTGAATACTTTAAAATGGGGATGGTAATAACAAAAACCAGATCAGTCTTTACTTGGAACAGGATTTTTACTTAACCAATGATTAGGCTACAAAAGCAGAACTCACAGGTATTACAGAGAAAAAAATAAAATAACTCACTAAAAAACCAAACAGAAAGGAGAGCGAGACTATTTAAGAAAAGCACAGAAAATACTGAATCACATCTAAAAACTACGGTATTTCACCATATGCTCTGCACCTTACTTTTACACTGGACAAAGGACACATTATATTTTGAAGGCTACCCCAAATCTTATCAAAGAAATACGATCTTATAATTATTTTTGAAGAGTGGGATTATATAACAAGCCATGCCCACAACATGACAATTATGTTCTAGAGTTGACTGTCCAATACGGTAGACACTAGCCACATGTAGATATTTAAAGTAAAATCAAATAAAATTAAATTAAAAATTCAGCTACTAGGGTGCATCACTCAAATTGACAATTTGCTCAATTGCCAAATACGGTTACTATTCGTTACCATGGATATAGAACATTTCTATTACCACACAAAGTTCTATTCGAGAGGGTTGTTCTAGAGTCAGATCTGGACTATTTCTAAAATTTAATAAGTTTATGAGATGCCTGGCTGGCTCAGTCGGTGGAGCACATGACTCTTGATCTTGGGGTCATGAGTTCGAGCCCCACATTGGGTGTAGAGATTACTTTAAAAAATAAAGCATTAAAAAAATTATATATAAATAAGTTTACTTAGCAAGTATTTGTGTTCTAAAGGCTAAATGTTTCCTATTAACCACAAGATTTATAAAGGAGGAAGAATGCTAATTTTTCTTTAATTTTTTTAAAAATTATATTTTATTTCTGATTTTGCAGGGGTAGTTGAGGTGTAAAATTTAAAAATTCAACAAATATAAAAGGGTACATACTGGACAGTATTTCTCTCTCCCATTTCTATCCCCTAGCTGCCACTGGTCTCTGTTTCTTGGGTAGGGGTGCTATTGGAAATTAATATGCTGAAAAATAAATATGCCACCTTTCATAAGAACAATTTCTTAATTTTAGAATCCAAGCAAATCAAACTAATCAAATCAAATTAAATCTTAGTATCACTGTAGAATTTTATTCTGAGGTACATTCTCATTAGTGGCTGAGTTTTCATGGTATTATATTATCATCTACAACATCTTTAGATCCATCCTTATGAAGGATATTTTTAGAAATTTAAAATAGTATATATTTTTTAATTAGTTAATTAACTTAAACTTTTTTTTTTTTTAATTTTACTTATTTATTTGACAGAGAGATACACAGCTAGAGGGAACACAAACAGGGGGAGTGGGAGAGGGAGGAGTAGCCCTCCTGCTGAGCAGGGCGCCCGTCACGGGGCTCAATCCCAAGACCCCGGGATCACGACCTGAGCCGAAGGCAGATGCCTACCGACTGAGCCACCCAGGTGCCCCATCTTAAAACACTTTTTTATAGAAGTAGAGTTGATAAGATATTATATTTAGAATCCCATGTCTTTAACTTATACCAATAAAACTCTTGATTCAAAGATAATACTTCCTGTAACTTACATTTTCCATTCTAGCTGTATTCTTTCTCCCACATACTACTTCATCATGTTTGGTGGTGATGTCTTTTCCTTTTCCAATAAAACCCTTTTTGGGAGTAGGAACTGGTTTTGCTAAAGGCGATTAAGACAAGCCAAGTTAATGTAAAAGTAGCAAAGACTAAATTGCTGCACTCAATATCGTCTGAAAAGATATCTGAATCTAACAGTAAATTACCAAATGAGATTCAAAGATAAATATAAAATACAAGGATCCACTAGAAAACTTAGTCTTCCTCTGTCCCTGTCCAAGCCCAAACCCCAGAAGATAAAAGCACTGATACCTGGTATGTAGGGATCATCAAGAGTGTCCTGCCAGTCAACCTCATCCTCAGAGCTATCACTGTCTTCATAAGGATGCACTTTTCGGTAATTTTCAAAGGAAATGGAAACTGAAAAGGCAAAAATAGGTGAAGATTAATTGAGGAGCACATTACAAGCATTTCCTGCCACCCAGTGGAGGTGTCATAATAAGGTCATAGTACCTTTGCTATCTCCATTGAATTTTTTTTCTTCACGCCTAAGCTGTGCATCATATTCTCTGTCAAATTCCATCTGTAGCATCTGAGCCAGCATTAGGTCGCTGGAAGTATCAGCATTTTCTCCAGTAATAAATGGTCCTTCAGTGACACTATTCAAAATAAGGCAACATATAAAATAATATGCTTGTGTAAACAGATGCTACGTATCATGAGAGAGGAGTGCCTTTTCGCTGTTACAAATCATACTGAAGAAGCAATGGGAAAAACCTGATCACGTCATTTACCTTCTGTCCAGCTGCCCTCTGACCAATGTCAGGCACCTGTGAGAGCACCAACTAGGATAAAGAGAGCTGCAAGAGAAACCTAAGGGGGCTATAATAAAATCTAAACCAAGACTCAACCTCATTTGTTTTATGTTCTGGAGAGAGAACATGGATGAAAAGATAAAATATAAACATTTGCACAAAACAGTATCCTACTTCACTATTTGCTAATTTGGAGATCATGTGGTTCAACTGTTGTAGTAACTAAAACCCAGAGAAACAGAGTGGTTTGCCCAAGATAGTCCCGACAACTAATCACAGAAGCAGGACCAAAACTCAAATATCAGTGAACTCCCAGTATGGTGCTCTTTCTCCCGCAATGCTTTTCAAAATGTGTTTCTTAATCATTGGCCAAGACAATCACTAATCAAATCCTAAAACTTTTATAAAAAGCTGCTAGACAAAAGAGATTCTTTACGAATTTTACTTACGCAACTTCAGGAAAAGCAGCAGCTTCTTCTTCCAACTGCAATTCTTTAGCCAGCTGTTCACTCATTACATCAGCCAAGGAACAAGATATTGTGTTTTGAGGGGTAGCCCATGGACACTATTTAAAGAAAAGGAAAGGGTTAATTCACAATCATGAAATTAAAGTAACTTCCAAACTTGAAAATAGGTTATCTTTTGAGAATTAAAAAATCAACCTCAAATAAATAATTACCAACCTAGAGAAATTATCTGAAAAGTAAAAATATTGGGGCACCTGGGTCGCTCAGTCAGGTAAGCATCTGACTCTTGATTTCGGCTCGAGTTGTGATCTTGGCGTCGTGGGATTGAGCCCCACATCATGCTCCACGCTCAGCAGGGGAGTCTGCTTGAGATTTCTCTCCCTCTTCCTCTGCCCACCGCCCTGCCCCAGCTCACACGGGTGTTCTTATGCTCTCTCTCTCAAATAAATAAAATAATTCTCTAAAAAAAAAAGTGAAATATATCTCCCAGCTCACATCTAATCAAAGATAAATGTAAACTAAATCTGTCAAAAGCACTTTCTAACCTGTTTGGTAGGTGTGTCTTTTTAGTTGAGGAGGGACATCAGGCTCCTGCATACACAGCATCATCCCACTGCCTGATGAGTTCGTGCAACCACCCTTGTTCTGAGTCCATGCTCACAAAACAATCTCCTCTTAATCTGGCTTCCCAAGTAGATTCTCTGCCTTTCTTTCTTTTTTTTTTTTCAAATATTTTATTTTTAAGTAATCTCTATACCCAACGTGGGCCTGGCACTCACACCGAGACCAAGAGTTGCATGCACTACTAACAGATGCCCCTGGAGATTCTCTTTTAGGAATAGATTACACTAAATAGCACAATTCAAAACGTACTTGGAAGTTAACACCTCATCCTAATTTAAGGAGTGTAAAGTGTATGTCAGCCCCTCTCAAGACATCTGGGATATGTTAAAATAAAAATAGCAAAGACAATAAAAACTACATTTCTGAACTTTAGAAGCTGAGAAACAGCCTTGAAACAATACCACTACAACAAAGCAATATTCTGTGAGACTCTTCTTGGATGAGTAGAGTAGTAGGTGGTACAGACCACCTACCATAGTAGGTTTCTGGACTCAAAGACCACTCTGGTTTTGGTGGTTTTCTTCACGAGAAAGCTAATCTGTGGTGGTTTATAACCTGTTCAACTCAGGCAATAGTGATTTTAGCTTTAGTTAAGGTCTTAGGTCGAGGTTTAAGCACTTTGTAAGACATGGCTGTAAGCAACTTCTCTGTCAGAACTCCAGCCCGGAGCCATGTTGGGTTAAGAGCCATTAAAAAAAAAAAAAAAAGGCTGGATGATCAGCCAGCTGGCCTTCCTCAATGACAACACTATCTCAGCCCTCTTGAAATACAAACCATAAGTTTATTTCACAAGTCCTAATTTTTGAGGGGACAAACTTTACTTAGCAGCAGCAAATGATTACATTTGATAGTCTAGTGATTAAGACAACTAACATTGAATAATATGTCTCCATCTCTCTTGAACTGACCCAGCTTTCTCTATCTCCCTCCTGAGATTCTACTCCAAGGTATCAACCTCCCATCACTGAGCTACTCTAATAAGAAAGTCCTAACTAATCTTCCTGTTTCCAGTCCTGTTTGTTTCCATTTTCCACACCACAGCACAACAGTTTTTCTAAGATGCAGATTTGATTAGTTCGGTTTCCTTACCTATAGTTCTTGATTGTTTCAATGTTTCCCACTGCCTTTGGAATAAAGTCCAAACTCATTCCTTAACTATGGCTGAGTGTCTAATTTAGAATCTAGAATACAGCATATGATGATATCTGTTTTAGCCACAAAACTTTTTTTTTTTTAAAGATTTTATTTATTCATTTAACAGAGAGAGAACACAAGTAGGCAGAGAGGCAGGCAGAGGCAGAGAGAGGAGCAGGCTCCCTGCCGAGCAAGGAGCCAGGTGCGGGACTCGATCCCAGGACGCCGGGATCATGACCTGAGCCAAAGGCAGCTGCTCAACCAACTGAGCCACCCAGGCGTCCCAAGCCACAAAACTTTTGTCAAGTTTAGGTCCTCTAGCGGGCCTACCACCCTTGCTCAGTTTCCAAAGCATTGAGGCTCAGGAATCTACTTGGTTCAGGTTGTTAGGATGAAGCTCTTAAGGGTGATAAATAACTATATTTATGCCTAAGTGAATCAAGTTTTATCTACTCTCATCCTGAGATTAATGAGATGCACCCAGCCCCCAGCACACACCTATACTAGCCTACTGCCCAATTATTCCAGCCTCACAGAAAGCCAGATGTGGAAAAAACAAGGAAGGCTTTCTCAAGGTCTGGTGTGACTTTCATTCACTCAGATCTTCCAAGTGCAATTGAGTACTCTCCTGGTGAGGATTTCGAGGCCTTGAATCTTGAAGTTCTCTGTAATCTGGAGAATACAGCTATCCCTTGGCCAATGACTTCTGCTGACTTCCTTCTGAATCCTCTAGGTAGAATACATAATGCTCCCCCTTGCCTAGAAATGTCTGGTCTGATCAGTTTCAAAGTCCAGGTTCCAAAAGGCAAATGGCTGTATTCTCCAACTCAGATCTGTCAATCACATTTTGCAATGACAGCAGAATAACACACAACACTGGAATATTCACTATATTTGATTCACTTGCCTAATATACATAATTTACAAAGTGGTTGAAACCACAACCACTGCATAGTTACAACATCATCCCCATTTTATAGACTTAGAAACTGAGACACAGAGAGGTTCTTTATCTCAAGAAAACACTGTAGATGAAAGTGCTGAGATTTGAACCAAGTAGAACTTAAGGGGCTGCCCTCAGCATTTTGCTATACTTCTTCCCTAATTGCCTTGTCCTGGAACATGAGAAGCAAACCTCTACACTGTCTTCAGTATGAAATCCAAATTCCTCAACAACAAATGCCTTTCACAATTTGCCAGTTTATCTTTCCAGTCTCAGCCCTTACGTACCCTATGCTCTAATAAAAATTATATGCTAATTGTGGCATACTTTCACCTTTCCACGCCTTCACACACACTCTTCTTTCAGTGGATTTTCTTCCTCCTCTATTTTCTCCAATTAACATCACTAACTCCCTAAGGCTCTCTCAATTTCATCAGATGAAACCCAATCCTTGCCATTGTGCTCCCATACCACTGTGCAAATATATTTAAGTGCAGGACCAGTGACTCTATTAGAGTTAGTGTACCAGCCATCATACAACATGAACCCCTTGAAGGGCAGGGTCTTCTCATTCTCAGAGCCCATCATAGAGTTTCAGACATAAAGAGGCACTCAAGTATTCACTGAATTAATGTGTCAAAAAGAAACACTGGAGATACTTCACGGAACTGCCAGGCTGTCCCCAGGCTGCAGAGGTTGGATGCCTTTCTCCACCCTTACTATTCTAGCATCCCTTTCTCCATCTTGAAGTCGGCCCCTTTGGCAGCCACTTCTGCGGCTTCTGGTTGTTTGCCAGCAGTCAATTTTACTAAGATGTTAAATAAAGTATTAGCTGACAACTTCTCAGAAGAGGCAAAATTGACAAGCAGTGACTGTTATTTTGAGGCAGAGACTGACCTACATCCAAGACAGACTGAACCAGAAAGGGAAACACACAGACCACCAGAGACCACCAAGATATCCTCATCACCCACTCCTACTGATCTTGCTCCTTGGAGCCTTGTACTCTAGAGCTGTACTTCCCCTCCTTGTACCCCTGCTGACCAGCTCAGCTAGGCCGGCTCACACCAGGGCAACTTGCATGGGCAAAGGTAAATAAGGTAACAAGGCCACCAACTTCCACACTTCTAAGTCAAATATAAATTCCTCAAACCAGCAGTCAAAAGCCCTCCATAAAAATTTTTGGGCTGCATGAGACAGCTGCTAGACAGGGGGGCAATCCTCCATGGGCACAAGGGGTTCACCATCTCAAGGGGGCCACAGAAAATTTACTGGGAGCTCCTCCTATGAATGGGCACCAGAGGATGTATATAGAGGAATCCTCTGTCATCATCTTGTAACTCCTCAAAAAATCAAAACACTCTTTGTGAATAGAGAAACTTTGTTAAATGTTAAAAATAATAATAAAGTTAAGGAGATAAGAGAAAAAAAGCCATCCATAATCTTCACTATTCAGTGATTCCCCACTATTCCCTTCATCAGTATAAACTCCCCACAGCATCAAGATCTGATGGGAAACCCCACACAATCCTTCCCAGTTAGTTATTCTGCCTTAAATGACATCTATCAAGCCCATAACCAGCTCCCTGATTGTTTTTTTCCTGTTTGCTCAAGACCTCTGAGACCTGACCTGTTTTCCTCTCCTCTGGAAAACCCACCACTGAACTGAGCTCCTTGAAGTTCTTTACTATCACGTTCTTCAACACTGGGCTGGCTGCAGATTAGAAGGAAATTCTCTCTTTCCTTCTATCTCCTAAAGATGCACCCCTAGCTACTTATCCCACAGACAACTGTGGGGAAGAATCAAGTAAACAAAAAACAGTAAATATGAAGGAGGCACAAAATAAAAATTCAGTCCTCAACTTGAAGCAAGTCAAGAGAATCATAACGGACAGGAAGGTCTCTTTTCTGCCGATGCAACTAAAAGATATAATCTGGGTATAATATTTAAGCAGGTAATTTTACTTCTCAAGACAAGGGTCTCTGGAAAACATCATCTGGGTCTATACAACACTAATCTTTTTTTTTTTAACTTTTAATGTTAGAGTAGTTTTAGAATTATAGAAAAATTGCCAAGATAGCAGAGTTCCCAAATATCCCATACACAGTTTCCGGTCTTGGCATTGTACATTTGCCATAATTAATGAACCAGTATTTATACATTATTATTATTAACTAAAGTCCATACTTTATTCAGATTTCCTTAGTTTTTCTGTAATGTCCTTTCCCTACTTCTGGATCATATGTATCCAGCATATCATATAACTTGTAGTCATCATGCCACTTTAGGCCCCTTCTGATGTTTCTGTACCCCATGACTCTGGGGGGGGAATCTCAAAACCTTTTCAGGGTGTCTGTGAAATCAAAATTATTTTGTACTAAAACATTCTCTGTCTTTTCCAGTCTTATTCTCTCAAGAGTGTAGAGTGGAGTTTTCCCAGTCTACAAGAGATCTGCTAACAGCACTCTGATGGTTTGTGGAAAGTGTATTTGAATATTCTCGCATTTTCCAAAATTTTCTAAGGCAGTAGGTTTAGGATATAAATGTGCATTTTAGAGATTATTTCAGTTTGTTCTCAGTACATCTACTATGCTTTTATTAGCCATCTTTGATTTTATCTAATATAATCCATGCATCTATGAGGATGGATTTTCTTCATATACTTCAAATAAAATATACCACAACGGGCTAAAAAAGGTCTTCTATTAAATAAGACATTAGGGGTGTCTGGACGGCTTAGCTGGTTAACCGTCTGCCTTTGGCTCAGGTCATGATCCTGGGTCCTGGGATAGAGCCCCGAGCCTGCTTCTTCCTCCTGCTCTGCCCCTCCCCTGGCTCATGTGCGCTCTCGCTCTCATGCTCTCTCTCTCAAAAAGTAAAATCTTAAAAAAAAATCAGACATTAAAGAGATCTGCAAAAATACAGAAAAATACTACACCACTAATTTTTTTATTCTGGAAAATGGGGGGGTTACATATAAAAATGTTATTTATATTAACTTATATTAATATATAGGACTTTTAAATCATTTAATAGAAATTTTTCAATAGCTCGGTCTTATTTTTTGATATGAAAAATATCAATAGATGTAACCAATATAAACAATTTGGGGTTCTCAATGATTTTTTTAGAGTGTAAATTCGTCCTGACCAAAAAGTTTTGAGAATCACTGGACTTTAACATTTTTTCCATTTTTCAAGACCTTCCTCAAATCTCCACCACGAAGCCCGGGATAATCACTTAGGTCTTCCAAGAGGTTAGAGGAGGAAAGGATTAAGAGATACTTGTAGTATCTAATTGTTTGGATTGTGAAAATGCTGTCTTCCCAGTAGAACATCAATAAACCCCAGTATTATTTTTTTATTGAATGATGAAAATGCAATTTTATATTTTGATGATGCATACTTAAATGAAAATATGACTGATAACAAATATTTTATTACTGAATTAGCTTTCTAAGTGAAATTTCTTCTGACATTAGGTATCCTGACCAATGTTTGTCTCATTTGACATTTTTATCAACCTTTGGGTGCTTAACTGGAGGAATTTAACATGTAAAGGATATATTTATTAATATCTGGCTACTGACTTTGTCTTTTTATGTCTACTCATCTTGGCCTTGTAAACAAGGCTTAAAAGAAGAAATAACACAAAATAACATGTAGACATAACTGTATTTGCCAATGGATTATCTTAAACTCTCCCTACAGTTATATGAGAACTTTCATAAAATTAACTTAAATTAAGCTTTCATAAATTCCTTTTAGTAGTCAATTATTTCTCTCTTCTCTGCTAAGGCCTAACCTAAAGATCTAATAAAACGAGTGATCCTTTAAACGGAATATTCCGTGACAGCATATGAAAAACAATTAGAAAGCTATACAAGTTGGATTCATTCCAACCTTAATTTGAGGAACACAACATCCCACTTGAAGCACTCTTGCTTTCAAGCAAACCCTCAACACAGCGGCAGAAGAAAGTATCATGCAAAGGAGCAGTCTGAAAACCAGAAACCAAATGTGAAATAAACCTCACATTACAGGAAAAAGCTTAAACGTTAAAGCCCATGCAGATAATGAGAATTCATAACCGTTTTTTACAGTATGTAGTGTACCCTCGAGGATCAGCCTGGGGGAGGGAGATGCGCCCGGACTTACCTTTTACTCTTTCAGAAACAAGAAACTGCCTCGTTCAGACAACTGCATTTGTCAAGTTAAGGAAACAGCTGCCAAAACAACCTTTCCGTCGGGCTCCATTCGGCTGACTCACTTGGCCCGTGAAAAACAAGATCGTGCTTGATTTCCCTCAAACGTCAGAGTCTCTAAGCCAGCCCTGCCCAAGTATCTGCTACGGAGGTTCAGAAATCAAGGCGCAGAGAGCCCAAACCGCCAAGAGTGGCCACTAGTAGCCCAGGCCGCCCTCCCCACCTCTCCCATCCTACCCCGGCAGCCCCGCCACCCGTCCCCACCTTCCGAGGTCGCCAGAGTCCCGCTCAGAACTTCCCGAGTCGCCTGCGAAGCCGCCTCGGCGCCTGCCACCTTCTCCGGGCCTTCCGAGAGGACCAACCCGGGTGACCAAGACAGATGCGTCAGCTCCGACCACCACTCACCTTGCTGGGTCCCCAGGGCGCTGCGGGCCCGGGCTCAGGCGATGCCACTCCGACCAGATCCATGTTGGAAAAGAAACCAGCGACGAGAACAGGGCAGACAGGTGGCAGGACCGGGAAGCAGCCTCCGCCGAGGAGACAGGCAGCGGGGCTGGGGCTACTGGCTGCTGGTGCCGGAGCTGAGGTGACAGATGGCGGCACGGCCGCGTCCGGAACTACATGTCTTCTCTTCCGCCCTCACCGCTGGGACCGTGGCTTCTGATAGGCCTCCCGCCGGGGGCTCTGGGTTTTGCCTCCTTTCCCCGCCCCCGGCGGCCCGCACTTCCGGCCGCTGCCCCCGGCCCGGGCTACCCCCGCCGCAGGCCCAGACTAGGCGGTTGTGGTCGCGGGTGCCCGATGGAGCTGCCGTCGGGTGTGGCTTTCTCTGGCCAGGTTGTACCCTGTTGTCGCACCGCCTTCCCGTTCTTAACACCCCCTCGCTGCCCGAGACAGCATCTGGATCTAGTTAAACTGAAGTAGGCTGCCTGTTACTCAGTTTATAATAACAAACAAACGAGACTGCAGCTTTTCATTAATAATGAAATTTTCTGGGTTAATTCTAAACTGGGATGGTATGGGGAGATCGGATTTTGCTGTAACTGCAGTTTGTCGTTAGGAAGCAGGGCAGAAAAGTGAAAATTTGTAAAATGTGTAATAGAACATTGAGCAAAAATAGGACTGCGTAGTAAAAGTTTTGATGAGATGTTTTGTAGATTCTGGTAAAGTGACCAGATAAAAATAACTAAGCATTACATTTCACTTACTATATTGGTGCATTGTCCAAAGTACTGTATTAACTCTCAGGGAGGTGCATTCTATTTCTAGTATGATCTCAATTTTACTGGTAATGTAGACATACAGAGCTAAAATAAGCTGCTGGGGGTCACAGGGCTAATGAGTGACAAAACAAAGGAATGGCGAACCCAGGCATCCTGGGCTCGGGGGCTGGCTCCATATGAGTACATGTTGACTTTTCAGACATTCTAGTAATAAACACTGAATAACCATTCTCCTTAAATTGCAGTTCTGAACCAGGATCCCTGACGGTGGATGCTTGAGATCCCTAGGATACCCACCTTGATGGTTTCCCTTAGCACACAGTCTTTGCCATTCCAGGTCAGAACATGTTCTGAATCTTCCAAAAACTTCAAATTAAAATAAGGTGAAATTATAACTATATGATAGGATACAGACTTATGTTTGGCAATTGTTGCCCATATATGTGAATGTGTGTGGAAATCACATTCCCTCTTAAGGTTCAAAGGATTACAATTGGGGTATAGATAATTGAAGGAAAATGGATATAACCAGAAATTAAATGGATTTGTCAATTCTGGATAAGAAAAAAACAGGAGAGAGAATCAACCAAGAGAAGTTATTGGAGTTTCCTATTAAATTAGCCAAGAGGGGCGCCTGGGTGGCTCAGTGGTTGAGGCCTCTGCCTTCGGCTCGGGTCATGATCTCAGGGTCCTGGGATCGAGCCCCGCATTGGGCTCTCTGCTCAGCGGGGACCCTGCTTCCTTCTCTCTCTCTGCCTGCCTCTCTGCCTACTTGTAATCTCTCTCTCTCTCTCAATTAAATAAAATATTTTAAAAATTTTTTTTAAATAAATAAATAAATAAATTAGCCAAGAATTTCTAAAGAAGAAGATGAAAGGGAAAAGAGCAGATCAGAAAGAAAGGCTGAGGCACAGTGCATGACAAAAATGTGCCAGTGAGGGGCCTTTTCAGGGACGTATCAGAAAATGACAGGAAGTCAAAAGAACTAAGAATCTGGATAATTGTTTTAGATCATTTTATTCAACACATTTTTGTGGAGTGCTCTCTTTAGTACCTAACATTGATGTGACAGATGTGAATAAAAATGGGTGCCCATCCTCATGGACCTTGAAGTCATAAACACTGTAAAATTAACCGTACCTATTAATTATGACCAAAGTATACGTAGGGATGACATAAAGGAAAGAGGTTCACTCAGACATTCAGGAATGATTCCTTAGAGTTGATGACACTGAATTCAGTCTTGCAAGATAAGCAGGCATCACTAAGATAGCCTGTAGGGCAAGTGGCAGCTTCCATAGAAGGAGGAACTATATATAACATGCACTGGAAAAGGGCAAGTGGTTTGATGTAGCCTGGATGCAGAGTTCAGAAGGGACAAAGTAAGAGATTGGGTTGGAGAATGGGGGAAGGGCCAGATCTAAGAGATTTTAATGCTAAGAACTTCAGAGTTTAGACAACAGTCATTAAAAGATTTTAAATGGTGGGGCGCCTGGGTGGCTCAGTTGGTTGAGTGACTGCCTTCGGCTCAGGTCATGATCCTTGAGTTCCAGGATCGAATCCCACATCTGGCTCCCAGCTCCATGGGAAGTCGGCTTCTTCCTCTGACCTTCTTTCCTCTCAGGCTCTCTCTCACGTTCTCTGTCTCTCAAATAAATAAAATCTTAAAAAAAAAAAAAAGATTTTAAATGGGAAGAATAATGTTTTCAGATTTGCTTACGAGGAAGATAATTCTGACAGCTGTCTGATGGGTGGAGTAGGGAGAGGTGAGGCTGGAGACTGGAAAACCTGCCAGGCGATTAATGATGAGGCTTGCCTGGACTTCCACAGACATGTTCTTTGAACACGTTAATACTTTGAGACTAATTTCAGGTCTCAGAAATTTATTTCTATAAGGCGACTTTGAATATGCCAACTCTTATCTCATTGCTCTTATATCCAATATTTTATTTTTGGGTTTTGATGCCTGATGTTGGTAGTACCAAGTAGGGGTAGTGGTAGAATGGGAGATAAGGCATCTCAATGAAGTTCAAAGAGCTGAAATGACTTCTGATTTTTCAGCTGGTTAATTGGATAGATGGTGATGTCTGAACATCTGGTTTGGAGGGAAGATAATGTTAATTTGGGATATGTTAAACTTAAGTTGCCTGTGAAAACAGCAGCTATCAAATGTATAAACACACATTTATTTGCCTATTTTCTTTTTACTCTCTGAGAGCAGAGACCATGTTTATTTTGTTAACTGTTGTAGTCATTGCCTAGTATAGTGCCTCAATAAATATCTGTGAATGAATGAACTGAATGGATGCAGTTGAAAATGATCAAAGGCAGTCTGGAGTTTATGAGAAAAGATAAGGGCCAAAATTAGAAATCTGATAGTCACTATCATAGCAACCGTTTGGTGAATGCTTACCATGTGTTGAAGTAAACACTTCAAGCAGTTAGCTCATTTGGTTCTTTTTTATTTTTTTAGGATTATTTATTTATTTATTGAAAGAGAGAGAAAGAGAGAGAGAATGTGTGTACGCACACAAGCCAGGGGAAGGCCAAAGGGAGAGGGGGAGAGAGAGAGACTCCCCGCTGAACACGGAGACCAAAACAAGGCTTGATTTCAGGATCCTGAGATCATGATCTGAGCTGAAATCAAGAGTCAGATGCTTAACCAATAAACCCCCAGGTGTCCCATAGCTCATCTGGTTCCTAAAACAATTTTTTTTAAAGATTTTATTTATTTGACAGAGAAAAACACAGCAAGAGAGGGAACACAAGCAGGGAGAATGGGAGGGGGAGAAGCAGGCTCTCCGCTCAGCAGGGAGCCCAATGCAGGGCTCGATCCCAGGACGCTGAGATCACGACCTGAGCCAAAGGCAGACGCTTAACGACTGAGCCACCCAGGCACGCCCCTCCTAAAACAATTCTGAGGAATATTGTCATTCCCATTTTATGGATTGGAAAGCTAACACCTGGGGAGTCAGTGTCACACATAATGAATTATGTGGTTTATATTAACTGTGGAAAGAAATGAAAATGAGGATAGCTTGTAGGGGGAATGTAAGGAGTCAAGGGACAAGAGATATTGATGAAGTTGAGTGAAGAAATTCAGTGGGAGAAATGCCTGCTGGAGCTGTAGAGTGAAGAGGTAGTGGGTGCAATAGCAAGAGTTGGTGAAGATGTGGAGAATCCTCCTGCGCGGCTGGTGGAAATGTAAAATGGCGCTGTTGCTGTGGAAAACAATTTGGCAGTTCCTCAGAAAGTTAAACGTAGAATTATGTGATCTACAAATTCCACTCCTAGGTGTATACCCAAGAGCATTAAAAACAGGTACTCAGCAAATACTTGTACCTCAGTGTTCATGAAACCATTATTCACAATAGCCAAAAGGTGGAAATGACCAAAATGTTCATCAGTGGATGAATGGATAAACAAAATGTGGTATATACATCCAATGGAATATTAATAAGCCACGAAAAGCAACTTTTATGGGTTGAATTGTGTCCCCCAAAATTCATATATTGAAATCTTAACCCCCAGTATCTCAGAATATAAGAATATATGGAGATAAGGTGATGACTTATCAACGAGGTGACTAAGGTAAAATGATAGTAAGGTGGGCCCTAATCTGGTATGGCTGGTGTGTTCTTTTTTTAAAAAAAAAGATTTTTAGATTACTTATTTATTTATTTTGTCAGAGAGAGAGAGAGAGAGAGCACAAGCAGGGGGAGAGGCAGACAGAGCAGACAGAGGGAGAAGCAGGCTCCCTGCCGAGCAAGGAGCCAGATAGGGGAGTCGATCCCAGGACCCTTGGATCATGACCTGAGCCGAAGGCAGCCACTTAACCGACTGGGCCACTCAGGCATCCCATGACTGGTATTCTTATAAGAAAAGAAAGAGACATCTAGGATACCCGCTCACAGAGGGACATCCATGTGAAGGATCAGCAAGAGGGCAGTCATCCTATAAGCCAAGGAGAGCTGCCTTTAAAGAAAACCAACTAGGCGGTTGGGTGGCTCATTTGGTTAGGCGTCTACCTTTGATTCAGGTCATGATCCTGGAGAGATTCTCTCTCTCCCACTGCCCCTCTACCCCTGCATACTGGCTCTCTCTCTCTCTCTTTTTCTCTCCAAAATAAAAAATGAATTTTAATGATTTTAATGATTTAAGGTATATCCCTGATGCCACGAACCATATACTTCTTTAAAAGGAAGATAGAATGAAATTTTCAACATTGAAAAAGTTCACAGTTCACATTTATAAAATGTAATTAATATAAAAAATGTGGTTTATGAACAATGGCATATAGTCCTATGTTATTTAAGAGTGGGTCCTTGAGTGGTGTAACGGCCATGTCGCTGTGAAATGGAATAAGCACAATGCTTAAAGGATTTAGCTCCGGATTTACTCCCTATCATTTCTTGATAAACTCACTGGTGTTCAGCAGAGACAAAGCTATTCTAGAATTTGCACTGCCTAAACACGTGAAATCAGCAGATTCTGGTCTCTAAAGAGAACTGGGGCATCTGGCTGGCTCAGTTGGTGGAGTATGCAACTCTCGAGGTCATGAGTTCAAGCCCCATGTTGGGCATGGAGCCTACTTAAAAAAAATAATTAAAAATAAAGAGAACAGATATAAAACTCTTTAGTCCTTAATACTGAAACTGATTGAGTCTATTTGCAAGTAGTTGTTTCAGGCAATCAACAAATATTTATTAACCGCTTATGATACTCCTGAAGCCCTGTGGGAGAAACAAAGAACTATCAGATATCACTGGAGAAATAATATATTCACAGGACATTACATAATAACACAGTAACACTTCTATTTCAAAAGAGTGCATGATTCATTGCCAAAGATCAGCTATAGAGAGTGGATGTTTCAGGACTCACTGTGGGTTAATGAGATGTGGAAAGGCTGCATGGAGGAGGGAGGTGCCTCCAAACTATGCTGTGAAGGTTGGAGAGAAGCTATAAACTAGCTTCAGGGGAAGGAATGCTGTAAGACAAGGCAAGGGGGCAGGAAAGTCCAAGGTGTATTTAACAATGACTCGATATTTTCATAAGGTTACGTGGGGCACCTGACTGGCTCAGTCAGTAGAGCATGAGACTCTTGATCTTGGAGTTGTGAGTTTGAGCTCCACGTTGAGTATAAAGATTACTTAAAAATAAAATCTTAAAAAAAAAAAAAAAGGTTACTAGAGTGCAATGTTGTGGATATGGTTCAGTTGAGTTTGGTTGGGACTCAATGATTCTGATCCCTATGCAATCCACTGCCATTATTGAATAACAAGTATTTTGTTTTGCTTCCTTTACTGCACAATATTTAAAAAATTGATATAGTACTCTGATTATAAAGGATAAATAAAAGGAGAGTAATATTTAATTAAAAATACGTATTTGATTCTATTTACAAGAGGTATCTAAGGTAGTCAAACTCTTAGACACAGAAAGTAGAATGGTGGTTGTTGTGGGCTGGGGAAAATAGGCAAGAGGAGTTATTCAACAGACAGAGTTTCAGCTTAGCAAGATGCAAAGTTCTAGAGATATGTTGCACAACAATGTGCATATACTTAACCCTACTGTAGTGTGCATTTAAAAATGGTTAAGGGTGGCTGGCTGGCACAGCTGGTTAAGCATCTGACTCTTGGTTTCAGCTCAGGAGCTTCCTCCCCAAGCCGAGTTGGGCTCCACACTCAGCAAGGAGTCTGCTTGAGATTCTTTCTCCCTCTTCCTCTGTTCCTACCCCTTGTGTTCTCTCTCACCAAAATAAGTAAGTAAATCTTAAAAAAAAAAAAAAAAAGGTTAAAATAGTCAATTATGTGGGGTTTTTTGCTGCAATCAAAATATGAATTTAAATATGGAAATATGGCTAAGTGGATTTATTTTCATGTAGTTTGCTCAGGAATCATTGTCTAAACTATATCTGAAGGGGTGCCTGGGTAGCTCAGCCTAATCAGGCTCCATTTGCCTTCAGCTCATGGTCCCAGGGTCCTGAGATCGAGCCCCTCGTCAGGCTCCCTGCTCAGTGGAGAGCCTGTTTCTACCTCTCCCTCAGCTGCTCCCCCTGCTTGTGCTTTTTCTCAATCTCTCTGTCAAATAAATAGAATCTTTTAAAATAAATAAATAAACTGTGTCTGAAGATTCACACTCTATATTTGTTCTGGGGAAAATGCCTCTTTCACATTCTCTGTGATCTTTTTTGACAGAACTCATATTAAATGTATATTAGACCATATCAACCTCAATGACTCTTTTTAAGATTTTATTTTTAAGTAATTTCTACACCCAACATGGGGCTCAAACTTAACAACCCTGAGATCAAGAGTAGCATGCCCCACCAACGGAGCCAGCCAGGTGTCCCAGGGGTTTTTAAAATTAAAAATCTTGTCATTTATAGTAGAGATAGTTTTCGTTTCTTTTTTCCTTGTTTTTTTTTTTTTTTTTATGATTTATTTATTTGAGAGACAGAGAGTACACCCGGGGGTCAAGGGCAGAGGGAGAGGGAGAGACAGTCTTAAGCAGACTTCCTGCTATGTGTGGAGCCCTACTTGGGGCTCATCTCAAGACCCTGAGATCATGACCTGAGTTGAAACCAAGAGTTGGTTGCTTAATCAACTGAGTCACCCAGGCCCCTCTGTTCCTTTGAGTTTTTTTTTTTGCGTGTTTGTTTTTGCAATAGATCTCGCCTTTTATTTTACTCTCTTTCCTTATTGTCCTGTCTAGAACTTCCAATATTATGTAAAATAGAAGTGGCGAGAATGGTCATCCTTGTCTTGTTCCTGATTTTAGGGAGGAAAGCATTGTCTTTCACCATTAAGTATGATGCTAGCTGGGGGTTTTCACAGATGCTTCTATTGTACTGAGGAAATTCCCTTCTATTCCGCATTTTGTTAAATGTTTTTACTCATGGAAAGGTGTTGAATTTTGTCTTATCCACTTCTATTATGCCTTATCCATTTCTATTGAGATGATCATGTGGTTTTTGTTCTTTATTTTATTGATATGATATATTGCATGAATTGATTTTTGCATGTTAAACCAATCTTGCATTACTGGGGAAAATCGCACTTGGTCTTGGTGTGTACTCCTTTCACATGTTGCTGGATTCCTTTCCCTGGTGTTTTGTTGAGAATTTTGCATCTATATTCATAAGAAATATTGATGTTTGTTTTTATTTTTACTTAGTTATTATTTTTGTTATTATTTTTATTATTTAATTATTATTATTATTATTATTATTTTTTGGAGAGAGCAAGAAAGAGAGAAAGGGCAGGTGGAAGGGCAGAGAGAATCCTAATCGGGCTCCACGCCCAGCCCTGAGCTCAGTGCAGGGCTTAATTCCACAATCCTGAGATCATGACCTGAGTTGAAATCAAGAGCCAGTTGCTCAACCAACTGGGCCACCCAGGTGTCCCGCTTATCTGCTTTTAAAGTGGGACTTAGGATGTTTCCCAAAGCATGCTACTGCTTCTGCCATCTTCTGAGAATTCTCCATGTGTGCTGTCAAAAAAATTCATTATTAAAAAGATTTGTTGAGGGGTGCCTGGGTGGCTCAATAGGTTAAGTGTCTGCCTTCCGCTCAGGGCATGATCCCAGGATCCTGGGATAGAGACCCTCATCAGGCTCCCTGCTCAGCGGGAGCTTCGCCGCCTTATACTACCCTTGCTTGTGTTCCCTCTCTTGCTGTATCTCTCTCTGTTAAATAAATAAAATCTTAAAAAAAAAAAGAAGAGAGAGATTTGTTGGGGGGAAACCCCCAAAGGCATTGTTTTATCTGAGCTCCCCTCTTTTTTTTTTGACATTTATTGAGCACTTATGGTTCCATTATCAAAAAACAAATTAGTAACTATGACCCTTCGGTCTCAAAGATCTCAATTAACTATATGGGTAGTAAATCTTTTTGTGTGTTTAGGTCTAACTCAATCTCATATACACCAGACAGTCTGACAGTGTAAGACCTGATGATTTTATTTTCATTCAGTCTTATTTTGTTTTGTGAAACAGAATAATACAGCTTTGGACAAATCAATGGCTCTGGTACGATCTATCAGCACTTTTGCTACAAATGTCAGCTTTATTTGCATGGTTCTTTACTGTTCTGGTTGTTCCTGCCTGTTAGCCTGTTAAGCAAATTCTGTCAAAAAAATAAGTTAGGTAATAACTAGGAATTAACAGAACCCAAACTCGTTTATGTACTAAAAGTGCTCAGAGAACATCAAGTAAGTACCACCTATTGATTTCAAAGAAATTCTGCTGGGCAAAACTTTTCTTTGTAAGGACTATTTAGCTCTGAAATAGGTTTCCTAAAATAATGTCAAGGGGAAATTACTTTTTAGTTTATTTACATTTTATTTTATGTTTTTTAAAGATTTTATTTATCTATTCTGCAGAGACAGTGAGAGCGGGAACACTAGTAGGGGGAGTGGGAGAGGGAGAAGCAGGTTTCCCCTCCAGCAGGGAGCCCCTGTGAGGCTTGATCCCATGACCCTGTGACCATGACCTGAGCTGAGGGCAGATGCCCAACCACTGAGCCACCCAGGTGCCCCAGTTTATTTATCTTTCATGTAGAGACAATACATTTAGTGTTTGCTTGGATATTATAGTTTTATAAACAATTTTATACAGGGAATACTAATTTTTAAAAGTAAGTTTTCAGGGTATGCAGGGCATTTCCAAAATCTGTGTTTCTGCCCGTGGGGAGCACTTGTACCTCTAGTTCCTGACAAAGTCCATCAACATGTTTCGGGTATGTTAACTCCTATTTGCCAGAAGGCTAACTAGGTAAATTTTCCACCTTATATACTAGGAATAGGGGCAGTGCTTGAAACTCTACTTTTGGGAGAATTTCTTATTTTATGTAAATTTCAATACAACGGAATGATTTCTCTTAAAAAAGAAAAAAAACTATACTCGTTCTAGCTCCTCAGTGTTCCTTCTTTTAAAATAATAGTTTTCATTAACTTTTTGGATGTCGTTTGCAAAAGTAACGCAGGCTCAACGTAGAATATGGGGGAAATTCAGTAAAGCATGAACATCATTTTGGTCCCATCATTTACAGACAGCAAGGGGCATTTTTCTTTAAACGGTAATGGAGTGTCGTGAACTGTTTTGCAAACTGCTATTTTTCCTCGTTTACCATTTTCGACTTCTTTTTACGGTATCTACTGTCCGTCCTTTCTCCAAAGCAGTCGCAGCCGCTGCCTGGGGACCCTTCTCTCTCCACGGCCCTCCTCCTCCTAGCCCAGAGCCCCTGCCGGGCCAGCGCAGCCAGCGCAGGCCCGGTCCCTTTAAGAGGTAGGCGCGGGTGGGGGGGGCGGGGCTGGGGGCGGTCCCCGCGCCGATTGGCCGAACGTGGAGCCACGTGGCTATCCTGGCGGCTGTCTCGGAGCTCCCACCGGGTCCCCGGAAAGGGGCGCCGGCTGACCGATGTCGGGGAGGAGGTACCTGGTGGGCCTCACCTTTTGTACCTGCTACTTGGCTTCTTACCTCACGAACAAGGTGAGGGGGGCGGGCGCGGGGTGGTGATGACTGCACGTGGGACGTGGGACAGATGCAGCCTCCAGCTGTTTATCTGATTTTTTCCTGAGGTGGTGGAGAGGAAGCTGACTCTGTATGGAATCCTTATTTAGCAATAGGATTCGTTGGACTGTACTGGCCCTGTTTCCCGCACTGTAAGGCATGCCTGACATCTACTGGGACACCGAATTTTTTGATTGACAAATTCCCAGGAACTTAATTTTGGGTTGTGCATACTACTTTTAAGGGAAGAAAGCAATTGGCTCTAGTTCTCTCGGGAAAGGAGGAGTAGAAGAAATCTGACAAACCCTGTTTTCTTGTCTAGAAGACACCCCTGCCCCCAGAAACCCACAAGGTTCCAGAAGGTTTTAAATAGAAAAGATCAGTCTATTTACATCTCCATCTTTCCCTCACACCACTGCTTCCCAAACCTTTTTTTTTTTTTTTTATGTCTCCATCCCAGACATTTCCAGTATATTCAAGAGTCTTTTGTGGAATTATTTTTGAAAATAAAATATAAAGTTAATTTTATTTAAAGTAATGTCATGAAACCCTTTTTATGAAAAGGCAGAATAGCAGCAGTACCATGTTTTTTATTTTGTTAGGAGGGGCAAACTGGCCTTGGATTTGGTACCATGCAGAGAAATGTTAGACCCCTGTGAGCTAGAGTGGGGCATCCCCTTCTGTCCTGGACATTGGACAAAGTGGTAACACCAGGCCCAGGACCACCTTCTCCCACTGTGGGGTCTCCACCCCCCCCCCCCAAACACTAAACCCCTCTTGCTCTCTGGAGAAAAACCTATTAACAAATAGCATTTCCTTATACCTTCTCTCTTAATGTGAGGGGCTGTCTTCACTGAGTATACTCAGAGGATGCGCCAGAACCCTCCTTTCCCCATCCAGTTGATTTTTAGTTCTGGTGATGGGCCTTTGAAGATCCATATTTAGTACCTTCCTGGGCGGCAGTGATGGCTTTGCATCCTGGCTCCACTTAACCTGGTCTTTGGGGCTTCAATTTCTCTAAACCCAAGTTTTTTAACTTTAAGATGAGATTAGCAAGTTTTCTTCAAAGAGTCGTTCTGAGGATTAATCAAAATGATGTTAGGTGGTTAGGCAAGTGCCCAGCATCATGGTAAATAAGGTAAGTGGTAATTAGTCTAGGAGAAACGGAAGGAAGGAGAGACAACCTTTTGCTTATAGTACGACACAATAATTATTAGCTTTTAACAGATTTGTCTTTTCCTCATTGGACAGGTAGCTAAACTAAAAGATTTATTGTAGCACCTTTTCTGGAATAAGTGAATTTGTGAAATCCTGGCCTTTTCATTAAACTATTCTAATTTGTCTAGTAAACCTGATGAATATATTGGTGAAGTTTCACTTAAAAACAGAATGACACCTTTCTTTTATCTCTGTATAATCATCAGAAGGGGAAGAGTGACAGGTCTTTCATGAAAATCCATGAGCCATGGCATTATTGGGTTAACAACAGACAAACGAAATATCCAAATAGGCAGATAGCATTTAGTTCACTGAAATGTCTACCCCCTCTAGATGCACATTTGCGTCTCTGGCATTATTTTTGTATTTATTGGGGTCCCTCACCATTTTCTAATCAGTGTAATAAAGACAGTACCTTCTATGTGCATCATGCCTCAAGGTGCTAGATAAAAAGAAACCAAATTGTCATGTCTCTAGGAATATCTAATTTGAGTAATAGAACTTGTAGATTCCCAAGGACCCTCAGAATTTAAACAATAAACCCTTTTCCATTTTCCACTATGGTTTGGAGTGCTTTGGTTCAGGGCTCTTGGGAGTGTCCAAGTAGATGGAAAGCAGAAGAATAACGGCAGAAGGCAGAGCGAAGGGGAGGTGAGGTGAGGTTGTATAAAGGGGAAAAGGGAAGTGAAGTCAAAGTAGCAGAAAGCAGATGTAAGGCCAGGGTATGGCTGGGAGAGGTATAGTCCTTCACAATGGGACTCTGGTAGGGACTTTGTAACTCTTAGATTATGCCATTGTCTCAACCAGGACAGTCATGCTTCTTTCTGGCTTCCGTCCCAGGTTGGCTTGGACCAAGTCGGGGCCAAATGAGAAAAGTGCTGTGCAGTGGGCCCCTCAGCATATAGCCTCTGCCAAACGAATTGTCTTTTGAATTAGTGTAGATCATTTTGTGTTTACAGGACAGGATCCTCTCTTCCAGTTTTTAGAAGACTCTATGCTAGGTTTTTTTTTTTTTTTTTTTTTTTAAGATTTTATTTATTTATTTGACAGAGAGAGAGATCACAAGTAGGCAGAGAGGCAGGCAGAGAGAGAGAGAGAGGGAAGCAGGCTCTCTGCTGAGCAGGGAGCCTGATTTGGGGCTTGATCCCAGGACCCTGAGGTCGTGACCTGAGCAGAAGGCAGAGGCTTTCACCCACTGAGCCACCCAGGTGCCCCTATGCTAGTTGTTTTTTTTTTTTTTTACTATTTCTCAGTGTAGTTTCCTTCTCAAATTATTTCCCTCTGTGTTTGTAAAAAGAAAATTGATTCAAAGAAATCTTGTCTATTTTAATCTTATCACTTCTAGTGTTAAACGAATTGTTGGTTTTAGTTTAAACAGCAAGTGTTGACCTAGTCTGAGTGGCCTGTTGTTCCAGCCTCTGGGAGGTTCTGGCAGTAACCAGGCTCAGGGTCCAGGCAGCCACTGGTCCTTCTTCTCCTTACAAATGTTAAGCCTTCAGTCTGGAAACAAAGTGCATGTCTGTTCTCCTTTCAAAGGCTCCCAATTGCTCCTCCTTTGTCCTGGAGATGCGCTCACTGCTGTTGCACCAAATAGCATTTTTTCCTGAGCAACACTTTTCAGTGACATGAAGAATTGCTAAACGAATAAATATTAGGACTTAGATTGCATTTGTCAGAGATTTTTTTTTTCACTCATCTTTAGCCAGGTGAGGTTAGAGCTTCCGCGTTTTTCTATCTACCGCCCCCCCCCCCGCCCCCGTATCTAGGACTAAGCTCAGCACACGATAAACTAAATAAATATTTACTATCTTCATGAAGGTTGTTTTTTATTTTTTTATTATTTTTTTTTTCATGAAGGTTGTTAAGGGTGATGGAGCCCATGGCCCAGATGGTCAGTTTATCCTTTCGTTATCTTTATTTTAGAATGAAAATATCAGGGAAAGGTCGGCAGAGCATATGGAATTTTGTGAGTAAATTGATTTCAGAGAAGAAGAAGGTCCATCTCTAGTGAATACAGATCAGAGCACAGAAGTTAGCTATAATTGTGACATTTAGGAGCTCATACAAAAAGGTCTATGTATAGGTTAATTCATGGGAAAAATTCACATTCATAAGTATGTGAATTTGTCTAATACCAGTCTACTCCGTTTTCTAAATCATGTGAAGAATTGGTAGAGTCCCTGCCTACAGCCTTTAATGGCTTTTAAACTTTACAAAAATTCTTAGTGTTCAATAGTAGGAAAAATAGGAAAAGATACCCAGAAAGACAGATACCTCTTTCATGAAGTATTGTAAAAGACATAATCGAAATACATGTTGACCTTAGTCAGGTTGGTTTTACAAAATCCTTAAAATGCTAAAGCCCAGAAAAAATTATGATGCCTAAGAAGGAGTAGTTAAAAAAAAAGATCTTTAGAATGCAAAAACCAAATTCCCCCAAACAGAAGGAAAACGAAGGAAATAAAGACTACTAGGATGCAGTTCTTGCTTGAAGAGAAACAAAGAAGGGGGTTGGATTTTAAGATAAATTGGATGGTAGATAATGTGAATACCCTGAGAAAAGAGACCAGTGTTCTCCAGTTGCTGCAGTTCCAACATGGCACTTCTGGGGTCTGGAAAGAGTGGGGAAAAACAGACCCCACTCTTTTTAGTATGACTTGGATGGTCTTTCTTTTTTTAAATTTTTGCCCAATGTGTGTGATTTTTTGGGGAGAAGGATAAAAGCCTTTTTGAGACGTGAATGTATTTATGTTTCTCCAATAGAGATTTCTTTGGTTATACAATCAATTCTTGATAATTTGAAAATGTCCATTAATCTGGTCTTTGTTTTTCAGTATGTCCTGTCTGTCTTGAAATTTACCTACCCTACATTATTCCAAGGGTGAGTATCTTTTATGCTCTTTATACACAGTTGTGGGAATGTCCAAGCAGCATCATTAGCTGGTCTTTGAAATATTTATAGAGGTACCTGAGTGGCTCAATAGGTTAAACTTCTGACTCTTGATTTCTGCTCAGGTCATGATCTCAGGATCGTGAGATCGAGCCCCATTTCTGGCTCCACGCTCAGCAGGGAGACTACTTGAGATTCTTTCTCTTCCTTTCCCCCTGCTCCTGTGCTCACTCTCTCTCCAATAAATAAATAAATAAATAAATAAATATTTTAAAAAATATATTTTTAATGACTACATAGATTTTTTTAAATGAAATAGATATACTGTAATTTATTTAGCCATTCTATTAATGGGCATTTAAAATGCCCATTTATGTCCCATTTGGGGGGGCATAAAAACAACAATGTTATCAGACACTTTTTATATTCAAATCTGTCAAGTTTCTAGCTATTTCTTTGGGATAGATTCCTATATAAGAAATATGCATTAAAGAATATGAACTTCCTGGGTGCCTGGGTGGCTTAGTTGGTTGAGTGACTGCCTTCAGCTCAGGTCATGACCCTTGAGTTCTGGGATCGAGTCCCACATCAGGCTCCATGGGGAGTCTGCTTCTTCCTCTAACCTTCTCTCCTCTCGAGTCTGCTTCTTCCTCTAACCTTCTCTCCTCTCATGCTCTCTCACTTTCTCTGTCTCTCAAATAAATAAATAAAATCTTAAAAAAAAAAGAATATGAACTTCCTTAGTATTCCTCTTGAATTAAATTATTTTATTTAAATTCTTTTCCGGAACTGTGTTACCAATTTACATTGTGGAAGTTTCTATAATATTGTACTCAAACCATGACTGTTTTTTTCTCTCTCTGATGATTTCATGAGCCCCAAATAGTATCACATCGTTTTGTCTTATCATTTTTCATGAAGTTAGACATTTTCTTATGTGTGTTAGCCACTTGTATCGCTTTTATCAGTGAATTGTCTATTTGTGCTTTTCCCCTTTTGCTTTTACTAGGGTTTTAGTATTTTTCTTATTAATTTGATGACTTTTTATTTGAGGAATTGGCTCTTATTTGAGCCAATCACTTGTCTATCCTGTTTATTAGAATTTTCTTTTTTTGCAGTCTGTCCTTTGCCTTTTCGTTTTGTTCATATTTACTTTGATTATTCACATATATTTTTAAGTGACATCATAGAGCATTTATTGCTAAGATGTAAGAAGAAAGCAACAGAGAGCACTATAGCTAAATCTAGCATGTGGTCTTATGATTGAAGAATGCCATTCTTAGAAAAAAGATAGAAGGAAAAAGGGGGTGTGGAGCTAGGTCAATAGTGGAGATGTTAGAGAGGCAGCACAGAGTGCTCTGGTACTCAAATTCCCTTTCCTCACCTCATTCCCACTCAAGCTTTTTAATTAATTAATTTAATTAGGTAGTTAAGATTTATTTATTTTAGAGAGAGAGAGAGAGAGAAAACGTGAGCTTGGGAGAGAGGAATAGAAGGAGAAGAAGAGAGGAGCTCAAGCCGACTCTGTGCTGAGGACAAACCTGATGCGGGGCTCGATCTCACGACTCTGAGATCACCG
This sequence comes from Nasua narica, assembly GCA_028533885.1. Classification (NCBI taxonomy): domain Eukaryota; kingdom Metazoa; phylum Chordata; class Mammalia; order Carnivora; family Procyonidae; genus Nasua; species Nasua narica. The sequence goes on along the minus strand of CM052808.1, from coordinate 37,567,890 downwards.
CCTGAGCTGAAACCAAGAGTTGGAGGCTAAACTGACTGTGCCACCTAGGCACTCCTCCACTCAAGCTTTTTAAAAAAAATTGTCTTAGGGCACCTGGGTGGCTCAGTCAGTTAAGTGTCTGCTTTCAGCTCAGGTCATGATCCCAGGGTCCTGGGATCAAGCCCCACATCGGGCTCCCTTCTCAGTGGGGAGCCCGCTCCTCTCTCTCCCTCTGCCCCTCCCCCTGCTTATGCTTTCTTTCTCTCACTGTCTCTCTCTCATATAAATAAACAAAATCTTTAAAAAGTTGTTCTGTTTTTATAATGGACAAATATTGGTGATTGTGATTGGTACCGTTGCTTTCATATTTATTCTTCTCCATCACCAGCTCATGTAGATATTTACCTACATTTCATTAAAGCTTTATTCAATTTTTAATCATTGTTCATTTATTTAAATGTGTGGTGTAATGCGAGGAAATCATTCCTCCCCTGGTTTTGTTTATACTAGCTCTATATTTTTTTAAAAAGGTTTATTTATTTATTTATTTATTTATTTATTTATTTGAGAGAGGGAATTAGAGAGCATAAGTGGGAGGAGCAGAGGGTGAGGGAGAGAAAATCTCAAGCAGACTCTGTGTTGAGCATGGAGCCCGATGCAGGACTTGGACTCACAACCCCACAATCAAGAGTTGCATGCTCCACTGACTGAACCAGCCAGGTACCCCTTTTACGAGCCCTTTATTTTATATCTTGTTGTATAAATCCTTCTTTTTGCCTTTGGGCTGTTAATACATGTAAAGTTATTTTTCTAGGGTCTATCTTTGGTTATTTGTCAATTTTTATGAAAAGGGGTTAGTGCTAAATTGTTTTAATTATTATAGCAATTAATTATGTCATAGAGCAGGACATCCCTCATTTTTCTTTTTTTTAAAAAAAATATTATACAAATGCAAACAGAAAAAGCAAGGGTCATGATCTTTGCCAGACAAGGTTCAGGACAAAAAGCATTAAACATATGAAGAAAGATGTGTTATGATTCTAAAGCATGCAGTTCAAAATGAAAAGACATGTTATAAGTGTCATGAAAAGACATGTTGGAGTGTGCATTTAAAAAAAAAATAGTGATGAATATCTTTGAACCAGACAATGGGGCAGGAATATCAGGAATACAGAGAGACATACAAGTAATTGGGAACAAATTTGCCACTGTTTTTCCATGAAAGTTCAATTGAAGAAGCAAAAAACTGGTTTCTGTGTGTGTATGTATGTATATATATAAACTAAATAATACAATTAATAGGTAAATATCAAAGACTGTATCTTTAAAATAGAGATTATACCCTCTTCTCAATGCCCAGCGAATATTCACTTTGAATAAAGCAAGCAATAATGTGCCCAACTAACAATTATACAATCTTAGTGACCTAAAGCTAGATTTTATTTTATCTTTTTAAAGATTTTATTTATTTGAGAGAGAGAGTGAGTGAGAGAGAGCATGAGTGGTGCGGAGGGGCAGTGGGAGAGGGGGAAGCAGACTCTGCTGGGCGAGGAACCTGAGGCAGGGCTCAATCCCAAGACCCCAAGATCGTGACCCGAGCTGAAGGCAGACACTCAGCTGACTGAGCCACCGGGGGCCCCTAAAGCTAGAATTTAATATCAAAACCAAAAATCTCTATTTACAAAGGATTCTTCACTCATAAGAAAAACATAATTAAAAACACTATTGAAAAATCATATTTTGTCTGTAAGATTTGCAAAATAAAATTTCAAAATTTTTTAACAGCCTGGGGAAGATGTAGAAAACAGGTGCTCTAGTACATGGATCTGGGCTGGCAAATTGGTACAGTATCTGTGAGTGACACTCTGGCACTGTGTAACACTGTTGCCACCAGTTTGAATCCTTCAATTCCACAGTTCCACTTCCAGGAATTTATCTGAGAGGTTTACTTGCACTTTTGTAAATGAAATATGTATAAAGACACACATGTGAAACATTGCAGCTCTGTGACTATAAGAATCTTTAAACAATCTGATTTTCATCTCTACGGAACCCATTAAATAAATTATATTATATCCTTAATGTAATACTATTCAAGTGATAAAAAATAATAAGGACACTCTCAGGTATTGAAAAGGTTTTCAAAATGCATTTAATGGGGGACAAAAGCAAGTCTGTTACAGGGTAGCACAATAGCATCATGTAGAAATGTGTGTGTATGTTTTCCTTATTTAAAAAGGTGAAGAAACTACCAAGGGCGGTTACCCATAGGAAAAGGTGGAAACTGCAGAGAGCGGACAGGCAAGGGAAGAAGACTTTCAAACACTTCCTTCTGTATACTTTTAGATTTTTGTTCTTTATAGTATCACCAATATATAATTGGTGATATATAATATATAGTATATAGTATCACCAATATATAATTTCAGGTGAATTTCAGAGTGACTTTGTCAGGTTTCTCCCTAATATTTCATAACAAAAAATTTTTTTTTAAAGATTTTATTTATTTATTAGAGAGAGAGAGATTGAGAATGAGAGGGGAGAAGGTCAGAGGGAGAAGCAGACTTCCCGCAGAGCCGGGAGTCCGATATGGGACTCGATCCCGGGACTCCGGGATCATGACCTGAGCCGAAGGCAGTCGCTTAACCAACTGAGCCACTCAGGTGCCCTCATAACAAAATTTTTTAAAAAAATTTTTTGTTAACATATAATGTATTATTTGCCCCAGGGGTACATGTCTGTGAATCATCAGGCTTACACATTTCACAGCACTTACCATAGCACATACCCTCCCCAATGTCCATAACCCAGCCACCCTGTCCCTATCCCCTGTCCCCCCCAGCAACCCTCAGTTTGTTTCATGAGCGTAACAAAACTTTACAAAATATTGTTTATGATTACATACACAGTAGCCCCCTTATCCGCGGTTTCTCTTTCTGTGGTTTTGGTCACCCGTGGTCAGCTCTGTCTGGAAGTAGGTGATTCTCCCCTGACTTGTTGTCAGAGGTGTGTGGGTAAGTCAGAACGCCTACATCATTCACCTCACATGACCTCACCATCTAGGCATTTATCCTCTTGAAGCTTCGTGAGAAGGGTGAGTACAGAGATTTTGAGAGAGAAACCACATTCACATAACTTTTATTATAGTATATTGTTATAATTGTTCTAGTTTATTATTGTTAATCTCCTATGGGGCCCAATTTAGAAGTTGAACTTTATCATAGGCATGTATGTGTAGGAAAAAACACAATATATATTTGGTTCAGCTCTATCAGCAGTTTTAGGCATCCTCCAGGGATCTTAAAATGCATCCCCCACGAGTAAGGAGGGGGGAACCACTGTATTTCCGTCAATAAAGCTGGGATGTTGTTTTGTCTTTTAGTGAGCAGGAATCATTCCCTGGTCCTGCCTGTCTCACAGTTCTCTCCAGGTAGAGACTTAGGGAACTTGGGTGGGAAGGGAGGATCTCTGCCTCTGGATTGCCTTTTCTCCTGCGTATCCCTGGATGGGTCAGACTGAGTGTCCCTCCTCCGACAGATTGTAAGGTCTACGAATGGAAGAACTTTTTTAAAAATCTCTTTTGTCACTGGAGTATTCCCAGTGCTTGCAACAGTGCCTGGCATGTAGGAGGTACATGGTAGGGCGGGTTGACTCATTCTACAGATCCTTACTGGATACATACTATGTGCCAGGCCCTGTTTTAGACACGGGAGATACATCAATAGGGAAAGCAAAGATCCCTGCCCTTGTGTAGCTTTCTTTTCTCTCCTGCCTGTCCCTTAAATTTACTAGCAGTGGATGGTTCCTTCCATCCAGTAGCCCGAATGAAGGACTCTCAGAAACCTGGGAGTTGATTCTTTTGTCTTCTTCATCCCCAACATCTAATTAACCACCAGGACCTCCTAAACGTCTTCAGAATCTGTCCACCTTCTTCATCCAAATTGCCCCTTCCCAGGCCACTGTCATCTCTCAAATTACCACTGACATTTTGAGCTGGGTAATCCTTTGTTATGGGGCTGTCTTACATGTTGTAGGAGGTTTGGCAGCATCGCTGGCTATGACTAACCAGATCCCAGTAGCAACCCATCCCTTCCCCCACCCCCAGTTGTGACAACCAAAAATGTCTCTAGATACTGCCGAGTGTCCCCTGTGGGGAGAACCATATGGTTGAGTGCCATTGCTCTAGATCATGCTGTTGGAGGGCATGACCCATATCTGTCTGCCCTACTTGGCTGAGGCAGTGAAGGTTTCACAAAGGAGGCGTAAAAACGGGATCTTACAGGATGAGCAGGTGTTCACCAACACACAAGGAAATGGGAGCATATGATGGATCAAGAGGACAGCACATGGAAACCCTTAGAAGTATGGCATGACCTGGCACATTCCTGAGGCCGTGGGCTGTATTCTGTGTGGCTGGAATGTCACTGCCCATAGCAGGTGGACAGAGTTGGTCCTGGAAAGGGGAAACTGCAAGTCCGGGAAGGCTTGTGTGTCACACGCAAGTGACTTTATCTCAGAGGCCAGCAGTTCTCCACTGTTATTGTCACAAGACACGGGCGTGTTGTAATCACTTCCGAGGTGAGGTGTCTCGAGTCATAAATAAGGTTTTGAGGTCTATGAATGACTCACCTAAAATAAAGCAGTTAGAGTGGAACAAAGGAAAGTTACGCTTCTAGTACCCTCTCGCTCATTTTGAACTTTGCTGTGCTTTGTGCCATGGGAGGGGCAGGGGTGTGTAATTTACAGCCTGGGCTCCCCTTGGGCTCGGCATCCTGAGGAAGTGCGTCTCTTATGAGCTCCGTGGCCCCTGGTGTGTCGTGGCAGAAAAGAGATTGGGAGTTGCTACTGGCCACCTGGGAAGAATCAACCGTTTTTAAAACGAGCCAGTGGCAATGTTAAGTTTGCATTCTAGAACAAGCCCTGGCTGCAAGGTAGAGAGAATGGGTGTTCCGGGACCTTCCTGGGGATAGGGACACCAGTTAGGGGGCTGATGCTGGGTTTGGGTGCACCACAATGCATTAGGCAGAGGCAGAAGGGATGGGGGGGAAGGTGTGGCCCTTGAGAGCTGTGATGGGGATTACATGCAATAGGATTTTGTGAGTAGGTGAGGGAGGTGACTGAGGAGGAAGAACCAGGATGGCATCTGGGCTCTGGTGTGGCTGGTTAGGGACAGGGGCAGTAGATCAGGATTGGGGAGGGAAGTTCAAAGTAATGTTATAGGCAGGTTATCATCGGGAGTTTGTGGGGTATCAGGGCGGCGGTCTTCGGGTGAGCGCAGGGATTTGGGAATCATCAGTGCAGGGGAATGGGGGAAGCAGGGACTGTGGGTAAGATTGCTCAGGGAAAAGTCTAGAATAAGAAAGAAGAATATCAGTGTCAGCCCTGAACGGAACAGCTGGACTCAAGAAGAGTACAGGTTGAGAAAGAAGGGTCTGGGAACTGGGATGCCAGTTAGGAGAAAATGGGAGAGAAGAGTTGTAGGGAGGCTTGGGTGTGTATATTTGTGTCAGCCAATGGCTCTGCTGAGGCTGGATGGTGTTTGGGACCATAGCACACTCTCAAATTCACATGGGTTCATATCCTTTTCAGGTGGCAGACATTAGTTGGTGGACTTTTGCTTCATGTGTCATGGAAACTGGGCTGGGCCGAGATCAACAGCAACTCAAGGTAGAATGACCTTTTCTTGCTTGATTCGTGATTCATACCCTGCATTCTTTTCACATTATTTAATTTCTTCTGGTGTTAAGTTGGGAAACATGGGTGTTTATTTGAGTTGCTTAATCTCTTAGTTGCCTTCTAACCTTGAGATTATAGTGCTCTATAATCATATAGAACTCAAGGAGTGTTTACCTGGTCAGTTAGTTAAATAATATTAAAATTAATAAAGATAATTTATAACACTGTATTAATTGGGCTTTGTTGTAGATCATGAGAGCGAGGAAATGAGTTTCTAAATCAACTTGAAAAGTTTTTGGTAAATTTTTAATTTTGAAATTATTTACTACTTTACAGAACAGTTAGAAATACTACAGAGAACTTCCATATCCTTTACTCATGCTTCTCAATTATTATTTTACCTCCCCTCTGCCACCATTTGCTCTTGAGGGAAAAAAAAAATATATATATATATTTTTTCTTAACTATATGAGAGTAAATTGCAGTTTTGAGAGTAAAATGCCCATTCTAAATTCTTTAGTGTGTATTTTCTTTTTTTAAAAAAATATTTATTTATTTATTTGAGAGAGAGAGAGAGAGAGAGTGCACGCGAGCACACAAGGGGGAGGGGCAGAGGGAGAGGAAGAATTTCAAGCAGACTCCGTGCTGAGCACAAAGCCCAGTGTGGGGCTTGATCTCACGACCCCAAGATCACCACCTGAGCCAAAACCAGGAGTCAGTCATCCAACCAACTGCGCCCCCAAAGGCGCCCCTTTCATGTGTATTTTCTAAGAGCAAGGACATTTTCTTACATAACCACAGCTCAGTAATCAAAATCATGAAATTAATATTGATATGATACTATTATTATCTCATCTCCAGACCAAATTCATCGTTTTCCGGTTTTCTCAATAATGTCCTTTATTACGTTCCTCCCCCTCCAATGCTGATCCAGGGTCCAGTTCACGTCACACATTTAATTAGTTGTTACGAATCTATTAAGACAACTTGTTGAATAGATTTAAAAGAAATCTCGAAGACCATGACATTTTTCAGCCAAAATTATAACAGGAATTGGCTATGCATCCCTGCCTCACCTAGATAAAGTCTCATGATTCCTCCAGAACATCATGCCTCACCTGAAATGATGCACAAAATGAAAAGCAAATGAAGTGAAGGTTTATATGGACAAGGCAAACAGCCCTACTGAGTGTTCAGGTCATTCACCTTCACCTGTATAACATCCTCATCTTCATAAGATAAAGATACTTTGGGGATTTTATATGTGATATTAAGCAGAGGGCTTACTTTATACTCCATTGTTATGGTAGATAGTTCAGTGAGAACTGGGTCTTCATCTAAACAAATAGTACCCTGATTTCACAAGGCCTGTGATTGTTCTAATATTTAGTTAAATAACGAAGCATCCTGATTCCAAATGGTTCAGTTTATTCCTTCATATAGGCAAGAGACTGGACTAGAATGAAGGAACTGTCAGGTTGGGGACAGGGGTCCCCTGGTGCTTATCTTCATGGGTCCTCTACCCTGTTGACAGTGTTCCTGATAATGATTCCTATAATTTTTGATGGGAATCTTTTACTTCATAATAGTTTTTTTTTTAAAAGATTTTATTTATTTATTATTTGGTAGAGAGAGACACATCGAGAGAGGGAAATCAAGCAGGGGGAGTGGGAGTGGGAGAGGGAGAAGCAAGCTTTGCACTGAGCGGGAAGCCCGATGAGGGATTCAACCCCAAGACCCTGGGCTCATGACCTGAGCCAAAGGCAGTGCTTAACCACTGAGCCACCCAGGTGCCCCCATAATAGTCTTTTAAACATTATTTTAATACAAATGTAGTGATCTGAAGGGGCACATGAACTCCAATGTTTATAGCAGCAATGTCCACATTAGCCAAACTATGGAAAGAGCCAGGATGTCCTTCAATAAATGAATGGATAAAGAAGATGTGGAATATATATTCAATGGAATGCTATTCAGCCATCAAAAAATGAAATCTTGCCATTTGCAATGATGTGGATGGAACTAGAGGGTATTATGCTAAGCAAAATAAATCTTTCAGAGAAAGACAATTATCATGTGCTCTCACTCATATGTGGAATTTAAGAAACAAAACGGGATCATAGGGAAGGGAAGGAAAAATAGAACAAGATGAAATCACAGAGGAGACAAACCATGAGAGACTCTTTTTTTTTTAAATTTTTTTATTAACATATAATGTATTATTTACCCCAGGGTACATGTCTGTGAATCATCAGGCTTAAACATTTCACAGCATTTGCCATAGCACATACCCTCCCCAATGTCCATATCCCTACCCCCCCCCACCTCCCAGCAACCCTTCGTTTGTTTCGTGAGTTTAGGAATCTCTTATGGTTTGTCTCCTTCCCCATCCCATCTTGTTTCATTTCTCTTCCCCACCCCCCCAGCCCCCTGACCTGCCTCTCAAATTCTTCATATAAGAGCGATCATGTGATAATTGTCTTTCTCTGACTGACTTATTTCGCTTAGCATAATACCCTCTAGTTCCATCC
>CM052808.1:37466858-37559204 GCA_028533885.1 Nasua narica | reverse complement strand
ACTCTATTTCTGACATATTACTGATGTCTGTACTAACTAGGTCTCTAGCCATTGGTACTGTCTCTTGTTCTTTTTTTTGTGATGAGTTTTTCCGCCTTGTCATTTTATCGAGCTAAGAATAGATGAGTGAGAGAGAAAAGTACTCTGGAGGTCTACAGTTCTCACTGATTGATGAACTTGGGCTTGGCTGGATATTCTCACTGATCTTCTGGGGAGGGGCCTTTACAACTTGGTTCTCAGATGTCTTTGCCTGAGGCGGAATTGCCCCGCCCTTGCCCAGGGAGGGGCCAAGCAATTCGCTCAGGTTCGCTCTCGGGAGTCTTTGTTCCCTTAGCGCTTTCCGTACCGCCCTGGAGGCCGGGAAGGCAAATGGCGGCTCCCAGTCTCCGGCCGGAGGAGCAGAGCGCTGGAGTCCCTGAGCGCTGGAGTCCCCGCTCCTCAGCGCACCCTCAGAGGAAAGCAGTCAATCATTCCCGTCTCCCGGGTCCCCGCACAAGCTCCGAGCTCAGCCACCGGTGGCGGCAGGCCTCTATCACTGGTGCGCGGCCTCGTCTGGAGTCTCCAAACCCAGCAGATTCCTGCTGCGCGCTGCCGCACCGCTCCTCCCCGAGGAGGAAGGAGGGGGTCTCTCTGGAACGCCTTATGTGGTCTCCGCTTGAAGGGCCGCGGCCACGGTCTAGGGTAAGCCCCAGTTGAAAACGCACTGCGCGGCTCTTTCTCTGCCACTGGCTTCTCCGCCCTGATATCTGGGAGCTCTGCCGCACTCAGACACCCCCGGTCTCTTTATGATCTCGCGGGTCCTGAAACCACTCTGTTCCCGGGAGGGCCAGACCTCTGGCCTAGCCTCTGGAGCAATGTCCCTCAGCGGAGCAGACTTAAAGTTCCGATTTTGTGCTCCCCGGCTCTGCGGCTGCAGGGAGCCGGCCCCTCCCCCCGCGGTCTCTCTTCCCGTTGCTTTGGAATCACTTTTCCAAACGTCCTACCTTTCCGAAAGTGGTCGATTTTCTGCTCCTAGAATCGCTCTTCTTCTTCTCTTCTCCCTCCTGTTGAGTATGCTGACTTTTAGAATGATTTATTAACTATCTAGATGAACTTCTGGGATCCAACTCTATCTCAACCTCCTGCTTCTCCGCCATCTTGCTCCTCGAGAGACTCTTAATCATAGGAAACAAACTGAAGGTTGCTGGAAGAGAAGGGTCTGGGGGACTGGGGTAACTGGGTGATGGATACTAAGGAGGACGTGTGATGTAATGGGCATGGGATATTACATAAGACTGATGAAATGCTGAACTCTGCCTCTGAAACTAATAATACTCTCTCTGAAACAACAAAAAACCCCAAAACATTACGTTAGCCATGTTTCCTTAAAAGCTATGTTATTGGTTCATACTTAAAAAAATTTCTGTGGAAAAATATGTGTAATGTAAAATTTACCATTTTTAAACAGTTTTTAAGTGTACCATTCAGTGGCATTAAGTGCATTCACAATGTTGTGCGACCATCACCACCGTCCATTTGCAGAACTTTTCCATCATCCCAAACGGAAATTTCATAACAAACAAGAACTCCCCATCCTGCCTTCCCTCTCTGCAGCCCCTGGTGACCACTGTTCTACTTTCCATCGCTATGGATTTGCCTACTCTAGGCACCTCACTTAAGTGGAAGCATACAGTATTTGTCCTTTTGTGACTCGTTATTTCACTTAACATAACATCCTCAGAATTGTCGCAAGTGTCAGGATCTCCTTCCTCTCCTTTGAGGCTGAATGACATTCCGTTGTTTGTATACACTGCAGTTTGTTTATCCATCCACCCGTTGATAGAATTCTTCTTTTGCCTTTTGGGGGAGGGGAAGGAGGAATGACTCATAGAACTGGGTAAAGTCAGATTCTCAGGTTCTTTCCCTAGAAGAAATGATCCTCCAACAGTAGACATTTGAGCCCCACTAGACACTGCTGTCCTTGAACTTGCATGATGCTAGGTTCTACGCGTTGCAGATCTGTGGTCCTGTCCCCATTCAGTCCCCCTGCTAATTCTCAGAGACCTTCTCACTTCTATCTCCTGGACCTTCCTAGGCGGCTTCACAGCCTAACACATGATGTCAGCTCACTTAAGCTCCCATCAAAGATTGTAGCGTCTTGGTTTGTGGTGGATCTTGTGGTTAATAACTTCTGGTACAGCTCGGAATTTCCAGTTTCCACAGGCCCTTGGCAAAGGGGAGTTGCCAGATGGCTAGCAGCAAGGACCCAGCACCGGTGTTCCTTCGCGTGTGCCCAGGCTAGGTTTGTGTTTGCCATGGTTGCTGCTTCCTACTGGGCTTGGCTTTCGGATTGTATCGGTAGAGAACTGAGGCCCAGCTCTGCTGTGTGACTGTGCACTTGGGTGGAGATAGCAGAGCTTGGACTCTATTAAAGTTGAAAACAGCAGCAGGCAGATAGCTTGGAGTCCCCGAGGTCATCGTGAAGTGGGGATTGTACCAGTGGGGCTGGTGGGTGGCCCCCAAATCAGTATTTAATAACATATGCCATGAGAGCTCATTTAGCCTCCTTATAGCCTGGAGCACAGCAGAAAGCCAGATTCCCTCTTAAAACAAGTCACAGAACCTGGCCGCACATTTCCTACTTGGCAGAGAGGCCATAGCTGCTGTGTTGGTCAGGCACGGCATTCAGTGACGTGTCTGGCCACGGCATTCAGTGACGTTGACTCACCCGACGGGAGTGTCACATTGAGTGACCCGCCGGGACCCATCTTCTCCAGGAGTTTTACTCGGCAACTGGTCATCACCAAGTGTTGGACGATGCCCTGCGGCCTTCTGTCTTGGGGAAGACAGCACTGGTTTTTAGGCATTAGCCCGTCCTTTCTATGGTAGCTACTGTCGCTGCCGAACCATTGCAGATCGTCAAAGTGATTTTTCTAGCAGATGTTGAAGTCCTGTGCTGTAGGCTGTTTCCAAAACGTGATCCAGAACCCTGTGACCAGACATCTGGCAGTGAGACCACGGCATTCTTCACTTGATTCTCGAACCACTGCCTCTAGAATCAGGTGTGACCTCATTGGAGACTTTACATACCATCCTCTGGTTCCTTTGTCACCAGACTACACGTTTAAATAGAGATATTTAGAAAGTACTTTTTAATGTACTCACTTCTTTCTGTTCACTATACCTTAGACAGCAAATTTTTAACTCCCAGGTTTTCAAGTATGAGACGTTCTAAGTTAATAATTCTATGTCCCAATACCTTTGTGATCAGAGGTTTCATTTTTAAAAAATTTTTAAAGTTTTTTAAATAGTATTTATTTGTTTGAGAGAGAGAGTGTGCATGAGAGAGAGAGAGAAGTAAGCACAAGCAGAGGGAAGAGGCAGAGGCAGAGGGAGAAGCAGGCTCCCTAATGAGCAAGGAGCCTGAAGCGGGGCTCAATCCCAGAACCCCCTGGGATCATGACCTGAGTTGAAGCCAGATGCTTTACCAGCTGAGCCACCCAGGTGCCCCTGATCAGACGTTTCTAACAGATGAAGAAGAAAGCCTCACTCCTTAATTTTCCATTGAGAATCTTTGCTGGAGAACCATAAAAAATTTCTTTGGTAAAACCTTCAAATTAACTTGGCCCTGTCCTTAAAGAAACGAACAGTGACGAATCATTTAGGATATTTTTATGATTATTTGTTTTTATTTTTATTTTTTGATCATTTGTTTTTAAATGAGATAGCTTGCCCTCATTAAGGCCTTCATGGTTGCCTTGTGGTTGGAATTTCTCAAATAAGTTTTAATGTGTTGACATTTCATTTTGAGGGACTCTCATAGCTTTATGAACAGTTACCTTTGCTCTCAGAGGAAAGTTAACACTCAAATTTTTGTATTTTTGATATTTTTTCCCTGTTGTATCGGTAATGCTTTAGGTATATATGTAGGAATTACTCTTAGGGAATAATAAAACCAGCTTTCAAAGCATTCTTAGGAAATGTGCAGAGAACTACTCAAGGGACATAAAATTGAATAAAATTTCATTGGTGTTGGTGTAGTAATTATGGTAGTTCTCAAGAGTCCACAAGGTCAGGGATGATAGAATGACAGGATATTTTTTTCAGCTTTATTGGGGTATAGTTGTCAAATAAAATTGTACTGTGTTTAAAGCATACAGGTGGGATTTGGCCCGTGGGCCATAGTTCGCTGACTGTTGTTCTGAGTTATGCTTTGTGAAAAACAGTATCATCATGGTTCTTGAGTTCAAGTAATATTAGGACTGAACTTTGTCAAGGGAGTTGACCCTCTGTGAGTCAGAGGAAGAATAAAGAATGAAGGAGGAAAGGTCTAAGGATAGTAGGAAAGAGAGAAAATAATGAGTAAGATTCTTGGAGGACCATATTCACCAATAATGGACCCCCAAAAATGAAATCTAGGCATCTGCTATTAAGTAGGGAATTAATATATGTAGAAGTCAAAAGAAGAGGAAGAGGAAGAAGAGGAGGAGAAGGAGAAGGGAGAAGAAAAAGGAAGGGGAGGAGTAAAATATATGCAGAAGTTCTTCTAAGCTATAAAGCAAATATTGACTACAGTTGTGATGTGTTACAGTTTTAGGGCAATTTATGAACCCTGTTAACTTGGTGGCTTGGTATTTTTATGTTTGGAAACTGTCTTTAGTTCCACTAGGTGTCAGCAGAATGCAGAGAATTTTCAAGAACTTGGCTCAAGGAGCCCTTCAGTCACCCATGAACAGATAAACTTCTGAGTGTTTTGAGGGAGCAGATGTTCCTTCCATAATGCACGCTCTATTTGAAAAACAAGTGATTTAATTTAATTAGCCTTCATCTTGGTAACAACAGTTTTATAATTCATGGCCACAGACTATTGTTAGCTTCTTGTAAAATGCTTTATTCATCAGGGTTCTTAGAGACAAGAGAGTGTGCCCAAGCAAAAAAACAAACAAGCCCAAGACTCAAACAAGATGCTGTACTTGCGCTTACAAATCACGTAAAAAAAAAAAAAAAAAAAAAAAACTATGTTAGCACCACAGTTTTTAAGCCAGAGCCCATGGCAATTAGTCCTTTCCCCCTAGGAGCTGCTGTGAGGTCCCTCCCTACGCACCCAGATACACACGCTCACTGGCTCGGCAGTGGTCCTTCTACTGGAGACCCGGGACTCTTCCAGTACCACTTCGGCATTTAATTCCATCTTGCCTCCTTTGTTGGCACATGGGACAAGGAGAGAACAAACCAGCGCGGGAGGCCCAGACGATGCCACCTTTATAAATCACAGATGGAGAAAATGTGCCTGGTTTGTCCCTACTGTGCAGCTATTTGGCTAGTGTAGCATCTTAGAGTTGTAGTGGAAGATTATGTATGTTATATATAAGTAAACATAAATAGGTAAATATAATATTAAATATATAATATATGCATATAGATATACATTTATATACTATATATAAATATATATGTAATATAGTCATATAAATATATAAAAATATAACCTACATATCGATCATATGTAAAGTATATATTTATATTATTTATTATTTATATAATTATATAATTTATATAGATTATATAATTTATATATAATTATATTATATATATAAAATCTTAGCTCGGACTGCTATAACAAAAATACCAGAGATTGGGTGGCTTAAACAGCAAACATTGATTTCTCACAGTTCTGGAGGCTGGGAGGTCCGAGATCAGGGTGCCAGCATGGTTAGGTTCTGATGAGGACCTCTTCTCCTCTATCTTGTTGTACCCTTCACAGTGGGGAGGGGGAGGAAGGGAGGAAGGGAGAAAGAGAGAGAAAGCAAGGTCTGTCTCTTTTAAAGGGCACTAAGGGGGCGCCTGGGTGGCTCAGTGGGTTAAAGCCTCTGGCTTTGGCTCAGGTCATGATCTCAGGGTCCTGGGATGGAGCCCCACATGGGGCTCTCTGCTCAGCAGGGGGCCTGCTTCTCCCTCTCTCTCTGCCTGCCTCTGCCTACTTGTGATCTCTCTCTCTCTGTCAAATAAATAAATAAAATCTTAAAAAAATATAAAGGGCACTAATCCCATCGTGAGGGTTCCACCCTTATGACCTTATTACCTCCCAGGGGCCCCACCTCCAAATACATCACGTTGGGAGTAGGATGTCAACATCTGAATTTGGGGGGGACACAAGCATGTAGCCAGCCCGTAGCAGAGGATAGAGTCAGGGTAAATTCTCTGGAAGGTGATTTTGTGACCAGTTCCGCACCTGGGTGCATGGATCTTTGAACAGCAATTCCACTTCAGGGAATTTATCCGGATACTGCAAAAAGATAAATACGAAAAGAGAGTGTATTCAAGGGTAACTATTACAGCATTAGAATAGTAAAAAGAGGATTAACTTCTATTTCCAGCAAGAGCCTATTACTCAATTAGTGATATTATTCAACTAGTGATGCTTTTTCCACGTAGAAAGATGTTAGGCAGATTACGGAACAACCCGTTCAGTAGGATCCCATCTTCACTGCAGTGTTCATACGTACCTGCATGTGGGCACTGTTGGGAGGGAGACCTAGCAACGTAATAACAATGTTTATCTTTGGGTAGTGGGATGGTTATTGTAACATTTTTCTTCATTATCTGTATTTTGAAAAATTTCTAGCATGGATAGGTATGACTTTTTTAAAGATTTTATTTATTTACTTGACAGAGAGAGACACACACGAGAGGGAACACAAGCAGGGCGAGTGGGAGAGGGTGAAGTAGGCCCCCCACCGAGCAGGGAGCCCATGCGGAGTTCGATCCCAGGACCCCGGGATCATGACCTGAGGCGAAGGCAGATGTTTAACGACTGAGCCACCAAGGCACCCTAGTATGACTTTTTAATAAGAAAAGATAAATTATTATAGGAAATATAATGACTGCCTCCATCCCAGGTTTCGGAGTTCATGTCTTTTGAAGAAAACATGTTTGTTTTTCACTGCAGTTAGTTTTCTATTGTCCCAGTTAGAAGTTAAATGTGATTATTAGAAGTGTTTATTGTTTATTGTTAGAAGTCCCCATTAAGGCCGTTTCAAAGAGACAAATGGCAGGATGTAGCTACTTTTCACTTTCATCCCTGCTCTTAAAAACCTAGTAGCTGGAAGCACCAGCCAGCCTGATCAGAGCTAAATCTCTGAAGGGCCTCACAAAAACATGGGAAGAAACGTGAGTTAGGGTCACGCCTGGAGTTTTCTGGTTCGTTTTGTGACTGTTTTTTTTCTCCTCGTATCCATCTAGAGAAGGGAGGGAAAATATATATATATTTTAAGTTACAAAGTAATATATGATGATTCTTTCAGCAAATATTTGAGCGTCTAGCATATATACCAGACATTGTTCTTGGTGTGTCGGGGGTAGGGGGTGCCCAGTGAACAAAACAGAAGTCTTTGCCCTCATAGAGCTTACCTTCTCGTTGAGACAGAAGGACAAGGAACAAAGGAAAATGGAAGTTTGTGACGTCTCAGATGGCAGGCCAGGCGGGGGAGTAGGCGTGACTGTGTGTGTGCCTGCGTGTGTTCCAGTGGGCGGGAGTGGGGGTTGTTACTTTGCTTATGGATGAGATGACTTCTGAGCGGAGATCTGAATTTGTGAGAGCGAGCCATGTGGGTATCTGAAGGGAGAGGGTTCCGGGCGGGGAGGCAATAGTAAGGCCTGAGGTGCTTAGCACACTTGACGACCAACAAAGAGGCCAGAATGCAGCTTTATTTTCCTTGTAAATGAAAACATCATTGTGGGTGACTTTCACTACCTTTAACTATTGTATAGGGTATGCATATTTTTAAAGCTTTGATAAGTGTAGCCACGTCGTGTGTATGTGTATAGATGTGTAACTTTTCATATGTTTATTAGCTATTTGTATTTCTTGTGTGCACACGTGTGTGTGTGCGTGTGTGTGTGTGAGAGAGAGAGAGAGAGAGAGAAATACCCCCCCCCCCAAATACCTGGTTTTGCCCACTATTTTTCTTTTGCAGAGCTGATTTTTTTTTTCTTATTGAATTGCAAACACTCACTATACATCAAGAATATGAAATTCCAGCCTGTTTTATATGTTGCCAGTAGTTTTTCCTAGGTCATTAATCATCTCTTGGTTTTTTTTTTTTAAAGATTTTATTTATTTATTTATTTATTTGACAGAGAAGAGAGAGATCACAAGTAGGCAGAGAGGCAGGTAGAGAGAGAGAGGAGGAAGCAGGCTCCCTGCTGAGCAGAGAGCCCGATGCAGTACTTGATCCCAGGATCCTGAGATCATGACCTGAGCTGAAAGCAGAGGCTTTAATTCACTGAGCCACCCAGGCATCCTCTTGGTTTTCTTTATGGTGTTTTTGGCCAGTGCATTTTATGCAGGTGGATCTGTCGCTCTTCCCCAGTGGTTTCTGTCTTTGGAGTTGTGTGTAGAAAGACCCAGAACACTTACTGAGTGTCATTGTGCCACGCATTACTCAGGACTTGTGCACCCTTCCTCTGCCTTCACGCCCAGTGACCTAGGTGACCCCTGGATACTCCAGCCCTCGAGGACCTGACCTAGAAGAAAGGGCACTGCCCAGGGAAATGTGTGAAATTTGTCCATCCCTTAGAACTCTTGGCTAAAGTTAGTCAGCTAACTGCTGGAACATTCCTTGGTGGCGAAGAGAGCAGATTATAATTGTCCAAGATTTGGGTAACCACGTGCATGTTATAAGGTCATGCTCTTCAGCACCCAGAACCAGGTATGACTTCCACCACTTACTGCTTTATTTCCCTGGAAAATAATTGTCCGTTTTAGCAGAGTTAACTAGGATTTTAAGATTATAGTTTAGTTTTGTCCTGAAGAATTATTATTATTATTTTTTAAATATTTCAATGGGACCCTGGGTGGCTCAGTCAATTGAGTGACCGCCTTTTTGTTTTGACTTGAGTCATGATTTTAGGGTCCTGGGATCGAGCCCCACATTAGGCTCCACTGGGAGTCTGCTTGGGATTCTTTCTCGCACTTTGCCCCTCCCCCCGCCTGTGCTTGCACTCTCTCTCTCTCTCAAATAAATAAGTCTTTAAAAAACAAGTATTTCAAGAGATGGCAAAAGCACAAAAAAGCACCATGCTGTAGTCCCTGTTCCCACCTTGTTTTCCACAACCTGGAAAAGCACGGGAAACTCAGTTGTCTTATACTTCCTTTGCCCCAGGTAACTGTTGAAAGGTCTGACCTGTCCATCTTACAGTAGTGCAGTAGCCAAGAGTCGTGGAAAACTCTGTAAGCCAGAGAGTTCAAGTCTGATTCCTGAAGCAGCAAGTGCAAACAGTTCTTCAAGTGATGTTCGCCTGCTGGCGGACTAGACTCCTCGCGGCAGGTTCTCTCTGGGAGCAAGACACCATGTGCACTCCTGTGACTGCCAGTCTCTCTGTCTGGTTCTCCTACTGGCGTGTAAATTAAGTGAGATCAGTTTTGCAAAGAATTTGGGAATGAAGAGTTAGGGGAGAGCAAACTTGTGACAAAGCCTTACCGAAACCCAAGAGACTTTTATTGCTGTGAGTAACGAACTTAGGGGGGGAATTTGGGTCTCTTCTGCTTTCTACTCCACTCCCTGTACCCACTTTAATTTTGAATTTTATCTCAAATGTCACTTATTAGAGAAAGGGTTCCCTATCCTCACTGACTTGATCAGGTGCCCTTATGGTGCAGCTTAGTCCTTTAGTTTTCTCAAAACCTTCATCTGTGTAATATTTGACATTTATTTATATGAGCAAAACACGTATGGCTCTCACCGTTGTGAAACTTACAGTTTATTTGAGAGGTGGGAGACATGTTACTAATATATGTTATATATTACTTGACTCTGATCATTAATGAGTTAATTGAAAGATAAGAAATCACTTTTGGATGAAACAATCTATTTTGACTTAAGATGTATAAATGTGCATCCATTTGATAATCTCATGGGAAGGCTTTTTCTTGGTATAGGGGTTGTCTATTGGGTTCTTTTGAGTGTTTTCTTGCATGAACTCCACTTAATGTATACCCTGTGATTTTCAGTGGAACAAGAACTTTGATACTTTGGAACAATGTGAATGCGGAATTCTTCTCGATTTTTAATTCTTTTTCTCCCCTCCTTTCCCCCCCCAGCCTTTCACACTGGTTTTGCCCATATCTGTTTTGGCAGCACTGTCCCCAGTGATTCATATTTATTCTTCTCAATAGCAGCGATACTTGCTGATTGGCGTGGAGGGGGGAGGTGGCTGTCTCTGAGAAGAGGTCATGAGGGCCAGGACAGGGTCGGGCAAACAGCTGCTGTTGCAGGTGTCCACATTTCCGCCACCAGTGCACACTGCTTTGGCTCTGTCCACCCAGGAGGTGGGCCCCGAGTGAGATGATCGTGGAAAACACAAGCCCCTGCGCCTGGGTCACGGTGCCATGCTTGGATCCAAATGCTCACACAGCTGCTTTGGAACATTTCCCAGAAGTCTCTTTGGTCCAACCAGATCTGTGTTTATTTTTTATAGTTCAAGTTCTTTCTTTCTTTTTTTAATATTTATTTGTGTGTGTGAGAGAGAGCACGCATAAGCAGGGGGAGCGGCGGGCAGAGGGAGAAGCAGGCTCCCCACTGAGCAAGGAGCCCAATGTGGGACTTGATCCCAGGACCCTGAGATCATGACCTGAGCCGAAGGCAGACACTTAGCCAACTGAGCCACCCAGGAGCCCCAGTTAAGGTCGTTTTTTTGTGTTTAGGGTAGAGGGTTAAATACAAGGTGTCCCCTAGCTATGTTTTCTTTTTCATATCCATGGTCACTCAGATGCCCTGATGTCTCTTGGAGCATATGACCGGGGAGGCGTTTTCCTTGTTTAAGATGGAACAGAGCACCGCCTGGGGCCTCACTGAGCTCACATCCCAGATTACTGGGGCCGCGGCCGCCGGGCACCCTGCTATGTCACGCACTGCCCTCCTTCTCTCCTCCCCTGTGCTCCCTGCCATGTGGGCTCTGGGCTGCCTTCTGGTGCTCAGCGGGCCAGGGGCCTGGAACCTGCCTCCCTTGACCCTTGTGATCTTAATGTCTAACGGGAAAGCCCTTTCCTAGAAGAATAGCAATCAGTTTGATGTTCTGCTTGACCCATTAGGATGAAGAATGGCATCTTCCTTTCTCTGTTCCCCTTTTGGGTGCAAGTGCAGACCTCTATTACTGCAGCAGGACCAGGAAGAATGGGGAATATTCCTCAGAAATTAGCTGCTTGGTCTGCAAAATCACGATGTGTTTGCAGCTTATTTATTTATAGGTCAATGTCTCCCATTAGATTATGTGGTCCTTGAGGGCAGAGTATGAAAGGGTGGCTAAAAGCTAGGGCTTTAGAGTCAGATGACCTGAATTCAAATTCTGCCTTTGCCATTACCAGCTCTTCTGACCACAGGCATGTTATTTAAATTCTTTGTGTCTCAGTTTTCTCCTTTGCTCAAGGGGGATAATAATAATATTTTCTTCCTAAGGTGATTGTGCAGATTTTATTTATTTTTTTTAAGTAGGCTCTATGCTCATTGTGGAGCCCAACACGGGGCTTGAACTCACGACCCTGAGATCAAGATCTGAGCTGAGATCAAAGAGTTGGATGCTTAACTGGCTGGGCCACCCAGGCACCCAATGTTGTGCGGATTTTTTTTAAAGACACAGCATAGAAAACATTCAGCATAGTGCCTCGTTTGTAGCAAGTGCTCAATAAATGTTAACTGTGATGCTGCTGTTTATAATAATTCTGAGGCTGTCAGCACCTTGCAAGTTGCTATAAATATTTGCTGAATGAATACATTCGGGCAGTAGGGTTCAGAAGCCTCACCAGAGACTAGAGACGTTTTAACACCAGGTTCACTGGGCAGCGTACAAAAGCAGGTCTGATCACAGATGGAGTGGCTGTCCATGCTAATAAAGCTAACAAAGAACATTTCTGGAGCAGGGACCATCCCAGGAGAGCAGTTATTGAGTTAGCTGGGATTATTATGTTCAATTCTGTTGGAACGGTCTCATTCATTTCTGTCTATTATTAGAATAACTCCAGGGAATGGGCGTTAGTGGACCGAAACGTGTTGGTGACGGATGGGGGCAGCAAGCAATTGGTGCTCTATGCAAAAACCGGGATTTTGCTTTTCTGGAAGAGAGTGTGATTCTAAACTGTATTGAGAAAAGCACTTTTGGGTGTGGGCGCAACTGACTCAAAGAAATGCACCCTTCAGAAGTCCTTAGAGATTCCAGATTAATGATGGAAAGCGTCAGCACGTGGCCACCCAGCTCGAGTTCTAGCGTTCTTTTTAAGAATTCTCTCCTTTGACACTTTCTTCCTTTTGTTGTGATTCCATGGAGCTGTTTGATATATTGCCTAGGTAAATAGTCTTTTTACGTTTTTAATAATTCGGCGTGAGTTCAAAGCCTCTGGCTTCTTAAAATCCCAAAGAATAATGTTCACTGCCCCTTAAGAAGAAAAAAAAAAATCAGATCTGTTGTCTCTCCCGAACTGCAGGAAGCCGTCTTCCATCTCCAGCTAGTCCGTGCCCTGTTGTGGGCTGGGGAGCAGACGGGGTAGCCGGATGGCTCTCAGCCTCCCTCACTCTCCGGGGACACAGGCACGTCACACTTCCCAGCTTGCCCAGAGATGTTAAGACAAGCACCGTCGTTGTATTTGGTGTATCCGAAGGGTCACGCCTTCCAATTAGGTCTTTCCAACAGGAAGTGTCAGAAATCTGATGGTCTCTTTCCCTCTTCCCAGATCTGATGTTTCGACGTGGCTTCCTGCTTCGGTGCTGTTTGTGGGTATCATCTATGCTGGTTCCAGAGCACTATCCAAACTGGTGAGTGTTAGAGACGTTTTAGAGAGACTGTTTCTCTTTCCTTCTCCCCTTTGCTTTTTAACTTTTTGCAGCTTGGATCAATAGGGGACAAAGCATCGGCTTTCATAATGGTACAGCTAGATTGGAGAACAGCGTGAGGCCTTTTACCCCTCTCCCTGAATTGAGGATAACCAGATAACAAGGTCTGGCCAGCTTGTTTTACAAGATGAAGAGGCGTAGTTGGGGATGCAGAGAGACAGAGAGGTGGTCTTTACGAACCCCGACACAGACAGGGCCAGCCCGCTCGGCCTTAATGCAGGCTGTCCTCGGGAGCAGGGAGAGCGGGCTCAGCCTGCTTGCTTCTGAGGAACTGTGACCCTGCCCATTGGTGATGTGGACCGGGTGAGGGGTCCTGGGCTCAGTAGCCCTGTGCATGTCTGGCACAGCTTTGGTACCCAGTCCATGGGGACACTAATGAAACAAGTGTCCCCCTGTTCTCATCACCATCATCAGGTTTGAGCTCCTCAAAGGAGGGAACTGTAAAGGATAAACGTCTTCCATTTCCATTATATGAAAATATAAAAATTAAGTTATTTTTTTCCATCAAAAGAGAATCCATTGACACTGCCATTGGCCAGAGACTCAGAACGAAGTTTAAAAGCCAGTAATACCCCTTTCTGTCTTGGACCCTGACTGCTCATACTGTCTTTATCAGAAAATGATTGTGTCCTGACTTTTGGAAAAATGCAAACTTTGTGCAACAGTTTAGTCTTTTTGTGCAAATTCAGTTGTTATGTTGGTCCCTTAGGTCTCAGATATGAACATATTAAAACAAACACCAAATCTGCCTACGTTCACAACAGTATTATTGTTAGGACAACCCTGAAATTTGCAAAATAGCAGTTGAGAGTTACTAGCGGTGATTAAATCATCATTTTTCTTTCGTGATTCATAAACTTGAGTCATTGGGATGATATGTCTGATGGGAGAGAAACATCCTGGTTGGGCCCCAGAAATGACCCATGGCACATAACTGTGCTCAGCCCAGAACCTGAGACCAGCACTGACTTCCGCAGCCCCTTCCCCATTCTGTGTGCTTCCATGTCTGCGGCCGTGCTTTACACCCGCTGGCCTGCAGAGGGCGCTCCCCCTTGCAGAGCAGAACACAGGTGTTGATAAAAACAATGCATTTTTTCCAAATTGTTAATTTAAATTCCACTTAGTTAACATCCAGTGTAATAGTAGTTTCAGGTGTAGAATTTAGTGATTCAACACTTCATACAACAGCCAGTGCTCGTCACAACAGGTACACTATTTAATCCCCATCGCCAATATAATCCATCCCCCGGCCTCCTCTCCTCGGGTAACCTGCAGTGTGTTTTCTACAGTTAAGAGTCTGTTTCTTGGTTTGCCTCTCCTCTGTTCACCCCCTATGTTCTTTCACTTGAAAAACAATGTGTTCTTGTTCAAAGGCTTTGAAAATTTCTAATGGGATCAGAGAGTTACAGATGCCAGAATTTTGAAGTTTGAATAACTATTGTTGTGCTAATAATAACCGTATTTTTTGTTTGTACAGTGCTTTTTTGTATGTTTCCATAGTGATTTCCTCTGTATCTTTTTATGTGATTCTCAGTCACCTGACAGGCAGCAGATGAGGCAGACGTTAATCACCTGACAGAGGAAGGAACTCAGGTGTGGCAAGTCTTGGTAACCTGCCTCTAGCCCCAGCTCATGGCAGCTCCCCTGACTCCTTTTCACCTTTTCAGATTTGTCTCTTTAGGGCCAGCATATGTGGATTTTAGAATAGCCCACGGTAGAGCAGTCAGGTGTAACTTCAGGCTCTTAGTTACAAGTTACAGAAAGCTCATAAACTATTCTGAGCAAAAAGGAAATGAACTGGTTCCTAGAATTGAAAAGCTGTAGGTCGGGCAAGGCTTGATCCAGAGGTTCCAATGATATTCTCAGAACCCAGTTTTGTCTCTTTTAGTTGTGCTCTGTCTTTGTTCCATTCCATAGCCAGGCTTTCCCCTCATGCGTGTTGTTGACTCTAGGCTCACATCCTCACAACATGAAGTCTCATGGCAAGAGACTCTTCCTTGAACCCCCTCAGGAGTCTCAGGATTAACTCTGAGTATATCAGTAGGACCATTGCCCTTCCCAGGTCTGGAAGCTCACCAGGAAGAAGGAATTATGCTGATTGGTCGGCCCCGGATCCGGGTGTTCCTAGACCACTCACTGTCACTGCAGAGACTCACAGCACTGTTTGGGCAACCCTGCTCATCAGGATCCTGCCTGGATGCCCTAGACTGGGAGCGGTGGTGGCAGATCCTTGATACCAGGATGCTCCACCAAAAGAAGGGATTAGGATGCTCGGTAGCCTAAAATCCGCCAGAAGTCCATTGTAAAGGTCAGTCCAGTTCATTCTCAGGCAGACGGGGTGTTGTATAACCAAGAACTATGCTTCTCAAAGTGTGATCCACTCGTGGTGTCAGTCTGCGAGCTCTGTTAGCTGTCCATAAGGAGATTGTGCCAGAATGTACATCAGCTTTGGCACTAAACACACCGTTTTGTTGAGCTGACTTTTTTTTTCATAGCAAGGCTTTTTGAAGAAGGAAGCAGTGCTCTGATTTACCTTTTGGCTTGAGCTCCTTATTTTTGGTACCATCAGTGGCCCTGGCCTAGGGCACCACTTTCTTTAAAGGGTAAGAAGAAGCTGCTGCAATTCAAACTCTCTGAGCAAAGGGAAAACAACCAAAACCCCAATATAGCCAATTAGAGTGGGAGGAGTACAGAAAAGAGACACTCATTATTGTTTTTGAGTAAAATAACAACCCACTATCTTTCCTTTGTTTCCCGAGTTTTTTGTTTTTACATTGTTGCTTACAAATTTATAGAGTGGGTTAAACACGAGGCACTCATACAGCTTGTGTTAGGTAGAAAACAGGCATCAATATGCTGGTGGCAAGCTGTCAGTTTAATGAATCCACAAGGAATTGGGGGAAAGTGCTCCATAAAAGCCGTGAGTGTATTGTTATGCAGAACACTTTCTGGGAGTTCTGCTCCATAAAGCCCTCCTTTATCTGACAAGATTTTGAAGCTCTCCTCTGATGTGCAACTCCTAAGGGGAAGCAGGTTTAACTCTGGAAAGGCACAGCAGGGAAAATTCTTTACTGATTTTTCCACCTCACGACCGAATGATGTAGAGTTAAGGGAGGGGGGGTTATTCTTGGGGCGATCCATTCAGCAGATATTTATCAAGGTGTGTGCCAGGTGCTTAATAACAAGTAAGAGATGGTCCCTGACCTTGAGGTGTTAGTATGTGCCGGGTACTTTCCATCGCCACTCTTCATGACATATGAAGTCAGACTTAATTACTCCCACTAACAGATGAGAAAACTGAGATCCAAATTATTTGGCCAAGGTCAACAACGCATAAATGTTAAAATGGAGGTGCCAACCCAAGCCTGTCCAACCACAATAGTTCATCTCCAAAAGTTACCCTCTTTCCCCCCTTAATCACATCCACCAGGAGGAGGTCAGCTCCTGAGGATTGGGCTGGGGGGAGTGGAAAGGAACTGTATATTTGCTGTCCCCTCTGCTTTGGCTCATTTGGGTCAGCTTCTCCAGCTATCCTATGCTGAATAAGGTCCCAGTGATGATGGCTCTGATGGCGTGAGTGTCGGTCTTCGGAGGGTCAGTATAACCTTGACCGGTCATTAACACTCTTGTAATTTCCCAGCCAAAGCCTGGTCAGTTAGACAGGATTGCTGCAAAGCCTGTGCCGGGGAGTGTTTAGAACAGATGTGCAAAGTCAGACATTATTTAGCTTGCCAGCGGGAGGCCATCCTGGTGGTGGTGATTCAACAGTTTGAACCGTGTCATTTTCTTGCTTCAGGGAAGCCAGGGTCTGTAGTGCGGGACTCTGCAAATCCGAGTTAAGGCATCTTGACAGGACTACTGTTGGTTTCTCACCCAGCTCTTTGATCTTGGTCCTTCCCTAGCCGCTTGTCAGGGTTTGCCTTCCACGAGCATGACATTCGCTCCACACGTTGCGATGGAGATTGGATGGGGTGTTGGTGAGGAAACACACATGGATCCCAGATGGAGCAAATTAGTTAAGCAAACTGGAGCCCGTGAGTCCCCTTCCCATTTGTTTGGCTCGAATATTACATGAAGGAACTTGGATCTGCAAAGGAAAAGAACGTCATTGTTGATGTACAATGGAGAGTCTTCTGGTAATGTTCGCTGGTACTGCTCATTTGAGGCAGTTGTCCTTCTCTTTCATGTTGTTTTCTTTCCAGAGCTCACCAGAGGCTGTTTGTAAGGATTACTTTTTAAGGTGTAGGCTCATTGGCGAAATAGTAAACCCTCCGTCTGGATTTCAGTTATTTTCTTGCTCCATCTAAAGATGATGTTCTCAGGGCACCTGGGTGATTTAGTCAGATAAGTATCTAACTCTTGATTTCGGCTCAGGTCATGATCACAGGGTTGTGAGATTGAGGCTCTGCACTCAGTGGAGAGTTTGCTTGGGATTCTCTCCCTCAGCCCCTCCCCACCCTCTGCTCTCTCTCTTTCTCTAAAATAATATATAAATAAAATTTTAAAGATGACCTTCTTCATAACCCTTATAAAATGACTTATTAAACAGGGCTCTGAGGGGGAAACTTTTTTTTTTTAATTCTTTGGATTACCTCCATCTTACATTTTATTTATTTATTTTAATTAATATATAATGTATTATTTGCCCCAGGGTACATGTTTGTGAGTCATCAGGCTTACACATTTCACAGCACTTACTATAGCACATACCGTCCCCAATGTCCATAACCCAGCCACCCTATCCCTACCCCCCTATCCCCCAGCAACCCTCAGTTTGTTTCGTGAGTTTAGGAATATGGTTTATCTCCTTCCTGATCCCATCTTATTTCATTTCCCTCCCCCACCCCCACGACCCCCTGCCCTGCCTCTCAAATTCTTCATTTCAGAGAGATCATATGATAATTGTCTTTCTCTGATTGACTTATTTCACTTAGCATAATACCTTCTAGTTCCATCCACGTCATTGCAAATGGCAAGATTTCGTTTCTCTTGATGGCTGCATAGTATTCCATTGTGATATAGATATATATATATCTATATCACATCATCTTCATCCATTCATCTGTTGTTGATGGACATCTGGGTTCTTTCCATAGTTTGGCTATTGTGGACATTGCTGCTATAAACATTCAGGTGTACGTGACCCTTCAGATCACTACATTTGTATCTTTAGGGTAAATACCCAGTAGTGTGATTGCTGGGTCATACAGTAGCTCTATTTTCAACTCTTTGACGAACCTCCATACTGTTTTCCAGAGTGGCTGTACCAGCTTGTATTCTCACCAACAGTGTAGGAGGATTCTGAGGGGGAAACTTTATGACATTAGATTTGGTAATGATTTCTCAGATACAACACCAAAGACACAGGCAACAAAAGAAAAATTAGACAAATTGGACTTCATCAAAATGAAAAAACTTTGGTGCATCAAAGGCCACTATTAACAGCGTAAAAAGGCAACCCACTGAATGGGAGAAAGTATTAGCAAATCATTTATCCAATAAGGGATGTGGAAATAAAATTTTAGACCAAAGATAGAGTTCCTTTCTGGGGTGCTATGTCAGCAAAGCAGACTTTAGCATTCTTGGAAATGCTCCAGAAACACTGACCAGAAACACAGTACATCCAGACAACCAATCCCAGACGCCAGGGCAACTCTGGGTTCTCTACTTACTTCCTTGTTCCTTGATCGTCCTAAATGAGGTCGGATATGCCATCCCAGTCAATCATGGCATTTCCCCTTTGCCACTTCTTGCGCTTCATAAAGCTCATTCTTGCCCAGTCCCCCTTGGGAAGAGGGCTCCACTGCTTCTGAGGCGCCATACTCCCCCAATCCAAGGATTGTTTTCTCTTGAATAAAGGACATCAGACTCATCACTATATTGTTTTAGTTTTGCCATTTGACAAGGATTAATATCTATAATATAGAGGTAAGTCCTCAACTCAACAACGAAAACCAACCCAATTCAAAAATGGCCAAAGGACTTGAATAGACATTTCCCCAAAGAAGATGTACAGATGGCTAATAAGCCCAGGAAAAGATGCTCAGCAACATTAATCATTAAGGGAAATGCAAATCAAAAGGATAATGAGGTACTACTTCACACCCATTAGGATGGCTGTCGTCAAAAACCCAGAAAATAACCAGTGTTGGGAAGGATGTGGAGAAAGTGGGGCCCTCAGGCACTGTTGGGAATATAAATGGGTGCAGCTGCTCTGGAAAACACTGGGATGGGTCCTCAAACAATTAAAAATAGACTTACTCTGTGATCCAGCAATTTCACTTCTGGGTTCATACTCCAAAAAATTGAAAGCAGGGAGTCAAACAGGTATTTGTAGCTGCCGTGTTCGTGGCAGTATTATTTACAATAGCCAAAAGTTGGAAGCAACCCAAGTGTCCACGGATGGGGGACAGATCAACAAAATGGGTCGATGCACGCCGTGGAATATTCCTTAACCTTAAGAAGGAAGGAAATTCTGACTCACGTAACACTGTGGATGAACTTTGAGGACATTATGTTAAGTGAAATGAGCCAGTCACGAAAGGACAAATGCTGAATGGTTCCACTTCTGAGGTGCTTAGAGTGGTCAAAATCGTAGAGACCGAAAGTAGAATAGTGCTTGCCGGGGAGGGAGGAGAGAATGAGGAGTTAGTATTTAATGGGGACAGAGTTTGAATTTTGCAAGATGAAAGAGTCCTGGAGCTAGGGGGTGGTGGTTGCCCAACACTGTGAATGTGCCTAATATTGCTGAACTGCACACCTAAAAATGGTTAAAATGGTACATTTTCTGTGTAAATTTCACCTCAGTTTAAAAAATGCATTTATTAAAAAAAAACAACAAAAACCCTAGGCTCTGATAGAGGTTTTCTTGAGGATTAAATGAAGAGGAGGGGATGGTAACAGGTTCTCTCTTGCTTCACTCAGAATTCCTTTGGGTGCCGTAGGATATGCACATTTGGTTTAGCTCATTCATTTCTGTGCACTTGGGTAAAAAGTGTGAGAAAAATAACAATTGACTGAGAGCAGACCAGTCTGCCCTCTGTTCCGGGCTGTATGTTTATGCCCCCAGGTGAACGCGCTGGAACACGTGGCCATCCCTTGAGCCTTTTCTTTCGCTCAGCCATCTCACCAAGGTGGAAGACTGCCTGGTATTTTAAGATTCCCATTTCTTTTTTTTTTTTTTTTTAAGATTTTTTTATTTATTTGACAGAGAGAGAGAGAGATCACAAGTAGGCAGAGAGGCAGGCAGAGAGAGGGGGAAGCAGGCTCCCTGCTGAGCAGAGAGCCTGATGCAGGACCTCCATCCCAGGACCCTGAGATCATGACCTGAGCCGAAGGCAGAGGCTTTAACCCACTGAGCCACCCAGGCGCCCCAAGATGCCCATTTCTTATAGAGTAAGGCCCATAATACTCAGGCCAGCTACTTGTGATGAACAAATGAACGATAGATGGCCTCCAAACTCAGACTGGAGATACACTGGCAAGAGGGGAGTGCGGTACTCTGCGCTCAAGGGCTTTGCCTTTAATGACAGAATCCTAAGATTAATGTAAATAAACACTTAAATTTAACTCACACAAGTCAACTTATGAATGTATTCATGGATACGTATGTATACTTATTTGAATACCTCACCATCTTCCAAAAAGGATTGGAGGTGGCTTAGAAGAATAATTAAAATAAGATAGACACTTTCTTTTAAGTAGGCCCCACACCCAGCATGGAGTCCAATGCAGGGCCTGAACTAAAGCCCCTGAGATCAAGACCTTAGCTGAGATCAAGAGGCAGATGCTTGACTGACTGAGCCCAGTCAGCCCAAAATAGACATTTTTTTTTTTTTAAGATTTTTTATTTGTTTGACAGAGAGAGACACAGCAAGAGAGGGGCACATAAGTAGGGGAAGTGGGAGAGGGAAAAGTAGGGTCTCCGCTGAGCAGGGAGCCGGATGTGGGGCTCAATCCTGAGCCAAAGGCAGACGCCCCACGACTGAGCTATCCAGATGCCCCCAAAATAAACATTTTTTATGAACAGAATTGTACAAGGAATCTAGGTACAGGACAAAAGAATTAGATGAGGCCAAGGAGAGACTTAGCACATAGAAACTTATGCCGTAATATCCTACAAAATAAATGCAGCTGGGGCCTGAATTCAATTTTCAGCATTCTCAAGCCAAATAAAAAAGTTACAAGACTGGGGGAGTCTGCTTCTCTCTCTGCCCCTCCCCCTGCTCATGTTCTCTCTCTCTCTCTCAAATAAATAAATAAAATATTCTTAAAAATAAAGAGTAAAGTTACAGGACCCTCATCAGTGCTTGAAAGATAAGAGCAGAGGTCATTGCTACACCTCATGCAGAGTGTAACATACAGCAGTGTTGACTCACTATGTTGTACACCCAGAACTAATGTAACATTGTGTGTAGATGATCTTCAGGTTTAAAAAGTTGCAAGAAAAACAAGAGTGAGGTCATTGCTGAAGAAGAGCAAAGCTTCCTTGCTCTTAGGCTCTGAGTCCTCAAAAAAGGTAGGCTGGGCCACTTAGTGAGGCAAGGTCTTTAATAACACCCTTATAAGAAACACAGCAACAACCTGGTTTCTATGGCTCTTAGAGCATTTCTGGATGCAGGATGAAATAGACAGGTTCAGTAGGAGCAGCTGTCTGGGGCTAAAACGGATACCCTGCTTATCTGGCTCCTTTCGCAGACTGTCTTCAGGCAACCCTCCAGGAACATTGTTTCTGGTGCGCATGCTTTTGATAAAAATTGGATAGCCAACAACTCTCGGCCTGGAGTGCTATTATTCTGTCTTGTAGATTAAGCCCACACCTACATATTTAAAAATCACCCAAAGAGAGGATAGGATTGACATTCTTTTACAAAAATTAAGCAGCTGACTCAGGACTCTGCTTGGAAAAGGGGAGGCGTCGGCATCTGCAGTGACCCAAGGCTGTGCCCTGTGCTCAGGGGCAGGATTTTCCATAGAAAACTGTTCTAACTCAGGCCCAACACCTGAACAAATAACAATCAAGGCCTCAGAATTTTCCATTCGGGAAAGCATGGGAATAATGAAAAATTTTAAGTAATAAATACCAATTTCTCTTCCCAGCCAGAGGAAAATGCCCCATGGTACATGGATAAGATGTTGAATTTTAAGCTAATGGAGTCTAAAATTAGTTGCAAACTGTGCCGCTAAGTAACTAAATGATTGGTCAGGAGTGTAGTTGAATTTGATTAATTGCGTTTTGTAATGATGATATGGGCTTTATAGTAGTTCATCTTGTCCGTTTTTCCTGATGAAAGATGGTAAGACCTTTTGTGGGTTAGGCCATACAGCATGGAAGAACATACTTATGTTTCTGTTCTTTTTAGCAGCAAACAAGTATATAGATTTTTTAAAAAAGATTTTATTTATTTATTTGACAGAGATCACAAGTAGGCAGAGAGGCAGGCAGAGAGAGAGAGGAGGAAGCAGGCTCCCTGCTGAGCAGAGAGCCTGATGCGGGGCTCTATCCCAGGACCCTGAGGTCATGACCTAAGCTGAAGGCAGAGGCTTTAACCCACTGAACCACCGAGGCGCCCCAAGTATATAGATTTTCTAAAAGTGGTTTTCAGATTATTAAGAGGCAGGTTAAAAAAGAGAACCAAAGTATATTTTCCTTCATTTTCTCATCTGCATAATAGGGATGTTAATAGTATCTATCTCATAGAGTTCTTTTGACAATTAAGTATGCAAAAGCAGTTAGAATAGCAGCTAGCACATAATAAGTCTCCAATGTATCTTAGCTATTATTGTGGCTATTATAATTTCTCAGAACTTTGGTCTGATTTAACGTAAGTCTAGCTGAACCTCACTCTCTAAGATGATAAAGGGTGGGTTTTCTTTCTTTGTTTTTTTAAAGGGCAGTTTTCCTAAAAGAATCAGTCACTCTGGGGTGTCCTGAATGGATGGCACAGTTCACAGACTGGGGCTTGTACAGTTAGAAGCCAAGGAAAATCAGTAATTAAAGTTGGCGAACTGTGTTAATCCTTGTTTTTCATAGACCTTTATGGAGGCTGAGATCACCAGTTGAAGAATTGCTGTTTCTAAAGATTACTTATTTACTTGACAGAGAGAGATCACAAGTAGGCAGAGAGGCAGGCAGAGAGAGAGGGGGAAGCAGGCTCCCTGCTGAGCAGAGAGCCCAATGCGGGGCTCAATCCCAGGACCCTGAGATCATGACCTGAGCCAAAGGCAGAGGCTTTAACCCACTGAGCCACCCAGGCGCCCTGAAGAATTACTGTTTCTAAAGCCTGCTAGCTTCTCAGTAGAAAAATGGCTTGAAAAATCCAGATTTAAATTTATTAAAGTAGAAATGGGAACTATCCTTTAAAAGATGTCACAGAGTTTACTCTGAGTTCATGTATTTTAGATCATACTACAGTTCTTACTGGAGGAAGCAGACTGGTGGGATTTGGAACCCATCAGTCCTCCTGGACTTGGTGGACAGTTGTAGGAACAGGGAAGTTACCCTGGGAGGCTTGCTGTAACTGGGGTATCATAGCACCGAGGTTAGGAGCATGGGCTCTGCGGTTAGAGAAGCCTGCACGGGAGCTCTGAACTAGCCGTGAGCACTCAGCAAGTTGCCTCATGTTCTCAGCATTAGGTTCCTTGTCTACAAATCAAGCTAATAGCACCCACTAATTGCGTTGTTGGAAGGAGATTTAAATAAGAGAATGCAATTAAAATAATCAGCACTGTGTCCAACACATTGTTGGCAGCTCTCGTTAGTGTACTTGAAAATCAGTTCTGTGTGTGGCGATAGATTTTTTTCCAGAATGTGATCAGAGCAGGGCCTGGGGAGATTGAAAAACCTAGTCACATTTTATTAAAATTGAGAAAATTAGCCTCTTTGAGGTTTAGGGTTAGGGTCTAGAGTTCCTAAATCTGG
Organism: Nasua narica; assembly: GCA_028533885.1. NCBI lineage: Eukaryota > Metazoa > Chordata > Mammalia > Carnivora > Procyonidae > Nasua > Nasua narica. Next base: position 37,535,420 of record CM052808.1, on the reverse strand, counting down.
TCTTCTTACTGGTTTTATAGTCAAAGAGGCAAAAGCATTTTTAAAAAGTTCTTAATTTTAAATAAATAGCACCCAGGTCGCCCTTTTGTATTCATTTTCATGTGCACATAATTAACCCGTCCAAGATTTTCTTTGCTATCTTCTTAAGCCAAGAACTGGAAGGCCAGGCTCCAAGTTTGCCAAACATGGGGCTAATGGATAGAGCCCGTTAAAAAAAAATCTCTTTAGGGGCGCCTGGGTGGCTCAGTGGTTTAAGCCTCTCTGCCTTCGGCTCGGGTCATGGTCTCAGGGTCCTGGGATCGAGCCCCGCACCGGGCTCTCTGCTCAGCAGGGAGCCTGCTTCCCCCTTCTCCCTCTGTCTGCCTCTCTGCCTACTTGTGATCTCTCTCTCTCTCTGTCAAATAAATAAATAAAATCTTTTAAAAAAATCTCTTTAACCATCTTAAAACATGTAAAAGTTAATTCAGAATATAAAAATTTAAGAGGAATAAAAAGCACAAAAGGCAAGTGAAAAAAAATAAATAAAAAGAAAAAAGACAAATGAAAAATTAGGAAATAATAAAAATAAAATAGGATTTTTTTTTACCTTCACTTTTTTTATTTTTTATTTATTTATTTATTTATTTTTAAGATTTTATTTATTTATTTATTAGGAAAGAGAGAGAGTGAGAGAGAGTAGGTCAGAGTGAGAAGCGGACTCCCCATGGAGCTGGGAGCCCGATGTGGGACTCGATCCCGGGACTCCGGGATCATGACCTGAGCCGAAGGCAGTCGCTCAACCAACTGCGCCACCCAGGGGCCCCTACTTTTTTTTATTTTTAATTTTAATTCCAGTGTGGTCAGCATAAAGTGTCGTATTAGTGTCAGGTGGACAATACAGTGACTCCACAGGCTCCTACATCACCTGGTGCTCATCACAGGTGCACCCCTTAAGCCCCATCACCTATTTCCCTCACCCCCCCACCCCCACATCCCCTCTGGTAACCATCAGTTCGTTCTTTGTAGTTAAGTGTCTGTTTCTACGTTTGTCTCTCTTTTTCCTTTGGTTTCTTTCTTAAATTCCACATATGAGCCAAATCATGTGGTATTTGTCTCTCTGACTGACTTATCTCCCTTAGCGTTATACTCTCCAGCTCCATCTCTTTTGTTGCAAATGACAAGATTTCATTCTTTTCGATGGCTGAATAATATTCCAGTGTGTGTGTGTGTGTGTGTGTGTGCGCGCGGGTATGTGTGTGTATGTATGTATATATATATATTTCCCTGATGGTGAGTGACGTCGAGCGTCTCTTCACGTGTCTGTGGGCCATCTGTAGGTCTTTAGAAACATGTCTGTGCATGTCTTCTGCCCATTTGTAATTGGATTGTTTCATTGTTAAAATATGATTTTATTATTTATTTACTTTTATAAAGTATAATTTTAAAAGTAAAAAAAAACAGTTTGAGTTGCACTTTTAATGAAAGATAAATTAAGAGTAGAAAATGTTACAAAGGCAGGAAAATTGAAGGCCCGAACTCCAAAAGAAATAAAACAGTGCAAGTTAGAACAAAATACTAAAATAAGGCAGAGCTACAAAGTTATAAGAGTTTTAAAAACAAGGTAAAAATATATCCTCCAAAAAGATAAAGGCTAGATCCATCTGGAAGTAGGCGAGCGGCATGATCTTAAGTGGGTTTTCCAAGCTGGAACGATTTCCCTGCTCAGGGACCTCTGTCGAGGCTGCTGAGGGGGGCTACCTGTTAATACTGACCACCTTTCACGCAGTGCTCCCGAGCCACTCATCTAGGTCATTTACCTGCTTCTGTCGTTCCTCCCAGGTGCTCTGGGTCGTAGGTATTGTTATCCCCATACAGAGGAACAAATGCCTAAGCTCGGTTTCACCTATGCTCGGTCTTTTTCTGCCTTTCAGGAAATATTGCCGTCATCATCAACAACAGAGACAATAACAAAATCCCATGCCCTTTAATCCTTCCTGCTCACCGGGTCAAGATTAGCCACCAAATCAGGAGAGACAGCCATTCTTAGCAAGCAACCCAGTGATCGTAAATGCGCATGGGTGCTCTGTGTACCTTAATAACCCTATGGAGTGTTAGGTTTTTTAAATATCTTTTCCCCCTCCCTCTTTTTTTTTTTTTTGGTGCAAAGTTGATCCTGGTTATTCAAATATTTACCTCAGTTCAGTCTCCTAACTCTTTCCTTAATGTGGACACTCTCCATTGTCATTGCCACTACCAAGTACAGGCCGCCATCTTGCCATTCCTTGTATTAGTTTCCCATGGCCCTTGTAAGAAATGACCACATACCAGGCGGCTTAAAACAGCAGAAACTTATTCTCTCCAATTGTGGAGGCCAGACGTCTGAAATCAGTGTTGTGCTCAAATCAGGGCGTGGGAGCAGGGCCACCGTGCCCTCCCGAGGCTCTGGGGGAGAATCCACGCCTTGGCTCCTGCAGTTTCTGGCGGCTGTTGGCATTTCTTGGCTTGGGACCACATCACTCCAGTCCCTGGCTCTGTGGTCACGGCGCCTTCCCCTCTGTGTGTGTCAAATCTCTGTCTTGCTCTTACAAGTACTTGTGTTTGCATTTAGGGCCTACCCAGATAACCCACGGTAAACTCCCCATCTCAAAGTTCTGAACTTAATCACAGTTGCAAAGACCCCTTTTTGCCATATTAGGTGACATTCACAGGTCCCGGGGGTTAGAATGTGACTGTCTTGCGGGGGGAGGGGGTCCATTTTTCAGTCTGCCACACCCCTAAACTTTCCCAACCGCCTCTCCCTTCTGTCCTCTGCTGGGAGCCCAAGTTCCTTTAAGCATGCAGATCTAATCCTGTCACTGCCTTGAAACTCTTCCTCGGCTCTTTGGCTCTTGGCTCTGTCCTGACTCTCTGATAGGGCCTGCCGACCTCTCCAGGTTCCTCTCCCCAGCTTCTCCCTTCACGGTCCACCACACAGCCCCACCCCCACGCCTGTTCCCTGCGGAGCGGGTTCACTCACACCTGGGCTGCAGTGCCCTCTGCCTCCTTGTGGCGTTTGGCTCACTCCAGTTCGTCATTCCATTCTCATTTCACCAGTGGACTTCGCTTCGTCTCCCCACATGGGGTAGGTGCGCCTTTTTGTGTATTCCGCAAGAACTCTAACCTCGATAGGGACAGTCTCCCTATCACATCTGCACCCTGGGCTCAGGATGCTTTTCCTGCACCTGGCGGTGCAGGCAGGTTCCTGCCTGACACACAATAGGTGCTTAATAAATACGCGTTGAGCCTCTCCATCCACCTTGCCAAGAATAATACTACAACAGAGAGCGCTAATCCATGCCGGAGAGTTTTCGCTGGAGAGGATTGTGTATGTGAATGCCAAAAGTTCCCACGGATCGTTATTTTTAAGCAGAAATCAAGTATTATGTAATTATGGGATCAAAGAAAACATTTTCATGCTTATTACATTCTGTTTTCTTTCAGGCCATTCCTGTGTTTCTCACTTTGCATAATGTAGCTGAAGTTATCCTCTGTGGGCACCAGAAGTGTTTTCAGAAAGAGGTAAATGGTAACACAGAATGCTAGTTTCGCTTCCCTTGCTTTAGATTTCAAAGTTGCACCTTTTCTATGGCCCAAATTAGTGTCTACCTTTTCCTGCCATCTGTTTCCTGACAGTGGTCAAGACTGCCTGGCAGTCCTCCCTCATTTCAAGGATCCCGTTTTCGACATCCCTTTGGTTGATCAGACATACGTGGGGGAGCTCGTGGATCTGAGCGGCACTCAGCTGTGAGTCAGGGCAGAGCGAGCACCTTGGGATACAAGGAGGAGTTTACTGTGGGCCGAGGAGTGGGGGTAAGGATAGCCTTCCCGCCCACAACGAATCCCAGGGGCACCAGGAAATACATGGCAGAGCCTCGCAAAGGGTGCTGGGAGCATTGGCCCACCCTGGGGAAGTCCCCTTTGCTTCCCAAGCCCAGCTCTGTGTCACAGCACTTGGAGCAAGTGTCTTCAGCTTCTCTGCCTCCACCTGGGAAAGGGGGATGGTCCTGACACCCAGCCCCTACAGTTGTTGGGAGGAGGTAGCGAGGCACCCGGGTTAAGTGCATCTAACAGCTTCTGGCCCAGGGTAGGTGCTCTGTACATGTTTGCTGTATTTATTAACGTTGTTAGTGGTGTTTTTAATTTGGTTCCTCTTTTGGGAGTTCTTTCTTTGTGACATCTGCCCTTTAGAAATGATTTCGCCTACATATCTGGAACTTTTCAACTAGAGAGGCTAGCTGGCCATTCAGACAGCTCACTTCTTATAGGCGTGCAGGAGAGAGGTGTCCCGCCATGGCCGAGGCCCCTCCGCACCCCTGTGCTCCCGTCACCCCTGCCTGCCCCTCTCAGGCAGCTCCGTGGACAGACTATCCTGTCCCAGAGAGCTAACCTCTCTCTCTCTCTCTGCTGCCTTTCTTCCCTCAGCCCCCAGACACTCTCCGTGTTCTTAGGCCCCCAAGGACAGAGCAGGCCCTGGGAGACCCGCTCATATTAGCCAAGCTCTGGCAGGCTGTTTCTAGAACCATACCAGCAGGCTCCCTTGCCCGTGCACCCCTGCACCTCTGCCCCACTGCCTCCTGGCCCACCCCAGCACAGTGCCCAAGGGAGGGTTGGGTCTGGCTCTGTCCACGGCCTTGTGTCCCTCTGGCCTCCAGCCTGCTCCTGCGTCTGCCCCCATCATGACCCCGAAGTGGCTCTGGCGAGGTCGCTGATGCCTGCATTGCTGCGACTCTGTTGGCCTCTTACACTGTTCATCACCAGGTTCACTGCTGCCTTCCCTTGAGTCTCTTAACCTACTGGTTCTCTCCCCCAGTCTCGGGGGGAGACTCCAGTCTCCTCCTTCCTCCGTCTGTCCTGCAGGGTCGCCTAGGGCTCTGTGTTTTGTTTTGTTGTGTTGTGTTGTGTTTCCTTTGTTCCCATGCACACACTTTCTGGACAGTCTCATCCACACCTATGGCAGCACCCCTCTCAGTTCACCGGTGACTCCTGTGTCCCATGTCCAGCCCAGACCTCCCTCTTGAGCTCAAACCCCATGGCTGCTGCCTCTGGGTCTCCCCACAGCTGTCTCCGGGGCATAGGAATTGCAAAGGAACTGCTCTGTTTCCACAACGTGCGTCTTGGTGACTCCAACCCTGGTCATCATGGCCCAAGTCAGAAACATAGGGGTCCCCTTTGAGTCCTGGTCCGGTCTTCCTTCCCCCCATACTCCATTTCTGAATCTGTCCCCTCCTCTCTGTTTTCTCTCAGCTCCCACCTTGGGTCAGTTCCTCATTTGTTTTTCAGGGCTACCTGGCTAGGGGCCAAATGAGATCTTGCTCCCCTGAACCCTCGGGCCCCAGGTAGGGTCTGGGGTGAGCACTCCTGGCTTAGGTGGTTATCTAATCACGTTTTGTGCACGCCATCACCTGCCTTCGCCTGCCAGATATGCCATGTGCCTGGCAGGTTCCCCTGCCTCTCCCCACGCTCCCCTTCCTCCACACTGCCCCCAAGCGACCTTCTGAAACAGATCTGAAACTCATCCCCCCCATGTCCACGGGGGTGCCCCTGACCTGCATGGAAGCATGCAAAGATTCCATATGCCCCTCAGGTTTCAGAAAATCCAGCCACGACCAAACTTCTCATTTTTCCTAGACCATGTTGTGATGTGTTCTTTTCTGTGACCTGTCAGAGAACCTCTTCAAGCACCCACTCATTCATGGTGAATATTTTTACGTACCTGTGTACACGCCCACCGTGCCAGGCTCCGGGTCTACGGTAGTGAGGAAGGCTGTTTTTAGGGAGATCAGCTGAGCACATCGTGACACCCACCCGCCCGGTTGTACGGCCACAGCGGCCCTTACGGGGAAGTGACATTCAAACACAGACAAAGGCTGAGCAAGAGTCCAGCAGGTGAGGGGAGGGCGAAGGGGAGGGCTCCCAGGAAGAGGAAGCAGCAGATACAAAGGACCAGGACCAGATGTCAGAAGGGACTCTGCGGGAGTCACTCTGGGCCAGTGCAGCTGGCGTTTGATAAGAAAGAGAGGAAGGGTTAGGATGAGGCTGGAGACTTAGCACGAGCCTTCGAGGCTGAGCGAGGAACTTGGGGTGTATGCCGCATGCAGCGGGAGGCCAGGGTTGGGTGTGGAAGGCCAGACGGATCAGATTTACAAAGTCGACAGGGCATCCAGCTGTCTGTGGGGGCGACAGGACTGCAGGAGGTGAGAGGGGGCGCCGTGGCGAGTCTCGAGGTCTCATGAGGGAGACCCTCAGTATCTGAGGCTGGCGTGCGTGCAGTTGGAGCCTGATACCTCGGACGCCTCAAGGAGCACGGGCCCCTCCCTCCAACACTGACCTGTCGCACCACCTCGCGATTTCCGCATTTCACCAGTTTTAACATGTGCTGCTTTTTCTCACATTAAAAAAATATTCACTATCTGTAGTTGGGATGCTTCTATAGTCAGTGGTGTGGCCAGGTCAAATGCTTGCTTTCTTAGTAATGTGTAAAGAATGGGGGATTTTACAGCCGGGGGCATCTGAGGTTCAGTGAAATGCGGTCGGAGTTTCCCTGGGTCTCTGCCTGCTTCCACTGAGCCCCCTCGGCAGGGACCACGTGGTTGTTGTCATTGTAGCCCTCGGAGTCCAGCCCCAGGACCGCTGCCGAACTGAATATTCACAAACTCGTCCCTGATCGTCAGAAACTCCCCATAAGCTGCTCAGCTTCTGGGAGATGGATGCATGCTTCTTATCCGCAAAGTGAATACTTCTGTTGTGAATTGAAAAGAAAGATTTACATGGTCTGGGGAAGAGATCCAGGCATCTCTACAGGATGTCACTTCCTGTTGGACCAGTTGGATCGCATAGGCAAGGTTGAGTGTAGGAAACAGGTCAGAGTGTCCTCAGGGGTATTTCCATGAGGCAGAGACCAGGGTCCAGACTTCCAGAGAGAGGACCTGTCCTTGGAAGAAATTGGATAAACACCAGAATATTTTGGATCTTCATCTCCATTTCGTCCCTAATTCTAAACAACATCATTTCTTTTTTTTTCTAATTTTAATTCTAGTACAGTTAACATACAGCGTTATATTAGTTTCAGGTGTACTATATAGTGATTAAACAATTCTATACAGTACTTAGGGCTCATCATGATAAAGTTACACTTTAATCCCCTTCACCTATTTCCCTCATCCCCCACTCCCTTCCCTCTGGTAACCACCAGTTTGTTCTCTATAGTTAAGAGTCTTTTTTGCTTTATCTTTTTTCTGTGTTTGTTTTTTTGCTTCTTAAATTATACATATGGTATTTGTCTTTCTCTGACCAACTTATTTCACTTAGCATTACACTCTCTGACTCCATCCATGCTGTCACAAACGACAAGATTTCATTCTTTTCTTTGGCTCAGTAATATTCCATTGTATGTATAAATACCATTTCTTCTTTATCCATTCGTTTATCGATGGATACTTGGGCTGCTTGCATAATTTGGCTATTGTAAATAATGCTGCAGTAAGCAAGGGTGTGCATATATCTTTTTGAGTTGGTGTTTTCATATTCTTTGGGTAAATACTCAGTAGTAGAATTACCGGATCACGCGGTAGTTCTATTTTTAAGTTTTTGAGGAACCTCCATACCATTTTCCACAATGGCTGCACCAGTTCGCATTCCCATCAGGGAAGCATGGGGCTCCTTTTTCTCCACATCCTGGCCAACACTTGTTTCATGTGTTCTTGATTCTAGCCATTCTGACAGGTGCGAGATGGTATCTTATTGTGGTTTTGATTTGCATTTCCCTGATACTGAGTGATGTTGGCATCTTTTCATGTGTCTATATGGCCATCTCTATGTCTTCTTTGAGAAATGTCTGTCCGTGACTTCTGCCCATTTTTAATCAGATTATTTGTTTTTTGGGTGTTGTGTTGTATAAGTTCTTTATATATTTTGGATACTAACGCTTTATCAGATATGTCACTTGCAAATATCTTCTCCCATTCGGTAGGTTGTCTTTTAGTTTTGTTGGTTATTTCCTGTATAAACAATATCATTTCTTGTCAGGGTAAATTAGGAAATAGTTGTATGAATTATGTACCTATTTAGTCATTTTAAATGAACGTAGTAAACTATAATAAGTTGTAGAATATGCAGAGGAAGAAAGTCCCAGAAATCAACTGTGATCTTACTTCGCACAAGATACTAAAAAGACTTAAAAGTAAGTCTGCCAGACTTTTTTCCAATGCCCATATGTGGACATAGTGCCACAAATGATATAATATATCCTATTTTCCATTGATCAGTTTGTCAGGAATCTCTATTCATGTCCTCATTCCACTCCACGTAGAACATGATGTGTTGGCCAATTCCTGTTTCTAGACTTGGAGGTGATTTCTAGTAGATTGGCATTAATATCTGCTCTGTGATGAAGATTGAAGATGGACTGTGATCTGTTCCCATATGATTCACTTTCCTGATCGTTTAGCCTGGAGCCTCAATAAAGTGACCAGATGTGGGCGCCTTGGTGGCTCAGTTGGTTGGGCCTTCAGCTCAGGTCATGATCTCGGAGTCCCGGGATCGAGTCCCATATCGGACTCCCAGCTCTGCAGGGGGTCTGCTTCTCCCTCTGACCTTCTCCCCTCTCATTCTCAGTCTCTCTCTCTCTAATAAATAAATAAAAATCTTTAAAAAAAAAAAAGTGACCAGATGTTACCAGGAGCACAACTGTATGACATCTCTTAGACTTCACCTGTGACTCACATCGAGGCCTCTTTTGTCCAGTACATGTCGGTTTCACTGGACTCCACTCTGGAGAGGAAGGTTGAACTCCTGGGGACCTCGTTCCTAGGTTTTAAGGACAAACTATCTGGAGCTGTGGTCCGTTGTCACCATCCATGGTTCTCTGTGCTCGCACGCACAAACGTGCACACATAGTTTGACTGTAAGGTAATATGGGGCTTAGAGAATTAGTCTCGCTACCTTGCAGATACACTTGTCACAGCCGAACATTAGAATGCTGCTCTTCATCCTTCTGTCCGTTTGTTCCCCATTTATTAAGTCTACACCATGTATCAAACATCTGGCTAGGCCTACAGCTATGGAGCTCTGCAGGACACACTGATCACCCTCACAGGACTCAGCTGAATGGAGGAGCCAACACATAAACACACTCTGTGATGCCCGTAGAACGTCATATGGGCTGGAACAGGGGTGTAGGTGGACCGGGGGTGACCGCTGGTAAGTCTGCTTGGAAGGGCCGGGAGCAAGATTCGAACCCAGTCGTGCATCTGGTAGGAATTTTCAAAGTGCAGGGAGAAAGGGCACTCCAGGCAGGCGGAGGAAGCAGCAGGTGAAGGCAGATGTCTGAAAGCACTGGCGGGGTGTCCCTGCAGGACTGGGTGTCCCTGCAGGCTGGTAGTGGCACAGTAGCATCATGAAAGGTCAGGCTCCGGGGTAGATCGCCTGAGCCCAGACCCTGGCAGCCTGGGCAACCTCGCTAATTTCTCCATGCTTTGGTGTCCGCATCTGTGGCATGGAACCTGAGACTTACTTAACCCATAATGCAATAATAAGTCAATACACGTCGGGGGCTTAGAACAACCCCGGCACAGAGTATGTTGTCCTCAGAGGAAGTTAGCTGACCCCCCCTGTAATATTAGTTATTTGTTGCTATTTTTGCTGCTGTGACTTGAGAAGTTATACTGATCCATCTAGAACACCGAGATATCACGAGGACTTACCCCTGGGTGACTTTCGGACTGAAGAGCCTCAAAAGGTGAACGCCTGACATTAGTTCCTGAGTTGTTTTCGGAGCCCCGGGAAGGGGAGCTCCGTAATGCATTTAATGCTTGTTCTCATCTCCATATCTCAGGTTCCGGCTCCTCTAGCCAGAGACAGTTATAATAAAAAAGCAGCCTCTCCTTTGTGGAATGGGTGAACTATTTCGGGCACTGTATTGATTTGCTGCCCGGTGACGGAAGTCCCTAGACGGTTGCTGGGTGCACCTGTTACTACTCATGGACCAGCTGGGCCGTGCTCTTTAGCTCTGTCCAGTCTGTTCCTGCTTTTCCAGCCAACTGTTGACATGTTGATTGCCTTTAGCCCAGAATCTTTCAGTGACACATTTTCCCATGATGGGGGCTCTTCCCCAGGTGCCCTGAGTCGTCACCTTTTTGGTCATCCTTTCTGTACTAAAGGGATGTGTCCCCACCAGGTGGCAGTGGAGTCAAGGTTGGCACTGCCAGCTGAGGCAGGTTCCACGGAGATGAGAGGAAAGGAGCTAGAGATGCGAGCCACTGCTTTGCAAGCAAGCAGGATCTATTTATGAAAACAGTGCAAACCTGATTATTTAGTAATGCATGAAAAGTGAAGATAGCCTTCATAGCAAACCATGTTACCTTGTCAGCCTCTGCATTTTTTTTAAAAAAATGGAGATATGATTGACCTAAAACATTTTGTTTCAGGTGTCCAACAAAATGGCTTGATACTTGTATATCTTGCAAATGATCACCATAAATCTAGTTAGCATCCATCAGCATATGTAGTTATAAAAATTGTTTTCTTCTTTTTTTTTTAAGATTTTATGTATTCATTTGACAGAGAGAGATGCAGCGATACAGGGAATATAAGCAGAGGGAGTGGGAGAGGGAGAAGCAGGCTTCCCACTGAGCAGGGAGCCTGATACAGGGCTCAGTCCTAGGACCCTGGGATCATGACCTGAGCTGAAGGCAGACGTTCAACCAACTGAGTCACCAGGCACCCCAAAAATTGTTTTCTTCTGATAACTATTTTCAAGATCTATTCTCTTAGAACCTTTTAAATCTATAATATGGTATTAATAACTCTAGTCCTGTGCTATACATGACATCCCCAAGACTTCTTGTATAACTGGAAGTTTGTACCTTTCGAGTGGTTCGTTTTTATTCTTTATTTTTAAAAATTTTTTTTAAGGATTTTATTTTATTTATTTGTCACAGAGAGAGAGATAGTGCAAGCAGAGGGAGAAGCAGGCTCTCCACTGAGGAAGGAGCTCTACAGGGGACTCAATCCCAGGACTCTGGGATCACGACCCAAGCCAAAGGCAGATGCTTAACTGATTGAGCCACCCAGGTGTCCCTTGAGTGCTTCGGGGTTTTTTTTGGTTTTGTTTTTTAAAGATTTTATTTATTTATTTGACAGAGAGAGAGATCACAAGTAGGCAGAGAGGCAGGCAGAGAGCTGGGGTGGGGGTGGGGGGAGAGGCTCCCTGCTGAGCAGAGAGCCCATGTGGGCCTCGATCCCAGGACCCTGAGATCATGAATCGAGCTGAAGGCAGAGGCTTCAACCACTGAGCCACCCAGGCGCTCCTGAATGCTTCAATATATATAACAATATATTCATACTTCACTTTAAAAAAAAAGATTTTATTTATTTGACAGAGACACAGCGAGAGAGGGAACATAAGCAGGGGGAGTAGGAGAGGGAGAAGCAGGCTTTCAGTGGAGCAGGGAGCCTGATGCAGGGCTCAATCCCATGACCCTGGGATCATGGCCTGAACTGAAGGTAGACACTTAATGACCAAGCCACCCAGGCGCCCCATTCATACTTCACTTTCAAGAGCTAGTCAAAAAGCTATAGTTTGTCCCCAACTAGCAAAATAATCCTCTTGATGTGTCCAGGATTAATCTGTTATTTCCTCTATCAAATATAGAAATATCTATGCTTCTTCCTGCTAGAACTTTATACCTGAGTGCAAAGGACTAATACTTGTAAAATGACTAATAAAAACAATGGCCCTCTTGGGTGATTCAGTCGATTGAGCCTCCAACTCTCAGTTCCAGCTAAGGTCATAATCTCAGGGTCGTGAGATTGAGCCCCGCATTGGGCTCTGTGCTGGGCACGGAGTCAGCTTGAGGTTCTCTCTCTCCCTCTCCCTCTGCCACCCCCTCACTCTCTAAATAAATAAATAAATAATAAATAAAATTTTTAAGATTTTAAAATCTTTAAAATTTTTAAAATGACTAATAAAAAGGAGAGGAGAAACGTAAAGCCTGCATTAGAATTTCTTCATTTCAAGGCATTTTAAATACCAAGTTTAGATTTCCCCAGTCTGGCCTTTCTCTCTCTCTAGGGCTGGAGTCAACTGTCCCTTCTTCTTTTTCTTGTTTCTTCATTTATACATCATCCCAGAGAGCTTACAGCACTGCTCAGAGTCAGAGCTGCGTCAATGAAAAGCAAACCTAAGGAGGCCAACTGGAATAGAAACTGAACAAGATCTTGAGTTCTCGTCTTCCACAGGTCACATCAATCTCTCTCTCTCCCTTTCTTGGTGTGTAAGACAGTTGGAGGCTGGGCCCTGGCCTTGTTTTGGGGTTTTGTGAGTAAACCCAGTTCCAGGGGTGAGGGTAGAAAAACTGCACACCCAGAGTGCTTTGCCCAAGTGACTCAGCTCTGGACCTCTGAGTCATCCTTTGTGTGGTCCAAGCAGAAAAAGCCTCCAGAAATACCGAGGTGCAGCCAGCTCTTAAGCCCCCATTAAGCTTACTCAACATTTATTTGCCTCTTGATCTCAATATTTTCTTTTAAGGGGAAAAGAGGATATATAAAGACTAACTATAAATCTCTTTATTTTTGTACAGAAAATTTCTCCTGCAAAGATCTGTAGGTAAGTTAAAACAACAACCCACAGCCCTCTAAAATAGAAGATTTAACTTGATTTTAAGTGATGATAAACTATTCGAGATTCCTATTTGAGAGCTGATAGAATTTATTTCCACTCGGCCACCTCGTCACGGCTAGAGCTGACAGGATTTAGTATAAACAGTTATATACCCCGGTTTTGTGTCTTATTCTAAATTTTACCATCTCTTTCTCTCTGTTTTTTTTTTTTTTTCTTTCTTGAAATATTGTGTTCCTAAGGGGAAAATAATCCGTGCTTGATTTTAGTCACTGATGCCCAAAACTTCACTAAGAATTGTGCAATACTGATGGGAGAAGGAAAATGGAAAACACGAAAATGACTTAAAATGTTTATAATCATGTTTGCAGTTTACTGGGATTTTATGATTCCCGAGGTGGAACAAGCACTGGCTGCAGGAGCAGGGGTCTGAGTCGTGGTCTTGGGCCACAGCAAGGTGACCAAGGGCAGGCCTCATGGCCCTTTTGTGCCTCCTTCCGTCAGCTGAAACGTGAGCCAGGCTGGACTTTTGTACCGGGCCCTGCGCCCCACTATGTGCTAACCTGTAACCCTGGTCTCTGGCCGCTTCTGGCCTCCTTGCCCGCAGCTCTGAAGCGCAGTCCTGAGGATAGAAAACCAACAGCTAGAAAACCATGTGCTTTAACACATGGATTTAGGACTTTTTGTTTCAAATATTTCTGGGCTTTCATCCAGTCTCTTATTTTGCCCTTATTACAAGCTGCTACTTAGAAAAAGAAAAACAACACTGTCAGGACTCATCCTCTTATTTAAAAGATTAGCAGGTGTTAAAGAGAGGCATTAGTAAAACCCACTAATACTGATATGATCAGGTGTTGTTCAAGGCCAAGTTTGGTGGGAAGCCAAGTGCTGTCTTCCACCCTGGCTGTCCCCCATCTCTCTCAGCCCCGGGGGGCTGTCTGTCCGAGAGGACCTCTAGCACGCATTGCCTGTAGCTGGGGAAGCATCCAGTATCCTATAAAGCCTTCTGTAGGTAGACATCAAACCTGTTAGTGTTCTCCTCTCCCCCCCACCTAAAACCTGCCTAATCCTGTGCAGTCCCGGAAACTCTTCCAGCTGCCTCCCTCCGCTCACCCCACCCTTTCCCTTGGAGTCCCTTGACAATCTGGTGCCTTGGAATCTTCTTGAGGCCCTTTGTGTGTGCACCTTCAAAGTTGGCGAGGCTGTAGGAGGGCAGGCTGGAGTGGAGGACCTCCGTGTACCCCAGGGCGTCCCGTGTCGTGCAAACAGAACCCCTGTTTGGTTTTATATGCAAATTGCACCAATAAGAAATGAACATGAAAAGGTAGTCTTGTTCCTATGTACTTTCAAGGATATTACGTTGTTCAAACAGCCAATAGAGGATGATTCAACAAAAGGTTGGACAAAATTTGTCCGATTGACGCAGGCTTTGACAAATAGCCGAAGTGTTTTGCAGCAGCTCACGGCAGTGAATAAAACAGAGGTGGTCCACAAACATTCAAGATTAGCTGAAGCTCATCACTTCTCGAAGTATAAGTAGAATAGCATCGAAAGTGAAGGATTGTTACTCACTGCTTTATAAAAGCGTCCCAGAGTCAGAGTGAAGATTAAAGTCGTGCTCTGCATATGAGAGAGATCAAAGGGTGAGCATGAGTGTCCCTTTGTGGTTGATGCCGGGCTCCTTCCCCTCCTTCTCTCTGCCTGCTTCTCCTCCTCCTCTTGTAGCATTTCTGGGTCCTTTTACATAATCAAGTCACTGTCTGAAGAACTGGGTCCTGAATGTTTAAGGAAATATCAGACAAGAGTTTTACCTTGGACTGTACATTGGAATCACTCAGGAAAGGTTTTGAAAATAAAGATAATGCACAAGAAAAAAAAAAAGGGCTGTGAGGTCCCAGCTCTGAGGTTCCCCCGCCCCAGGCTACCGGCCACACCAGGTGGGTTCTGCGTGTTTGGCAAGAATGCCATGGGAGTGATGTCGTGGCCATCTCAGTATGTCGTATCTGGAGGCAGATGACAAACACCTGTCCCATCACTGGAGATGTTCAGCTTGATCATGTGGTGAAGGTGATTTTAATGTACTTTCCACGGCGTTTCCTTTTTCCTGAGTGGTAGAACTATAGTCTGATTTCCCAGCTTTGTGTATTTTGGGGGATCTGCAGTTTAAAAAATGTCTTATTACCTGTTTCACGGGCATCCTGCTTTTCTCGCATGAGCCAGCCATGGTTTTGCAAACGTCCTGCAAGTGCCCATGTCTGGGGTCAAGGCCAGCCGAGCCCCAGAGAGGGACCTCTTTGGTCCCGGTGGAGCATACAGTGGAAAACTACACAAGTAGTGGGGTTGTTAGAGGAGGGAAGGGCATGAGTCAGGGTCTCGCAGGGGCTTGGCCCCATGCTCGCTCCACTTAATGTGTTTCGACCCCCCCACTCTCTGGGCAAACCTTTGATATTGAAGTGAAGCTGCCTGTCTCATCTCTCTTTGCACAGTGCCCTCTTCCTCCTGGCTGCTGCGGGATGCCTTCCCTTCAACGACCCCCAGGTAAGTTCAAGGGAACTCATTTTGCCTTCCAAGTGTCTCTTACGGTCTGAAGCTTCTGTGTATGAGCAGAACTTCCTAGTCCATCCTTTGGGAATCAGAAGAAACCCAATCTCTGCAAAGGCTAGGTGCTTCTAGGCCGGGTCACCACCTTTTCCACAGGCCTTCGCCTTCTCCCCAGGGCTGCAGCAGCTCGGCGGAGCTCTGGCCTCCAGGGGCCGTGGCGGGTGCCGTCGGCCGTCTGTATGTGCTTAGAGGACTCAGGAGCCACAGCCCGAATTGCCCCAGCCTCATGCTTTGAGACGACATTGATTTTCTCTCTCATCCCGAGGGCCTCATCTGCAGAGTGATTTTCACTTTGTTGTCCTGAGCTTATCCTTAATTAGGCCCTGAGGACCCACCCCTTTACCCCCCTAGCAGTCGTCTCATTGTGGGTCTATTTTCTCTCTTTTCTCCCCCAGCAGTTATTAAGTCCCCATCAAGTGTCAGGCACTGAGCCAGGCTCTGGGGACACAAAGAAGAATTGTCTTCATCCAGGCAGAAGTCAGAGTCTAGTCAGAGCAAAGGAGAGGCTGACAGACGAGAAACAGATAATTATAACATGGGGAGGCCAGGGCTCTGTCGTGAGACGGGGGCTACCATGTGGCACCTAAGAAACTTGGGGACCGGGCAAGTAGGAAGAACTAACAATTACAGGGAGCCAGCCATGTGCCAGGCTCTGGGCCAATGCTTCACGGGCCTTATTTTATTTAAAATCTCGCAGTTGCCCAAGGAGAAGGACTCTTCTTGCCTCCATTGCATAGCTAAAGAAGAATGAGGCCTCAAAAGTCACCAGCTAAGGAGTAGGTGGGGATTTCAGAATTTACACCAGAGCTTTCTGATGCTAGAGCCGGACTCTGCTCTCTGGACCAAAGTCTTGGAGGGCGAGGAGCAGATGGCCAGGAGAAGAAAGCAGGTTTGGGCACAGTCGTCGAGGTGTACTGCCTTTCCGTGATTCCGCTTTAGTGAGCACTTACTATATGCAAATGCCTGCCCTCCTGGAATTTACAGGCTAGTGGATGGTGGAGAAAGAGACTGATGATATGTTAGTAGAGTGTGGCAGATGAGAGAAAATTCTATGGAGAAAATTAAGGAAGGAAAGGAGAGAGGGTGCCCCTCCGCTGAGTTGGTAGGGGGAAGCATTCGGGCTCAGGGAGGTGCAGGTTCTTCCTCTGGGGGGCGTGCAGCAGATGGGACTGGCGGGGTTGACAGGGGCTTGTCTGAGAGATCCTTGAGTGCCACGAGTTTGGATTTTATCCTCTAGTCACTGGGGGACTATTGAATGATTTTAAGCAGTAGGTGATGCCATCCGATTAGCCTTATAGAAACACAGTGTGAGGGGAGTGTGGAGAACAGGAATAGGGGTGCTGGAGGCAAAGAACCCTATCAGGAAGATGTCGTAGGCATCGAGGTAAGAAATGAGGATGGACTGGCCAAAGGCCCCAGAGTCCTGTTGTGGCACCCTTGCTTGGCACCATGCATCGACTTTTAGGGTTTCTGATGGCCCTGCTGGATCCCATTTGTCCCGACTTATAGCCGTCTTATTATTTTTTTTAATCCTGTATTACAGTTTGATCCTGGTGGATATTTCTGGGCTATAATTCACTTGTTCTGCGTAGGTAAGTTTTAAAGAATTCTCATTTAAATAATTGTGGCTTATTATTTAGACCTTATTATATATCCACTTTTTGGTGACCCTGAGCAATAGGAAGATTATAGACAAGGCGTCAAGGTTAAACTTAAACAGGCGTTTTCTGATCTGATTTTCCTGTTTGGGAGCTTTCCTCAAATGTTCCGATTTCTGATATAGTCTCTTTTTCTCTACAAACATTAACTCACCAGGGCCCTGGCCCTGCTTGTTCAGGTCTCCTTGAGAAACACTGGTTGGTCTCCTCTAAAAATGGTGAGAAGAGATCCTGGGAAGTTTGTATCAGAAACACTGTCCTTCAGCAGCATAGCCAAAGAAATGGAAGCGGGGGAACTAAGAGGGCCATCTGACTTTACTTCCAACCATACGTTCAGTGTTTCCCGTCTGTAGTCTTAGGGGGAGAGCAGGGCCCTGCCTTGGCTACACACGGTTCAGAAATGCAGCGTGTACCTTTCTCCTCTGCACCTTGCAAAGGAAGCCTGTGAACTGTGCCCTTCCGCTCATCACTGAGCCCTCCCAGGCCCAGCCCTCTCTGTATCCACAGGGGATCACTGCATTCGCATCACGGACTCCCTCCAGAGGGGTGGTGTCGCCCCCTGTCGGTGGGGTGGGGATGACCCTTGCGGGGGGGGGGGGGCGGTGGGCGCGGGTGGGAAAGCAACCCTCGAACCCTCGCCCTTGTGGCTTGCATGCTTCCCTCCTGGTGTGGAAGGTCCCCTTATGCAGAAGGTCCTGTGCTAGTAACACGCGCTGCTTCTTTTTCAGGGGCTTATAAGATACTGCAGAAAGCCCGGAAACCCAACGCCCTAAGGTAACCCTTTTCCAGTGTGGTGTGTTGTCGTTTGGTTCAAGCAAAGGGGTGAGACCCTTGGTGTTGCAAGCTCGTTCTGTTCGGCCGGAGACTGCGCGGCTGGGTCGGGGTGAGGGCAGTAGCCCGGGCCCCCAGGGCCGTTTCTCCTGCTCTTGGGCCCTTGCAGGCGGGCTCCACCAGCACCTGATCCTACCCGCCCTCAGCAGAGGGCGAAGAGTGGGGGCCTCTGCCCTCTTCCTTCAGGGTCAGCTGTTTAGATGACATTTTTATAAAATTATGTGACCCGCTGCTTTGGGGCCCCAGTTTATTTCCTCCAGCTCAGAGGCCAACTCTTTTTTTCTTGTTTCCTCAGCCCCTTCCTAACTTGACTTTGTTTAGACCCAGAAGTTCCCCAGTCCCAGTCCTGGGCTCTGTGCTGGGGTAAAATGAGACCTCTGTTGTGCAGTCAAAAGACCAAACAACAGGCAAAAGTAAATGAACGAGAGAGGAGTTCTGGCGTGAGTTGGCCTGCAGCTGGGCCCTGGACTGGCCCCTTGGCCTCTGGGTTTTGGGGGCCGCCAGAAGGACCCCTGGGAGAAGATTATACTCTTCAGAGACTGTGATTTTCAGTCCTTAGAATACGTTTTGTTCTTTTAATGAAGAGTTTCTGCAGCAAACAGCCAGCGGAGTTGCCGGATAAAATACAGGATGCCCAGTGAAATTTGAATTTCAGGGAAGTAGTGAATCTTTTTTTAGTGTAACTATGGCCCATGCAATATTTTGGAATATACTTGAACGTGACTCTTTATCTGAGATTCAGATTTATTTGGGTGTCCTGTATTTTTATCTGTCAAATATGGTGGCCCTAGGAGCGAGTCCAATGGCCTGAGAGAGTTGACTCTCCTTTTGCAGTGGCAAATGTACATGGAGGAGATAATCCATCACAGGTGAAAATGTGTGTGATACTATTAACTAGGAAGTATTTTTGAAAAATGAGCCGGGAACAAGTTTTGAATATAAAGTATCCTTCATACCATTTACTGACAATTTTTAAATGTAGTAACTTAACCATAGATATAATTTATTAGAATATAATGACTCTTTCATGTATGTAAAACACTTCTGTTATTTTACATGTCTTATCTTTTTTTTTTTTTTTTCTCATTCCTTAGTGACATTGACCAGCAGTACTTAAACTATATGTTCAGGTAAAATATAACTTAAATTTTGAAAGAACAACTCATATCTTTGTAGAGCTAATGGATTTTTATTTCCCAATAGTATATTGATTAGAGAGTTCTGAGCCAATGTGCCTTCCAGAGAGGCAAGCCAAATAATTTGTGAGACGACTAGAAGCTGAGAAAAAACCAAACTGTAGTTCTATCCATAGACCAGGCAAGAGGGACCTCTTTCTGGCTCCACGCTTGAGAAGGCCATGCCTCTCCCCATGGGTTATGAAGTCTGTAAGGCTAAGGGGACATTTCTTCTTCCCAGGGCCCACATTCTCCTTCCTAGCCTGGGCCCTAGAATTCCCTGCTCAAGTGGTCCTGAGCTTGATTCCCTAGGCCTTCTATGTCCCAACTCATTCCTAGACCCAAGGAGCGTCCAAAGACAGGCTGTTAGTGGGGCACGGGGCGTGCATGGAGGGCACGCTTGCAGGCCCATGTATCCACACACAAGTGTATGAGGCCCCAGTGTGGGACGGAGCCTAAGGTGGAGAGAGAAGGGGGCTCACCGGGAGCCGGGAGCCAGAGGTTGGAGCTCTCCATGCTGCTGTATTCAGACATGAAGCTCCAGGGACTCCAAGAATTCTGAATTCTAACCTAGACTTCCAGGTTGTTTTGAAGGTATATTTATTAAGCTAGGAGGAAGTTTGAGGCTTGATATATAACATTTAAGTTTGGTATACGGACTGCCGTTCGTACCCTTGCCCCGAGCCAAGCAAAGAATAGGGCTCTGTCTGCCAAACAGAATAGCTGGGGAGTGTTCTCAGAGTTCCCTGGTCTCTGACTGTGCACCCCGGGACCGAGCCGAGGGCGAAGAAGGGTGAGATCTGCTGCTGGGAGTTTGTCCTAATGCAGCATCGTTTGCAGAGGTGACGCAGGCTGGGGACGTGCCGCTCAGCACGTGGTCATGCTGATTTCTGCAGGAAGTTCATCTTAAAATGCTCAACGTGAGCTGCGTTCTCCATCTGTAGATAAAGCTCATAAACATCTTAGTTTATTAAAATGCCTTTTTGAAAGGATCTACCATAAACATGGCTGTGAACCTCTTTTGTACTCCTCTGAAAACAATCCTTAGTTCCACTCCGTCCGGACACACCAGCTGCATTTTCAAGAAATGCTTCTGGAAATGCAGAAGGCTCTGGAGGTTTAACATGTTCCCGTGACATCAGAACTCTTGCGGCAGTTCTTTTCTCCACGGAACTTAGAGTCCACTAGAGAGGCAAAGGAATAAGGGGATGGAAGAGTGAGCTCTGTGACCCCTGACTCGTCCTCCTGCCAGCCCGGCTCCTCCCCCTCCCAATACCCCCCCCCAATATCTCCTCCCCACCCAAGCTGAGGCCAGTGCTCAAGGCTTCCTGGCTGGGCCTGCCACACACCTGGCTAAAGCCACGATTCTGTTCCCGACTCTTCTTCCATCCCTGTGATGAAGATGTGTGAATTAGAACAGGGACTGCCTCTTGATTTCCCCCAGGCACTGGACACCGAGGGGTCCCTCGGATCGGTGCAGCAGCTGTGCCAGTTGGGGCCGGCTGGGAGCTATGCCTGCCGGGGCCAAGAACTGATTTGAGCCCCATTTTTTTTGAGAGAAGCTGGTAGTTGAGCGGTTCTCTACTTTGACACATACTCCTATTCTCTTGAGGGTGTGTCTGCTCCCTGACCCTGACCTTCTGGTGTTTCTCATAGAAAGAGAGGTCTAAGGCAGACAGGAAAGGATGAAGGAAGGAATAAAGGAGGAGATTGGATCTGGGGATGAAAATAAACAGAATGTCTAGAAATGATAGGGCCTTCACCAGCATTTTAAGAAATTTAGGTAATTTATAAGGAATGAATATTACGGGATGCATGCCCAACAGCATTTCCTCAGACATTATTAAATATTAAGTATAAAATTATCATACCTTCCCTGCTGCTACTCCCCACCTCCCCATTTTGCAGATGAAACTGTGTGTGTGTCAGAGGGAAATAGGCGTTCTGTTGGGCTATGACTTTGATTGGACTTCAGCCTGTAGAGAACACACTTTTCTCCTCTTTCCCCAGTATATTTCCTATATAGGAAATAGAGGAAGGTTTTCTGTTTTGTTCATTGCAGTACTGCCCCCTGTATTAGGATAGTACCCAGCACTGACCAGTCAATAAACAGCTGTTAAATGCATTTTAAAAGTCTGTCCGTCATGATATGCCTTTTATAGGCATATAATTTCGTCTTAGCATTTGCATGTCACATATAGTCTTAGAAATATAGGAAGCTTCAAGGTCTGACGTATGCCCACCACAAATACTCTTAAGGCGATTAATTACAATTCCAAACACATACGCAGCGCCTGCTGTATATCTCGCCTTGAGAGGCACTTGGGATCCAGAAGGAATAAAATAGGGTTCTTGCCCTGTGGGAGGTCACAGTGTAGGAATTAGGAGTGGTATGCCACTATGTTTGCAAACTCCAACAGGAATTAGAGGATCGACTCTTTCATTTAATTATTTCGTCTTATTTTTATCCCCTAATATTTTATTTTGGGGACACCCTTTGGGATGATGCCATCAATGGGATTTCGGATACCAGGGCAAGCCCTGGGAGATACTTGGGGATGGAAAGGGGCCTCCTCTATCCTGCCATAGGAGTTATAACCAAAAGGGGGTCCAGTGAGATAAAATAACAGAGTGTGTATGTACAGGGTTCCTATTTGCCAGAGAAAGAAGAGATGGCCAGCGGAGGACAGAACGTCTCCAGTCGTGTTTGTAGTGTGTGTTTTTTTTACAGCTACACATGAGGCCTGTCTAACAAACCTACAACTTCTGAATGACCCAACATTCCTCACTACCTCTCTCCTGACCCTCCTCTCCTCCTGCCTCTTTGCTTGGCGCTGCTCCTCTGAGCCATTGGAGAACCCATACTTTAGGGACAGAGCAAAGGAAAAAATTGAGAAAAACAGAAATGATGCAAGGAGTTAACCCCGGAGTAGGGAGGGGGCAGTACTGTCACGCTAACAAGTGGCTTCCCTGTTCAGACTTCCCTGTCCTCCGCACTGCCTGTAATGCCACCAACTAGAGACTTTGGTGGTTCTCCATCCCGGTGCCCTTGAGCACCCCCGTGGGTGTAACGAAGGCAAACAGCTAATGTCCGGAACTTGCGCTTAAAGAGTCTAGCCAGGGTGTTGGCTATTCTGACGTCCAGCCAGCATTAAGAACCAGAGTAGGCTGCCTGGCGTTAACATTTTTAAAAATTCCCTCCTCTCCTTGGATAAAAAGTTGGACTCCTAACCTCCAACCAGATAGCCGTCCGGGCAGCATGGAGTTGTGATGGAAGAGGTATAGGAGGTGGCCCGGGCAGTGTGAAGGCATGGCAGGTGGGTACTGGGAGATGGGAGAAGCTTCCAGAGAGGACGATGGGAGAGTACCATGGACCGATATGGCCAACATCAGAGGAACACTCCTCCTCTTCATCCTTTTCGGCTTCTATTGCAAATCAGTCCAGGTAGTTTCCAGGCACATGGTGGGTGGGATGGATCATTCTGTGGGCTGTCTTCTTGGAAATCTAGCTTACCTTCTACAGAGTTAGTTTTATGGCAAACAGACTTAGCTCACACTCAACAGCTAATTTTTCGATGGCAACCAATCTGTAATCCAGAGTTGGCCTTGTTTAGCTTACACGTACTCTCAGCAGATTAGGAGAGCATGGTGGTAATGGCCGCACGGCTGGCCTCCAAGTGGGGCATCACAAGTCGGCCCATCATGGGCTACGCTCAGCCCCCTTGCCCAAACCTGAGGCATCTCAGGAGATCTCACCCTCTCACTGATGAGTGAGACCATTCTGTGCAGATAATCAGCTTTCAGGCAAATTTCACTGACTCTGAGCCAAACGGGCAGAAATGCACGTTGCTGTTTCCTCAGTGCTGGGGAAGACTTCTTACTGCTCTGCTCTTCTGTTTTCAGTGTGGTGCTCCTGGCACTTGCGGCTCATCCCACAGGTAAGTCAGTCAGTGTTATGTTGCCCATTCAACCCAGTGCTCTGACCCAGTCGTATCTCTGAGGGACATTCTGTGAGAGAGCGTGGTCAGGATAGGAGCGCTGGGGTTAGGCATGGCCCACATCCTGGAAACTGGTCTCAGTGACTCCTGTGGAGTCATTGCCCATGAATTTATTCTTACCCCTTCTTGAATTTTGTTGCCTGTGTTTTCATCCAGCACAGCCTCAGCTGTCCAGACAGGCTCGTTATCTGCTGGGTAAACTGGTGCTCACCTTCTCCTCTTCTAAAGTTCATTCTTCAAACATCCAGAATTGCCTCAATCCTAGTGTGAAAGGATTTGGTGAAGAAGTTCAGATTCACCCTACTGCCGACTGACATCCTTTCATACATTTTTATCATATGCAATCATACAATATTCATAATTGCAGATTAAGGAAGTCGAGTTTTAAAGCTTACCTTTGCCCTGTTGGCTGCCTCGGTTACTTTAGAGTTGTTTTTCGGATTCAGGAATTGCCCACAATACTCTTGTTCCGTTGTGGTTTTTTTTTTACTCTGAAAGGTTTTGAAGTTGATGCCAAATATAACGAAATAGTATCCACGTGTGGTATGGCTGGAAATACACACTTCATTGGTCAGGCTCCTTCAGCCCATGTTTGCTGGCCATTTGCTGGGCGTAAGGCATTTCCCAAGCCCTTGGAGTCTCGGTTAAAATGAGAAAGGTGAACTGTGTTATTTCTAAAGCCCTTTCTAGCTCCCATTGTGCCCCAAACGAAGATAGCTTTCTGCTGGTGCCTTTAGCTGCTTCGGTTTATTTGAACTAGTCTCCCGAGGAAAACTATCTATAGTGATGCAGTGTTTCTGGATTGTAAGCAATCCGTCCAAACCCGTGTCTCATGAGGATACTTCAAATTACTTCTCTCAGAGCATTGTTCTTTACTTGCCCTCCCTGATGCACCCCTGCTGTTTTCTGCCCATTCCCACAGCCTGGGGTTGTCTCCCGACTATGAGGTTTGCTGCTGAGTGGCCTCTGCACTCTTGTGTTGAAAACCTATCCTTGGCAAAGCAAAAATCATATGAATCCCGTGGTGTGGTCCCTACCTGTTTCCATGCACCCGTGCCGCTGCTGGTCTGCCTTTGAGAATGCCCTTTATCATTCTTCCATGCCGTCGAGGTTGCCAACCAAGAGATACTCATGAGCCCCCGAAGCACTCTCCCCCTTGCACATGGGTTTTGGTCAAACCCTTTGGAAAGTTTGCTGGTTCTCCTTGATCTGTCTGCTCATTTGCTCCCTGAGGAATTAGTGTGGATTTGGGTGACTAATTCTCACCTAAAGAAATCACTCTACCTTTCAACGAAGAGGTGATGCTCATTCATTTGTAAACTCAGGATTCTCAGAGCTGAAAGGAATCTTAGTGTTCATCCAAGTTGCCACCACCTTTTACAAATGGGGAAATTGAAGCTGGGAGCAGTTAAGGGATGTGGCCAAGGTGATGCGGGGGAGACGAGTGGCTGAGAGAGACTGGAGTTTAGGTCCTGACCCTTCTCCCAGGTTTTTTTTAATGCTTCTTTTTTAGGGATTCTACAGTTTACTATAAAGTCTTCTGAGTGAGTGAATACTTATATACAATTTTATTAAATTTCTTTTGGGAACTTCTCTTGGTTTTTGTTTTTACTTTGTTTTGTTTTTGAGAGAGAGAGAATGTCTATGCATGCACACGTGTGAGGGGCTGGTGAGGGACCGAGGGAGAAGGAGAGCGAGAATCTTAAGTAGGCTCCGCACTCAGCAAAGAGCCCCATGTGGGACTTGAACTCACAGCCCTGAGATCACAACCTGAGTGGAAATCAAGAATCAGACACTTAGCCGACTGAGCCACCCAGGCTTCTCTTGGTTTGAGGGGTGCTTGTCTACCAGTTTCTGAGCACAGGAATGCTGGTAATAATTTATGCAGTTTGGCCAGCATTCCTGCATTTCACCTTGAGTTATTGCTAAACTTTTAGGTCAGTGCAAGGATATACTCTTTGGGCACAATGTGGTCAACAGCGTATGGTTGTAGAATGGCCTGGGCAGAAGAGTAATTTCAGATAGCCCCAGATTCTTTTTGAGGTGATGAAAGGTTTTGGAATTCAGTAGTGGTGATGGTTATACAATTCTGATAATATGCTAAAAACCACTGGATTTTTAAAAATAGGTAGGGGATATGGGACGCCTGGGTGGCTCATTGGTGAGGGATCCGATTCCTGACTTTGGTTCGGGTCGTGATCTCAGGGTTGTGAAATCGAGTCCTGCATTGCCCTCCAAGCTGAATGTGGAGCTTGCTTAAGATTCTCTCTTTCCCTCTCTCTCTGGCCTCTCTCTTCACTCTCCTAAAAAAATGTATAGGGGATAAAAAACAAATCACTCTTATTTTGAGAACCTGTTTGGAACTCAGTTATACTAGAAAAAGATATTTACAAAGATTAATTTTCCTCCAGATTGTATTTAAAAAAAAAAAAGAAAAGACATCAGATGCTTAGTCTCGTTTCTTCTGCAGGCTTTGATCGCTTGGTGTGGTGAGTGATTGCTAGGTCTGTGGTGGACAGCTCAGAGAGCTGTAAAGCCTGTGGGATTCATCAGAGAGAGACTAGGCACACTTCTCTGGAAGGACTCCTGGATGCAGGTTTGGCGTGTTGCAGTTTTCAGGTAGCTGAGGTGATTGTTTTTGAAGAGGCCAGGTAAAGAAAGACGGGCTCCTGAGAAGGATCTTGCTGGCCTATGAGACCAGCTGTGACTCTGGTGGCAATAGCTGAGGTGACCTTGGTCTCCCTTGCTGTAGGTGGCGGAGCCTCCCCAGTGAAAGGATGCCCCAAAGCTGTAGGGTTCAGGAGGCCTTCAGGCCTCAGTAGCAGAGGCCCTGGTGAAGGTGGGTATGGGGTTCTGTACAAACTGGTGACAGCCTTCCAGAAAAAGCTGAAGATTTCCATCTATATCAGCACCAAGTCCAGCTTCTAACCCACAAGCATCCCAGGGAAACACTGTAAAATCACACCTACTTCTGTGTGTATGAAGGTGCTCTGAATGTGGTCACTATGATCCTATTTGTCACTTTCTTAGAACTTTTAGAAATTGTGTGCCAAGGGGCCTTAGAGACGTACATGGGTGTTTTTCTTTTCACCTGTGGTCAGTGGAGTGCCACTGACTTGAAATCTTACTATCAACAGCTGGTCCTTACGGGCCTGCTTGGGTCAGGAATGTTGAGTAGCGAAACAATCCTAACTAGAATAGGGAAGCTGCTTGTGAAATCCATGAAAAGAGACTGTCTAGATTTGGATTAACTTTTAGAAACTCTCAGGGCTGCCACATAACAATCATGGTCTAGCTAAACAGTGCTCTGCTTTGAAGTTGTGCAGTGCACAACCTGAGCAACTGTAAGCAGTGGCCTTTTGCTTCAAAAAACACTCAGGAGCAGTAAAATGGTTATATTTGTTGGGTAGAGTGGGTCACTAAAGCAGATAGATACTAAGGTAGAAATTTGATATGAGATGATGGAAGCTCAGAATCTAGAAGAGTAATGGGGGGGGGGTCCGTTTTTCTCAGCTTTATAAACCTAAGTCAGTTACCCTCAATTCTTTGATGGGTCCTGATGATGTTTTCTCACAGCAGTATACAATTGATTACAAAGTTTAAGCAAATATAACACTGGAGGAAAATCTCTCTCCTCCAGAAGTATTCAAGGCCTGCTATGTTGGGACAGCTCCAATTCCTTCCAATTTGTTATCTTTCTCGTTGGACCCATAGGTAGTCTAGCCTGTTTTTAAGTTAGAGTGATCCTTTATTCTTTCCCATGTGCTTATTAATTACACTTTCCATCTAGAATGTCCCTGGCAGGGCCTGGATATCGGGGAGAGCATATTCCTGATTCCCCACACTTGCACCTGTGAAGACACAGTAAGTCCTCAAGGCTCGTGGGTGCAGCGCTTTTATGAAGAATCTGTTAACAGTTGGTGGCATTTTATTTTTAAGAGTTTTCTTAAAGGTTTATTTATTTAAGTAATCTCTACACCCAGGGTGGGGTTCAAAATCACGACCCCGAGATCAGGAGTCACATGCTCTGAGCCAGCCAGGTGCCCCACAGTTGCTGACATTTTAAAGCAGGGCTTTATTCCTTTCCATTTCTTTTCACCTCTTCTTTTTTTCACTTGTATCTTATTTAGTAGGACTTTTGAAACGTTAAAAAAATTGAGGTCTAGGGGCGCCAGCATGGCTCAGTTGCTTATGTCCAACTCTTGATTTCAGCTCAGGTCATGATCTCAGGGTTGTGAGATTGAGCTCTGTGTCAGGCTCCACGCTGAGCATGGAGTCAGCTTAAGATTCTCTTTCTACCTCTTATTCTGCACCTCCCCCCTGCTTGCGTGTGCTCAGTCTCTCTCTCAAAAAAATATTGAGGTATAATTTATGTATATGAAATGCACCTATCTTACGTTGATCAATTTTGACAAAGGTATAGCACCTGTGGAGCTTACACTGCCACAAAGGTACAGACCATTTCTGTCACTATCGTAAGCTTCCTCCTGCCCCTTCCTCGTTACTCCCTCCCCACCCACCACCAAAGCCACCACGGATCTGACTTCTGTTTATCCTGGAGCCTCATGTAAATGGACACACACAGGAGGGTTCCTTTGTGTCTGGCTGTTCACTCAGTGTAGGGTTCTGAGATTCATCCAGGTTGTGTATGTTTCACTAATTGATTCCCTTTTATTACTGAGTAGAGTGCTGGTGTGTGAACATCACACCTTTTGTTTATCCATCCACTTGCTGATGCTCACTTGCACTGCTTCCAGTTTTTGGCTGTTATGAATGAAGCTTCCATGGACATTTCTTGTTTCAATTTCTTTTTAAAGATTTCATTTTTAAGTAATCTGTACACCCAACGTGAGACTCAAACCTACAACCCTGAGATCAAGAGTCACGCACTCTACCGACTGAGCCAGTCAGGTGCCTCCCCACCCACAAACATTTTTACACCAGACTTTTTTTGTGGACTTATGTTTTCATGTCTCTTGGATAAATACCTAGGAATAGAATTTCTGTGTCTTAGAATAGATGTACATTTAACTTTTAAGAAAGTGCCAGTTTTCTGAAGTGTTTCTACCATTTTACACTCCTACTCAGCAGTGCCTGAGAGTTCCGGTTCCTCTACCTCGTCACTAACATTCAGTGTTCAGCCTTATTTAGCTAGTCTGCATGGTCTCCTGATAGTGCTCTCGACCGAGCTGCCCTCCTCACTCATTCCTGAGCGACTGGAAAGATAAGTGTTTCTGTAGTTTGGGTCCCAGCCTTGGGAGTGCACTGGGAGACAGTGGTAGGGATCAGGCAGATGGTCTCTTTATCCGGAGTGCAGGCCCTGCCACGTTGGCCCCTTCGGGCACTGCATTTGCTCCTTGGTAAATGGAATCTACCTCCCCCTCTTATCGTTCAACCTCATGAGTCACGCAGATGCTTCAAGAACCTTGCAACCTTGCTTCCCCTTGGACCGTTTTAAGCAGTAGTAGAGAAGAGAAACTCTTCCTTTGCTTGAAAGTTTGCATTTCGTCTTTGTATCAGGCCCCCTCTGTTGTGTGTTCAAGAGGGAGAATTTCAAGAGCCCAGAGAGCAGAGAGACCCGCAGGAACCGGACCCGGAAACAACCTTGTTGCCCGCTGTGCCTCTTGCTTGTGTGTGAGACGAAGCAAGTAGCGCTGATTACTTCTTGGACCTGACCTGCCATTTTCTTGCCAGTTCCCAGGGCTAAAATCTGGTGAGGGAAGTTTTCTTGATGTTCAAATATCAGTCTTGAATGTGGTAAGATGGGGCCACACTTTTCCCTGTGGCTGTTTCATGCTATGATCTTCAGAGAAATCGGATTCACTCCCTCACTCTGAAGTCAGCAGAGTTTTAACCGTGGCGCAGTCGTGCCGTGATGAGCACTGGGTGATGTCTGAAAGTGTTCAGTCACTATCTGTCCACCCGAAACGAATATGCTACGTAATTTGTGCTGGCATTGTGCAGTCCACGATAGCGGGTGCAAGGGCATTGTCTCTTGAGCACCTTTACCCATTTTTCAGGTCCCTGGAGGTCGTTCTTAGAGTTTGGGCCGGCCAGCCGCACCTTGCCTCGTCGTTGGGGCCCCCTGTAGCGCGGTGATTAACCTCTGCCGGGTGAAGGGGGCGCGTCCTCTCCTTGTTGAAGAACTGGGGGAAACAAGGAGCCAGGCTGATGGCATCAGAGGGGAAGCGTGTGGGGCACAAGTGAAATTAAGGACCAGCAGAGCCAACTGGAAAGGGGAACGTTCTCTGCAGAGGAAGCGAGAGGGGTTGGGTGCTTTCAGGTACTGCTGGTTCAGTAGTGCTCAGCCTTGACCGGGATGGTCCTTAGGCTGCGGGTATGAGGTGAGTGGGGCTGGGAAGGCTGCCAGTGCGCCGCAAACCCTGTGCTGCTGGGAGCCTGGAGCAGCGCCCAAGGACTCTCGAGGCCCTGCGCTTAGCTTATCTCCTCTCTACCCTTCCTCACCACCACACAGACTGCACTGCTGTTTCCCTCACATGGAAAGGGATGCTGGAAGGGGGCCCAGAACCACAGCTGCCAGAGAGACAGAGCGAGGCCCTGCACGGACTGTCACTTGGCCCATGTGCACAGGGGTGCTCTGGCCGCCCTCTGGGGCTGGGGTGCCCCCGGTTACCTCGCTGTCACTTCTGTGCCGAAAGGGACCCCCGCAGAAATTGTGTTCTTCACCCCCTGAGCCTGGTGATGTCGTTTGCAAAACCCCTGCACCACCGGCCCATGGCGACAGTGGAAGCCTTCAGGGGAGTCGTGGCAGGAAGAAAGCGGGAGCTCTGAACCTCTTGTTGGGCTGCACAAAAACCAGATCCCAGGAGACCCTCCCCTTTGTAGTTAAGCACACACGCATATGCACAAAGGAAATAAAACCAAACCATAGTCGTGATAAAAAATAAAAACAAAACCCAAAAAAACCCTCTAGGGAAACAGAATTCAGGACTTTCCTTCCCAAGCTGTGGTTGAATTATTTGAAGTCGGTTCGGTTCTGAGGAAGTGTAGCAGCCCGTTGTGTCTTGTTCTGAAACCCTCAATTTAAGTGCAGCGATGAAGGAATGACCGCTTGCATGTCGCACTGAGCAGCTAACACACCGAGTCCTTAGGAAGATCGCCTTTCTTGCTCCGTATCATCCAGATCCAAGCGACAGACCGAGGCCCGGGGGTCTGGAAGGTCTGGCTCCTCCCGAGTCTCAGAAACCCCGGACTGGGGAGGATGAGGCTCTCTGCTGTGGAAGGGCTTAATTCCTTTTCTCCGGACATTTTTGGAAGGCTTTCTGCTTTTTTAATCTCCTGACTTCTTGTTTGTGACCAAGTTCACATTCCAGAGAGGGAAGCGGCCAATATGTGTGATTATTTCCTCTTGCACCAAGTGGAACTAAAAGAATGAACTTACTTCACTAGAAATAAATGTACCCTTTGGACCTGAAACCCGAATGAGTAAGCACGGTCGGTCTGGCCCCTGCGCCGTCTGTGCAGTAATTAAACACAGAATGAGAAAAGGATGTCAGAGGCATGCATCCCCAATCTTTTTTTTAGACATAAGGCAGAAAAGAATAGAACAATGCTTTTTTAAAAAAAAAAAAAGAAATTCTTTTTGTCCTACACTCCACCTTGGGCAGGGATGGCCGCCCGGTGATGAGGAAAGACTGTAGGGTTTGGAGTGACTGGGATGCACGTTCCGGCTTCCCAGTTCAAGAGTTGTGCGCTCCTAGACACATCCCTTAACTTCTCTGAGCACCAGCTGAATGGGGAGCCTGAAACACCAGAGAGTTACCGCAAGGGCTGAAAGAGATGTCATACGTAGAGCTTTTAGCGTAGGGCCCCGAACAGGGCAGACTCGCGCTAAATGGGCCTTATGATCATCACACTCTTCTTTCAAGACGATGCCGGTAACACGGAAATGCTGGGAATGGCAGAGGGAATTCAGTGCCGGGCGGCTCAGTGCTCCGATGGCTGCTGTGCTAAAGACCTCACCTGTGTGTCCTGGGGCAACAGGGGATGGGGCATGTGGGGGCCATTGTCTCACCCTTGCTGTTCCCCTCAGGTGACCTCTTCAGTGTCCCAGATTTCCCGTTCCTGTATTTCTACAGATTCCATGGCAGCTGCTGTGCCAGGTAAGCTTAACGCATAACCCACTGGCCCTATTAATTTGTCTGGGGCTGTACTACCAGTATCTTCGTCAAGTTCAGGGTCACTGCCGGGTATCCAGATGAGGGGCAGAAGAGAACAGTGGCTGGGCAGGAAGCAGCCCCCCAGCCATCTGTGGGTTGTCATTAATGTCCTTAGGTGCTCAGGGCCGGGCTGGGGCCTGGGGGACCTGTGTCCTGTGGAAGTTCCTTGGCCAGGCCAATGCTTTTCAGACTTGCAGAAGAACCGAGAACCCTGCATTGTTTTTCTCTCCACAGCCATTCCTAAACAGCACTTTGATGTATAAAATGATGCATTGGATTCAATTCAAGGGAGGATTTGGGTCCAGAATTGTCCCTGCTCAGCTTCCTCCTTGGCCCCTACCTTGTCCCTAAAGGACACCCTCCTAAAAACCTTGACTGAAACCTTGGCTGCAGGTTTTGGAAGCCAGTGACTAGGAGACAATTAGACGACAAAGTGACCCTTCCTATGTGGCCTTGGGAGGTATATACATCCCAGTGGGATGGGTACATATAGATAGAGTTCAGACCCACCCTCTCCCTACTTTCTTGCCATGAGTCCCACGTTGCTTGACTTTCTTGTGCTGAGAAATGGAAAGGGTTCTGTAGATAGCCTCGAGGCGTGGGTTCTCCTAGGGTGGGAAGCCCAGTCTTGGGTTGATTGCCAGCCTTGCTGCTTTCTAGTGTGTTTGCTCTTGGGGCAAGCTGTCCTAGTTCTCCCAAGCCTCAGCTGAGTTTCCTCATCTCTAAAGTGGAAAGATAATACCACTCCAGGGCGATCACGTATACTAAATAGGGTGCGTAAGCCCTGGGGCACGTACTGCATGGAGCACTGGGTGTGGTTCATGAACAATCAATCTTGTAACACTGAAAGATTAAAATAAACAAATTTGGGGAGAAAAAAAAAAAAGGTGCGTAAGCCCTAAGCATCTCGCCTGGCCCAGTAAATGATGGCCATCACTGCTACCTGCTCAGCCCGACTATAATTAACTAAAGCGTCCGCAGTCACAGAGCAATGGCTAAGCCAGACCACTTCTTCCCGCACGTAAAGGTTGTACCTTGTGAGACGGCGATTCTTTACAGAGTCCAGAAGCTGGTGTGCGGCAATGTACTGTTTCTGATAGGGGTGTGTTAGAACAACAAAAATCAATATTGTACAGTTTGCTTTTGCTTTTGAGCCTCACAAGGACTTATTTCTCATCCTCAGCTAACTTTCGGGAAAATACTGACAGAATTCATCTTCCCGGTTCCTATCAGTTTGGTCAGGCCTCGTCAGCAACCCGTTAGCTGGGATCAGGCGGCGTGAGCGTTAGTGCTGCTCTGGTGTCCGTGGGCTGACTTCTCTCTGGGGCTGGTCTTTCGGCGGCAGCAGCAAACATAGCGCAGGGGGAGGGCAACCATCGTGCGGTGCTTTGAAACATAGCAACACGGTTCCCAGCCCGTTGATGCTGGCTCTGTGGGGTGATAGTCTGGTCCCATTTCTGCCCCTTTTTATCTGCAGCTTTCTTACAACCCAGCATGAATGATCAGGGTTTTAGACTTAAAAGATTTGGAAATCTTTGTTTGAATCGATATGAATCTATTACGTTCTCCTCACTCCTGCCCCCACCCGGCTGCAGTATGTATCCGCTTTCCCCACGTCATCTCATGATTCCTCTACGACCACATCTCAGACTAAGTGTTGTCACCTTCAGAGGCCCTGGAGGAACTCAGAAGGAGTCATGGAGGTCTGGGGGGTTGGTGGTAGCCATGACCCGGAGACACGTTAACGGGGAGCCCAGGCTCTTTTCCTTCTGGGATCCTCCCACTGCTTTTAGGGTCGGCCTCCACGGTGAGGGGTACAAGAGCTGAGTGTGGAAGGAGACAGAGAGGATCCGTGAGTAATTTGGAAATAATTCACAGACATACCAGTCAAGGGATGGGAAGGAGTCATGGATGCTTTCCCAAGCATGTCGGGCACGGGAGTGGCTGTGTTCTAGCAGAGTCTGTGCTGAGGGGAAAAGGGACGTGGAATCATGCCCTTCCTCTGGCTGGAGGTTGGGAAGTGTTCTGAGGGGAGGGGGTATGGGAGGCGGCACAGGCACCTGCAAAGTTGTTTCCTCCCTGGGGGCAAAGTGGACTCTAGCAGGAAGACCCCTGGAGCGCCGGCCGCCGTACTTTCCACTCTCAACCTTGTGTGGCCGTGGGCACCTGCAGCATCTCGCAGTCTTTGGGTCAAGAATGGATCTTCATGGTGAAGTTTGAAGCACCGTGGAAAACCTTTGACAGAGGTTAAAGCTGGATGCTGATTTTGCCTGGGTCTCCTTTTGCTTGTTAATATATGAGATTTGAGGCTAGGGAGGCTTTCTGTTCTGAAAAGTTTCTGATTTTCCTAAGATAGGATGAGGACCACTTTGCTTATTCCTGCTTCAACAACCCAGAACCCGAGGCAAGAAAAAAAGGGACAAGGGGGGGATGCGTCAAGGTCACAAGGGTCAGTGGGCACAGCCCAGGTCACTCAGTTTCTGGCCTGCTGCCTACCCACTGGACCTCCTTGCCTTTCGGGTGTGAATGACTGACCGCCTTCATGCATAGCTGCCCGGCCTCCCGTGACGGCAGATGCAAATCTGAACAAACTGCAGGTTGTCACGGCCCAACAGGCTGAAGTATATGCAAGGGAACCCTCATCCCTGTCCGTGGTCCTGCCCCAGGGATGTGGCTGTGAACTAATCTAATCTAATGAAGAGAAGGCACATGTTTCCCTGAAATTTGGTCTTACAGGTATTTAACTCAATCCAACCTGCTTCTGAGTAAACCTGTCAAATATCTGTGTCATTTCTGCCATGGTCAAGGCACCAGGTTTGGCTCTGTTGGGGAAAACACAGAGAAGCCCAAGATTGGGCCCTCCCCTCTCAGAGCTCATGATCTGGGTGGGGCCCCACAGCAGTGCCTGTAATAAAGGTGACATGACAGGGTGGCACTTGAGACCCTGAGGTACAAATGAGCTACAGCGCATAGGACCTGCCTCTGTGCTTTGGGGTACAACTGCAGTCATATCTCTTGCTTTTCAATTTCTAGTAAGTCACCCTCAAGCCCCCATGTGCATATATTTACATATATTTACCTCTATCATGGCATCTCTCTGTTACACTCTCTTCCTCAATTGCCCAGCCCCCAAATGCAGGGAAGAGTGACCATTCTGTTGGAGTGCCCTTCTTTTTGTCCTTGACCACGCAGTGATGCTTTCAGAAATGGATCCAGCACAGGCTACTACTTCCCAGTCCACTGCTATGCCAATGCCTTGCTGCTCCCGATCTCTAGAACTCCCCATGGTGCATGGTCTCTCAGGTCACGCACCTGGGCTTAGGCATCATTCCCAAAGCATTACATTTGTGTAGCTCAGCCTGGTTTGGGGGACATCTGCTCCTGGAGCCAGCCCTCCCCTTCAGATTCTTACCTTGAACCCAGGAGTTGGTCCAGACCCTCTGTCCCCATATGGTGAGTTTCATTTTGGAAGTCTTTTTCTGGCAGTTTGTTTTGCTTCAAAAAAGTTGAAGTTCTACCTTGGCAAGCACTAAGCTCCAGAAATAATATGGGAGGGAGCAGGAGGTATTGTCCTCCACAGTTTTTTTTCTTTCATGATTTAGCCAGAGACTTCCCAAGTTTCTATACTCCCTCCCCTACTGCCTGCTACCCAGTGGAACTCTCTTGTCATAGCTCCTTAGAAAATTAAAGCTTCCTGGGTTTTTAAATCCAGAGATCACTAGGAAACCCAGATGAAATACAGGTTCTGTAGTAATTAGAAACTGACTGGTAAAATGTAAGAGAAAATAGCTATTGGCTAAAGGAAGACAGGCCTCACTAACAAAAGAATATTTTCTCCTTCCAGTGGATTGTTAGGATTCTTTCTCATGCTCAGCACAGTGAAGCTGAAAAGCCTTATGGCCCCAGGGCAGTGTGCAGCCTGGATTTTCTTTGCTAAGGTAAGAAAGAGGGAAGGAGCAGGGGGGAAACCCATCTCAGGAGCCTTGATGTGTTCTTGGAGCATGTGTGACGTCAGGTGTGATCCTCACGAATCATTTCCAGTCGTGGACCCTGAGCCTGATCCTTCAGTCATTCTGATGACAATTTCTGAGTCCCTCTGCCTATTTTATCAGCATAGTTTTTATCGAAAACCTGGAAGGGATAATCCCCTTATCTTCCCTGAACTTTAATTTCCCCCAGCTAAGCATAAGAAGTTTTGCCACCAGAAATCTCTAAGGCTTCTCCAGTTCTATGAGACTAGATTCCTGGATGCGTGGGACAGGTCTTCTCCTCCCTCAGGGCTGTGAGGGTGTCCAGAGCCCAAGCGATTTGCCTGACAGGTCTCAGTCTGTCAAGGGTGGGAGAGAAAGAAAAACAGACAAATGGCCAGGTAGGAGGACTTTGATGAAGCCTTCTGACAACAGACTATTATAAGAATGCCCACTGTATATCTGATCATCATGGTTGAGGCATAAGATAGAGAGGTGGGAAAATAAGAAGCAGAAAAAGCAGCTGTGGGATGCTCAATCGTGACTGAAATGCTTTGGGACTAACTTTTTTCCATGGGAGCATTTCATTTCTCTTGTGTCTATGAAGGAGTCAAGTTGCAAAACCCTACATGCTGCTTCTGAGAAATGAGATTTCTTCCTTTTCTTTTTAAGATTTTATTTATTTATTTATTTATTTATTTATTTATTTATTTATTTATTTGTCAGAGAGAGAGAGCACAAGCAGGGGAATGGCAGGCCATGGGAGAGAGAGAAGCAGGCTCCCCGCTGAGCAGGGAGCCCAATGCAGGACTCGATCCCAGGACCCTGGGATCATGACCTGAGCTGAAGGCCGACACTTAACTGACTGAGCCACCCAAGTGTCCTGAGAAAGGAGATTTCTTAATTTAACCTGGTGAAAATCATTTAAAGTCATACCTTTAGTCATCCATATGTTTGTTGGTTGATTTTTTTTCCCCCCAGAAAACAAAACCAAACATTTTTCTTTGAAAACAACATTTCACAGTAATATTTTCACCTCCATAGATCTGCTTTTTAACAGCATTAATAATTCTAATTACAGTAAAATGTAAAGAGTGGTTGAGAGACTGACTTCTAGCATGAAGGAATGAACAGGGTGATAAATCCTTCTCCCCAAAAGTAACTGGAAAGCTGGAAAAAGATTGTCAAAAATATCCATTTCAGCTCTCTAAAAATTGACCAAAGGCATCCAACAAACTGAGAAAGCAAGCATTTGTTCGTGAAAACTGCAAAACTTGGGGTAGGAACAACGTGAGCCTGCGGCGGTCTTACCTCAGGTCACTCCCATTCACTCCTCCCCAGCTCTGCCAGTGTGATATTTCAACCAGAGCGGGGCAGGCTGTGAAAACCAGCAGCCCTGCTGCTGCTTCCAGAATACTCTATTTGAAGTATTTTTAGTTAAAGCAGCCATTGTCAGTGGGAAATCAGTAAGAAGAGCCAGTAACTCCACCATCTTGAGTTTCCAGTCCTCTTTGGGGGAAGCAATGGACCAGTGGTCTAGCTGAGGACTTACTAGGTGGTTGAGGGGAGGTGAGACAGCCAGCAGGGGCTTATAGCTCTCCATGTGTCCTAGATTGACCGTAGTCTGTGTGCACGAGCGGCAGAGATGGAGTGTACCCAAAACACCCACGTGTCCCTGGCCAGCAGAGCCTCATGCACACACAGGAGATGGGAGAGAGCCAGAAAAAGCTGGGGCAGACATGAAGAACTTCAGCCTGAAGTTTGAGTGTGTTCCCCAGCCCACACACAGTCAGCAGCAGAGAGAAGAAGCCTTTCTGGCTGAAGGGGTTTGAACAAAACCTCTGACTAGTCTTTGCTAGAACACTAAGCTTTGCAGACATGGGGATGACTTCTAGAAAGCCAGAAAAAGCTTAAAAATAAAAAGAAGTAAAGAAAATTGAGTAAAGGACATCAGCAACTGTACCTTTTATGGGAGACTAATTTCATAGACTTAGTCCAGGGAGATTACTAACAAACAAAACAATAATACCAACGATGATGCACTGAGAAAAGTCAGAATCCAAAGTTGCTATCCTATAGTATCTAAAATGTCCAATATTCAACAACAAAAAAGTTAGGGGTATTCAAAGAAATAAGAAAGCATGATCCATACACAGGAAAAAAAACTGTTAATAGGAACTATGTCTGAGTGTCCTCAGATGTAGGACTTAGCAGAAAAAGACCGCAAAGCAGCTATTTACACTTAGAGATCTAAAAGAAACCATGTTTAAAGAGTTAAAAGAAAGATTCGATGAATACAGGCTCTCAATAAAGAGCTAGAGATGATTTAAAAAAGAGACCCAAGTGGAAATTCTAGAGTTGAGAAATACAATAACTGAAATGAAATGAAAAAGTCCCTGGAGGTACTCAATAGTAGATTTAAATAGCAGAAGGAAAAATAAGTGAACTGGAAGGCAAAACAAAATAAATATTCAATCTAAAGAGCAAAGATTTTTTAATAATTGAAGAATTATGAACAGAGGCTCAGAGACCTGAGACAACATCAAGCATATCAACATATGTGTTATGAGAGTTCCAGAGGATGAGGAAAGTGATGTAGGAAAAAAAATATGATCAACGGGTGACTTATCAAAAACAATGGAAACCAGAAGGCAATAGGATAACATATCCAACATGCTGAAAGAAAAATCTGTCAACCAGGAATCTGTATACAGCAAAATTGTCCTTCAAATATGAATGAGAAATAAAGACGTTCCCAGATAAAGACTAAGAGATTTATTGCTAGCTGCTGTATCAGTAGTTATATTAAATGTGAACAGACTAAATATCCCACTCAAAAAGCAAAGATTGTCAGACTTGATAAAAAAGCAAGATGCACCTATATGTTGTCTACAAAGGACACACCTTAGATTCAAAGCCATAAAATTAGCAAAATATGCCTTCTATTCCTAAAGCAAACGTTTCAAATGTATTTGCTATACTGCAAGCATGTGAGCTCATTCTACATGCAGTTCCATTTCTAAAGAAGGTTAAAATGTCAAATAGGATAAAAGTAAAAGGATAGAAAAACATCACCAAGCAAACAGTAGCTTATTAGCAAGCTAGCTGGAGTGACTATATTAAAGTCAGTCAAAGTAGACTTTATGGCAAGAAATATTACTAGGGAAAAACAAAGACATTTATTAATGATAAAAGGATTGATGCAGTAGAAAGCTATGACGTTTATAAATGTATGCACCTAACAAGAGCACCCCGAATATATAAAGCAAAAGTGTTAGACTAGAAAGGAGAAGTAAATTATTCAACAATAATAGAGGTGCCAACCCTGCACTCTTAAAGTTGATAGAACAACTAGATGGAAAAGCAAGGATATAGAAGGTATAGATGACTTGAACAATACTATCCATCAGCTGGTCATAACGGACATACTCTGCTGCACCCGTTGAGCAGGGAACTCAGTCTTCTCAAACACACATGACACATTCTTCAGGAGAGATGTTATCCTGGCTCAAAAAACAAGTCTCGGTAAATTTAAAAAGATTGAAATCACATAAACTATGTTCTTTGGCCACAGCAGAATTCTATCAGAAATTTGCAACAGAATAAAAATCTAGGAAAAAAAACCCCATTTTTTTGGAAGTTAAATAGCATCTCTCTAAATAGCTCATGGGGCAAAGAAGATATCACAAAGGAAAATAAAAGTATTTTGAACCAAATGACATCAAAACCACACAATATGTCAAAATTTATGGGATGCAGTTAAAGTAGTGCTCAGAGGGAAATTTATCGCTATAAACACCCATATCAGAAAAAAGAAAAGTCTCAAATCGTAATCTGAGCTTCTACTTTGAGAAACTAGAAAAAGAGCAAATTTAAATCCATAGCAAGCAGAAGGAAGGATATGTTAAACTCTAAAGTAGAAATTAATGAGATACAAAACCGAAAACCAAGGAAAATCAGTGTTGGTTCCCTGAAAACTCCAACAAAATAAACAAACCTCTAGCCAGAATAACTAAGAAAATGAGAAAGAAGATAAACTTATCAAAATTAGAAATGAAATGAGGGACATCACTACTGATTCTATAGAAACTAAAAGGATTATATGTTATGAATAACTTCATTCATATTATGCCAGACAATTAGACAATTTTGAGGAAATGGACAAATTCCCAGAAAGGTACAAATTAGGAAAATTGACTCAAGAATAAATAGAAAATCTGAATAAACTCCTCTAACAAGTAAATAAATGTAAGTAGTAATTAAAAATCTTTCCACAAAGAAAAGCTCAGGCCCTATGGGCTTTACTAATGAATTCTATCAAATATTTTTATTTATTTATTTATTTATTTAAGATTTTATTTATTTATTTGACAGAGAGGAGAGAGATCACAAGTAGGCAGAGAGGCAGGCAGAGAGAGAGGGGGAAGCAAGTTCCCTACTGAGCAGAGAGCCCGATGTGGGGCTCAATCTCAGGACCCTGAGATCATGACCTGAGCTGAAAAGGCAGAGACTTTAACCCACTGAGCCACCCAGGCACCCCTATCAGATATTTTTAAATGAAATATTTTTTCTTTACAAATTCTTTTAGAAAGCAGAGGAAAGAGAATAACACCCAATTTGTTCTATAATGGAGTTACCTGGATACTAAAGCCAAGCAAAAGAAAATAGTAAGAAAATTATAGACCAATATTCTTTTTTTTTTTTTAAGATTTTATTTATTTATTTGACCGAGAGAGATCACAAATAGGCAGAGAGGCAGGCAGAGAGAGAGGAGGAAGCAGGCGCCCTGCTGAGCAGAGAGCCCGATGTGGGGCTCGATCCCAGGACCCTGAGATCATGACCTGAGCTGAAGGCAGAGGCTTAACCCACTGAGTCACCCAGGTGCCCCTAGACCAATATTCTTTTTTTTTTTTTTAGACCAATATTCTTGATGAACACAGATCTTTAGCAAAATAGTAGCAAACGGAATATGTCAACATATAAAAAGAATTTTATACCATGATCAAGTGATATTTATCAGGAATACAAAGTTTGTTTAACAAATAAAAATTAATATAATACATTATATTTATAGAATAAATAGCAAAAGATACAGCCATGTCAATAGGTGCAGAAAAATCATTTGATAAAATCCAACATCCATTCATGGTAAGAACTCTCAACACACTAATAAAGAAGGGAATCTTCTTAACCTGATGAAAGGCATATATAAAAAACTATAGTTAACATTACACCAAATGGTGAAAGACTTTCCCTCTAAGATTGGGAACAACACAAGAATGTTTGTGCTCACCATTTCTATTGGGGAGTGCAATAAGACCGAAAAAAAAAAAAAGCATCCAGGTTAGAAAGCAACTAAATTGTATTCACAGATGACATTCTCCTATATGTAGAAAATCCTAAGAACTCTATAAAAACATTAATTGAACTAATAAATAATTTATCAAGATCTCAGGATACAAGATCAATGTACAAAAATCAGTTGTAGTTTTATGTATTAGTAACAAACAGGCATGTTCATAAAAATGAAATTAGGAAAACAAGTCCATTCATAATAGCATTACAAAAAATACGTAGGAACTTAACAAAGAAGTTCAAGACTGAAAACTGTAAAATCTCTCCAAGAGAAACTTAAGAAGATGTCAATAAATGGAGAGATTCAACGTTGGTAAGATGGAAATTTTTCCTAAGTCAATTAATAGATTCAACGTAATCCCTGTCAAAATCCCAGCAGTTGCTTTTTTATGAGTTCACAAACTAATCCTAAAGTCTATTTGGAGATGCAATAGCCCAAACAGTTTTGAAAAAGAAAAGTTGGGGTGGAAAACTCACTATAAAGCTAGAATCATCCAGATATTATGGTATTGGCATTAGGAGAGGCATTTATGGTCTGTTGACTTTCAATGTACGTGCCAAGGCAACTGAACAGGGAAAGGATTTTCTTTTCAACAAATGGTGCTGGAACAATCAAATATATGCCAAAAAAAAAAAAAAAAAGTACTTACACCCTCTTCTCACATCATCAACTCAGCCATGGATCGTGAACCTAAATGTAGGCACTAAAATTAGAAAACTCTTAGAAGAAAACGCAAGAAGAAATCTGACTGACCTTGGTTTAAGCCAAGAGTTCTCAGATATGACACCAAAAACATAAGCCATAAAGTAATTGATAAGTTAGACTTCATTTAAATTTAAATATTTTGCAATTCAAATTAATGGTCAAAGACACTGTTAAGAAAATGAAAAGCTACAGTCTAGGAGAAAAGATTTGTAAATTATATATCTGATTAAAGACTTGTTTCTGGAATGTCTAAAGAGTTCTTACAGTTTAATGAATCTACATACAACCCAATTAAAAAATGGTCAGGGGCACCTGGGTGGCACATTTGGTTAGGCGTCCAATTCTTGGTTTCGGCTCAGGTTGTAATCTCAGGGTCGTGAAATCAAGTCCCTCATCAGTCCCACTCCTCTTGGAGTCTGCTTAAGACTCTCTCTCTTTCTCCTACTGCCCCTCTTCCCTGCACTCTTTCTCTCAAATAAATAAATAAATCTTTTTAAAAAAGTAAAAAACAAAAAAATGGTCAAAAGAGGTGAATACATATATATGTATATAATGGAATATTACACAGCCATAAAAAGAATGGTATCTTGCCTCTTGCAACAATGTGGATGGAGCTAGAGAGTATAATGCTGAAGAGGAAGACAGATATAGTATGATTTCACACATATATGAAATTTAAGAAAACAAATGAGAAAAAGGGGGAAATAGAGAAAGAGGCCAACCAAGAAACAGACTTTTATCTATAGAGAACAAACTGACGGTTACTACGGGCGAGGGGAGAGGGGGATGGGTCAATTAGGTGATGGGGATTAAGGAGTGAACTTGTGATGAGCACCAGGTGATGTCTGGAAGTGCTGAGTCACTATATTGTATACCGGAAACTAATATCACACTCTACTGCAACTAATTGGAGTCTAAATAAAAGCTTAAATTAAAAAAAAAGGAAAAGAGATGTGAATAGACATTTCACCAAAGAAGATATATGAATGGCTTATAAAGTCCATGAAAAGGGACTCAATGTCATCAGGAAAATGCAGATTAAAACCATGATGAGATACCACTACACACTCACTCGGATGGCTGTAATAAAAAAAATATAGCTATCAGGTGCTCATAAGGATGTGGGGAAACTGGGACCCTCACAAATTACTGGTAGGAATATAAAATGGTGTAGCCGCTTTGGAAAACCGTCTTGCTCGTTTCTTACAATGTTAAATATAAACTGACTCTACAACTCAGCAATTCTGTTCCTAGAAATCTACCCAAGAGAAATGAAAACAAAAAGACTTCAACACGAACCCTCAGAGTAGCCTTGCTCATAGTCGCCCCAAACTGGACACGATCTAATTGCCCATCAGCTGGAGAATGTGTGCAGGAGACGTGCTGTGCCCGTGCAATGGGCTACTATCCGGCAGTAAGGACGAATGGGCTATTGATAGTTGGTACGCCACGGACGAATCTCAGAAAGTTATGCTCGCTGAAAGAAGCAGGTCGCAAAAGAATACGTATAGTATGGTACAGTTTCTGTGAAATCTCCAAAAAAGGCAAATGTGGAGAGACAGAAAGCATAGTGATGGTTTCTTGGAGCAGAGATTGACTAAAATAGGCTCAGGGAAGTTTTTTTTTTAGGTAATGGAAATGTTCGAAAACTGGGTTGTGGTGAGGTGGCACCATCATTTGTTTGTTTATATATTTATTTATTTAAAGATTTTATTTATTTATTTGACGAAGAAAGAGATCACAAGTAGGCAGAGAGGCTGGCAGAGAGAGAGGGGGGAGCAGGCTCCCCGCTGAGCAGAGAGCCTGGTGCCGGGCTTGATCCCAGGACCCTGAGACCATGACCTGAACCGAAGGCAGAGGCTTTAACCCACTGAGCCACCCAGGCACCCCAACCATCATTTAAATTAATTTCTTTAATGTGTTCATTAAAAATCACTGAATTTTACATTTACAGTGGGTGAATTTTATGGCATGTGAACCCTCCCTCAAGCTACAAAGTGCTCAAAGAATAGGGCTTAAACCTTTGTTTTAGGGCTAGGGAGGATATTTTTCCTATGTATATGGCTTTGCCTGTTTGGCCACTACTTTCATAAGCCTCCTTTTTATTTATTTTATTTTTTTCTTTTCCTCTTAAACTCAGAGGGAGGTTTATAATTTCCTTCTCTGTAGTTGATTCAGAAGTGGAAAGATTTTTAATTGGCTGCTGTGGTTCGATGCTAATCCTCCTTAATGTGGAATATTGGATTAGATGAGCCACTAAGGTCTTTTCCAGCCCCAGTACATCAAGCAGTCTCTCTCTTTTTCTCCCTCCCCTCCTTGTCCTTTTTCTTTTCTGTTTGAAAATAAGCTCTGTTATCCTCAGTGGCAGAATATTTACCCATTCTTTGGGCCACCTACATATCAAAATGTACTGACATTTGAAATACAACATAATTGTACTTAGCAATACATTTCCCCATGACGTCATTGTGACTCTACTGAATGCCAGCAAATTCGGAAAGTGACTCAGAAGGATGTTCCATTGGCCCCAGAGGATAATTTGGATTCCGTGGAAAAACTTAAAGATATTTAGAAAGGGAGGTCATTCAGAAGGGTGCCTTCTTCCTTACTCCAGATGGATCCATTCTCTGGTATTTTCCTGGGAGTTGTCACATGAACTTCCATCACTTCCAAGGCATCCATGCTTCTCTCCGGTCCTTATCTTAGTATCTTCTTTGGATCTGAGAAAGCTGAGCGTGGGAAAAAAGTGCCTCTGAGTCGCTTTATATTGTTACCACTGTTATTATTGTTTTTTTTTTTTAATCTGTGAATTTCAGAAACATTCCAAAAAGCTAAAAATAACAATATTTAGCAACGTTTTATATTCCTCCCTTACCTTTGATAAATTCGGGTGTGTGAAATCTAACTTCATCTTCATAAAAATCTTGGAATCCCTTCCCACTTGTGAAGCATTGGTATAAGAAAAAGTGAATGAATTTAAGAGGAAAGCAATGAAATGTTTCCACGTATAAGGAAGGTGTGGTATGCTAATGGGTT
The DNA here is from genome assembly GCA_028533885.1 of Nasua narica. Taxonomy (NCBI): domain Eukaryota; kingdom Metazoa; phylum Chordata; class Mammalia; order Carnivora; family Procyonidae; genus Nasua; species Nasua narica. Next base: position 37,491,278 of record CM052808.1, on the reverse strand, counting down.
TTTCTAGCAGACTTAAGTTCTCGTGTGAGAATTTTTTCTTGATCAAATAGTGCCTTGTCTCACCCTTGTTAACTTCAAACTGACTGGTGTTGTCAGCAACCATTGGGAAAAAGCAGTTGAGGCCAGTATGAATCTATGTTGTGGATGAGTCAGGAGAGGAGAGGCATTCTCAGACAGCAACTCTGGCCCTCTAGGGTCCTTAGAATCAGTGTTTGCTACCCATTTCAAAGCTGCCTCCATAAGAATGCTTTTTCCCTTTAAACTAATGCCATAGTTGCTGCCGCCATTTTGTCCCAAGTCAGTGGTGGACCAGCAAGCCAAGTTTTACTTAGTCTATTCTCCTTATGGCCCTGGGAAAGATTTTTCTGTAGCTTGCCTAGGACGTGTCTCTTAATTTGGTTTAGTTTTTTGCTTGATAGAGTCTCAGCTTTCATGTGCAAGTGCTGGGATAAGGGCAGCGCTCACTTGGGCCCTCACTCAGAGCCATGCAATGTGGGGTTGGCACCCAAGAATAACCCGTGCCTCCTTACCTGTTGCATCCTAGGTGCCTTGCTTGCCTCCCCCGGTCCCTTCCCTGACATTGTGTCATGATTTATTGCCTGCTTGAAACAGCTGTTAATTCCATGGGATTTTTTTTTTTTTTTAAAGATTTCATCTATTTATTTGACATAGAGAGAGAGAGATCACAAGTAGGCAGAGAGGCAGGCAGAGAGAGAGGGGGAAGCAGGTCCCTGCCGAGCAAAGAGCCCTATGCGGGATTCGATCCCAGGACCCTGAGACCACGATCCGAGCCAAAGGCAGAGGCCCCAACCCACTGAGCCACCCAGGCGCCCCTAATTCCATGGGATTTTAAGTTATATTAGACTCTTAGAGTTTGAGTGGTATTGTTTTTTAAGATTTTATTTTTAAGCAATCTCTACACCTAACATGGGGTTCAAACCCACAACCCTGAGATTAAGAGTCATATGCTCCACCGATGGAGACAGCCAAGTGCCCTTAAATGGAGAACTTTTTTTTTTAAGTAATCTCTGCGCCGAACGTCAGACTTGAACTCAGGTGCGATTTGCTCAAGAATTGCATGCTCTACTGACTGAGCCAGCCATGTGCCACGCTGGGTGCTATGAAGAGTGCCTTATATCAAAGTGGATGGTCTCTCTTTGAGTGGCCTTGTTTGTGGACATGATTCTACCAGTCAGTCAACATTGATCAGGGAAACCTTTGGAGCCTGGGGTGGAAGAAGTACATTCGTGTATGCGTAGTGCTTGGCAAAGGCATCTTATAATCCAGAGGAGGAGATAAGAGTGGCAAGGGTGAGACTATTAGAGGACATTGCTGAGCAGGGTGGTATGACTTCAGGAGCTGGAAAGAGGGAAGCTGTGTGTAGGCTGATGCAGTGGAGAGACCAAACTGGCCCCAGTGAGCCCATCTTGCCTGGGAGAAGGGGAGATGGAAGGATGGCCTTCCAGGCCAAGTGGCAGGGGCCCTGAGGTGGGACGTGCAGGTGAGGAACTGTGAGGAAATACATTTGACCAGAGGAGGAGGAGGGTGTGGAGGCATGAGGGGGAAATTGCGCCTGGAAGAGACAGATTAGGAAGCCCTAAAAGCCAAGCCCCCGAGAGCACTGTGAACTTCTGAATGAGAACGGCTAAAGCCAAATCGCATTGGAAATGAGTTCCAAGCATTTAGAAGGGAGGCGAATCGAGGGAGTGAGTGATGGTAAAAAAGGTGAAAGGTCAATTGGCTGATTGTCTGAAGCAAAATAAATTGTAATTATTTAATCTGTCATATAAGCATTGTGTGATGTGGTCAAGGAATTAGATAACAAATTAGATAACTGTTAGGGCAGTAAGGGGTGTGCGACAGTTGTCTGGGTCCAGGGAAGATCACAAATGACTCCAAAGTTGGCAGCTCAGGACACGAGAAATCTAGGGCATCACAGACAGAGATGGGTGAGGGGGGTTATGAAAGAACATCGTTGGGGAGGAAAGCTGGTGAAACATGTTTTAGAGGTGTACGGTGAGAAAACATCTAAATGGGGCTGTTTTGCGTTGGAAACATGCGGTGGAAAGCAGGGGAGAATTCAGGGGTTCACGTGTCTGTCTGGGCTTTACCTAGAGCAGTGGAGTTGGCATCGAGAGCATAAAGAAGTAGATGAGCTCACCGAGGGAGTGAGAGGGTTTGGGTGGAGGAGAGCGAAGGGCTAGGACTTTGCTTGGGAGAAACTTAGATGCCGGAGATCAATAATGGGCAGGAGAGAGAGGTGAGAGCTGAGAGGAGCCCCAAAAGTTCCATGTGGGGAAGTCTCAGGAAGAGTTTAAAGGAGTAACACAAAATGCCACCAAGAAGTCAGGAAGATCCAGATTGAGAAAAGACTAGAACAAGGACATTGCTAGCCTTTAGTAGAAGGGCAGGGTTAGAGGGGGTGGCAGGTGGATCATAAGTATCCAAGACTACACAGGACACATGCAGGAGCTTGTGACTGGTGGTGGTCAGGGGATAGCCGGATCGAGTGAAAACGACTTCTTTTCTGGGGAAACAAGGACTTGGGCCTGCTTGAAACTAGAAAAGAAGACACCATATGCAGAAATTCGGAGATGCTGAGGGAAGTTGGGAAAACAGGCTTCAGTGGGAGATGGAAGAGGGATGGGGGCTAGCTCCAGGGAAAACAGACTTTTTCCTGAGCCTCAGTTAGAAGGGCTGCGACAGATGGGAATGAGGCTTTCCCAAGAGACATGTGGTAGGGGACTGGGATTTCAGGGGAACAAGGAAAGAGCACTCACTGCTCTGGCTTTGTCCAGATAGGTCCAGATAGGTCAGAAATACTATGAAATACAGAAGTACAAGTGAGTTCTGACAGTGTTGGTGTATCTAATATTTAAGACTAAGTGTTGATGACATGCACATACAATTGTAGGATTATATATAATGATGACGTGCTAGGAGCCTGATTGTTGATTATCCACCCCTACTTAATAAAGCATTTACTAGTCCTTAATAGAACCCATTCAAAATAAAGTAGGAAACCACTTAACAATCAGACTTTCCATCCCCATTGCAAAGTCTGCTTTCTCTCATGGAAGATGATGTGTAAATGCTACTGATGGTTAATTGGGATGTTTGTCCCCATTCTTATTTAGTTTTGACAGTCAAAATCTGTGCTTATATAAGGGGATTTCCTTTCCCATTGCTACTTAGGAAGATGTTTCTCTCACAGGCCAGGTAGAGGATGGGGAAACTTTTCTAGACATGGTCGCATGTGAGTCTTCAAGCCTAGAGTGTGGGGTGAGTGCAGAAGTGGGGGCAGGCAGGCAAAGATCAAGGAAGAATATATTGCAAATTTAGAAAATTCTAGTACTGGACTCAATGTTTCAAGATAAAAGCAGAATATATGAGATAATGTATATGAAGGTAGCTGGGGAGCGACAATGTGCTGTGCAAACACAATGTGCTGTCACGTAGAGTTATATGAACCTGGACCAAGACCTCATTTTGACCTAGCTTTGCATCTCAGGTTGGCCACCTTCTAGATGAGTGCTTCATTTTCTCATCTGTAAACAAATGTAAGGATAATGTGTGCTGTCTGATCGAATAATATTGACACAGCCCTAGGAGAGTGAGTGCCGGCCATGGGCAGGTCCTCCCTAGCACTGTCAACTACTAGTTAAGTTCTTTCGCCAACTTAACCAGTGATTTCTGGAGTCTGAATCTGTCGTTTGTATTCCACAGTTGTGGGTAAGTGAATGTAGCTGTGGGCAGCCTACTGTAGACACTACTGGAGGTTCAGCACGCAGGAGAACAAGGTCTCTCACACATGTTTAATCCGACATGGTCTAACAAAAGAAGCAATTGATGCACCATTCACAATGTTTTTAAACCTATATAAAGAGTCATTGATTCAGAACTGTTGCTAGGCCTGCGAAAATGTGTGTTTGTTGGTTTCCATGGAGACCACCCTGCCGGCTGTCGGTGATGGCGCCTTAATTATACACGGGGATTGCCTGGGAGCCTTCACAGCTGTCTCTGAAACAACACCCCCTTGTGTAGTAACACGACCACCATCCCGAACCGTGTTTCCCACAGAGGAGTTGCTCTTAAAAGAGGTGAGAAGATTCCCCCTGGTAAGTTTCAGCCTCCAGTTGATTTATCCTTGTGAATATCTCTTAAGTGGAGAAGAAGTTTTCTGAGTTTCGACTGCTTTTTTTTTTTTTAAGATTTTATTTATTCGAGAGAGAGAGCATTAGCGAGAGAGCATAGTAGAGGGTGGGCGGAAGAGGGAGAGGGAGAAGCAGACTCCCCACTGAGCAGGGAACCGGATGCGGGACTTGATCCGAGGACCCTGGGATCATGACCGAGCTAAAGGCAGACTCTTAACCAGCTGAGCCACTCAGGTGCCCCATGACTGCCTGTCTTTCTGGCTCTTCTGCCAGATCTTGGGAGCATGGCCTAATGTCTTTCTTTTTTCGATGACATGTTGACATTTCTCTTGATCAAGATATTGAACCAAGAAGGAGTCTTGGCTATGTTAGTTTAATAGAAAAAATTAAGCCTGTTTTACATAGAGGATGAACTTGCGAATTTGTAAAAGCATTGTCAACATATGCTGTTGGGGTTCGATGTTTGGGATTTTAAAATATCTCCAAGACTGTTGATAAAACTCTTGCTATTTCTGGTAGAATATTTTTTTTTAAGAGAAGGAGCAGCTTAGTATCTTTTAAAATGAAATCATACAAATTTTATGTCTTCTAAATAACATAATGTATTTTACTCTTCACTTAAATTTTTTGGATGTATTTGTACAGAAGTTTCAAGGCTTGCTCTGAATCCTATCTTGAACTTCTGAGGAGGTAACAAGTGAACACCTCTTTCAGGTTCAGGAATCAGACTTCTTAGGTTCAGTGCCTGGTGTGCACATGTATAGATACGCACACACACATACACACACAAACACACACACACAACAGACTACAGGGAAATCCTGAGAGTAGAGTTACTATGCCCACCACATTTTGCTCTCACTTGGTCGCCTGTGCTGAACAGTGTTAATTCTCTTCCTCCTTCTCCCTCCTACTCTGCTGCTGTTACTCCTCCCCCACCCCAGTTTTACTGAGATATAATTGACATATAAAATAGTATTAGCTTAAGGTGCACCATGTAATGATTTGATATTTGTATATATTGCAGAATGATCACTTGAATAAGTTCAGTTAACATCCTCATACCTCACATAGTCACAGCAAAGTAGGGAGCGCCTCATGAATTTGCATGACGTCCTTGTGCAGGGGTGCTATGCTAATTGCCTCAGTATTGTTCTAATTTTAGTATATATGCTGCCAAAGTGGGCACAGTTACTTCCTTGTCTTTATTATCCTCATCATTCTTGTCATCCTCACTGTCGGTCGGGCGTGGCGAGCCCATCACTGTCTTCGCACACTTGCGCATGGGGAAGGGGAATCGGAAAAGAGGAGCCTCCCCTGGGATCCCCTCAGTTCACCATTGGAATTTCTTCCCTCTTCTCAGCCTAAGACTCCACCCCGTCTTCCCATAACCTTGGAAGCTCACTCGGAGGGATCACTTTCTGTGTGGCTGTTGGTCTTCCTTGTGTCCTCCTCCTCTGCTGGTTATTCCGCACCGTAATGTCTCAGGAATGGTCTGATGAAAGTAAATGATTAAACCCAATGAAGCTTTGCTCTAAAGTGACTTTTATGTGGAAAGAGTATGCTCAGAAGTCTAATTACGGCTACGACCTAATTAAATCCTTTTTCTTTTTCACAGTTTAAGCCGCCGTGGCAATGAGAATAACTTTTCATGGAAAATTAAAACCTAGGGGCAGTGCCTGATTTCCTTTACAGTCTCTAGCTGGGCAACAAAAACAGCATGTGGATGTCTTTCCATGACATCACCGTCGAAGCGACAGGAACTTGAAGAGGCAAGTTCGAGAGCTGCCTTGTTATTGTTGAGCCGTATGGAAACAGTCAGTGAAGAAGTTAGTTATCTGGGAATTCTTCGTTTATGAATAAGATTTTCCCAGAGGGCACATGGGAGGGGAAATACAGTTGGGGATTAAAGAAAAAAAATTAAATTCCATTTCCCATTGTCAAAATAATTCATAGGGGAGGGAGTGATACTAATGGACATTTTGCTATTTTGGATAAGTTTGTTGTTTTCTTGTTTCCAGTTATGTAGTCCTGATTCTTTTCTGGGCTATTTTTAGTGTCATTGACCATCACAATGTTCTCGGCTGCAAAAATATGATAACAATGCTGGCTTTCACAACTTTTGACCTGAATGAATTCGCAGCAGTTCATTTACTAAGGAAATACCCCGAATTTCTATAAATTTCCTGGCTCCAAGGCTTACATGTCATTTAAAATAACTAAAATTCATGTGATTTTTTGCAACATAAAGGCCAGTTAATTGGGGCCATTAACAAGGCGCCTGTCAGAGGATACATTGATGTGTGCTTAGTTCACCGTTAAGTTTGTACCACGTAAATGAGAGCCGAGCGAATGTCTCAGTATGCTGATCTTGTTGTACACATCTTTGCAGGTCTGTGCACTCACATCAGACATAGAGAAAGGTGGAAATCTGCAGGTATCCCCTCAAGTACCTCCCCCCTTCACAATAATGCTCTCGTGATGCACTTATGTCTTTATTGTTCCGCAAGGTGTGGCCAAGCCCAGGGTCATCGGCAAAGAGCTCCCCAGACCCGGTCCTTGCCCAAAGCAAACCAGAGGGCAGGCTGGGGGTAGAGGTGAATGGCCTGAGCCACGGGAGAATGAGCGGCCATAGAGCTGATATGTGAAACCGTTCTTGAGAAATCCCAAGGAGCAGACGTTCTTTATGGGGACACTGAGTTTTGACACATGATAGAAAGGAATGACTTGTGGATGTGAAAGACATTCAGTGATGTTTTGCTTACACGTAAGTAAGTGTGTCCTACTATAAGGCCAGGCCAGGCCAGGTTGTGTTTGTTTCTACGACTCCAGAAGAGCCAGCCAGTCAGTGAAATTTGCAGCAAGGGAAGGTTTTTTCCAGTTGACAGAGAAATCGCTTGGTACTGTATAAACACAGTGAGTGTTAGACTGTGTGTGTTAATTTTATTGTTTCTGTGCACGTCTGAGGGGTGTTGGTGGGGGGACGTGGTGAGGAGAACGGTCTCCCTGGTGACACCTCATGTCTGTCCTCTCATCGTGTGACCTCTGGGGACTGGAAGGCAGGCTCCGTGTGCATTCCCCCAGCCACATCTATCTCCAAGGAACATTCTGTCTTGTTTCTTTCCTGCCTCACCCCAGGCCATTCATTATTCCCTTGATGGGGCTTTGTGTGTTTTCTGTGCAATTTTCCAAGCGTGCGCCATGGTTGGTCCAGAATGTGTTGGGTGATTAGTCAAGAGTTGATAAATAAAATACCCTCCACTTTCTCTCACCTCCATGTCAGGAGAAGAAAAAATAACAAGGATCAGGCTAATTAGAAAAATCATAATAATCGGGTTTCTGCTTCCCAGCCAGCCACCTGGGCATCAGCCTGTGAGCCCAGGGCAGGCAGGCATATCTTACTTGAGGTCGTATCCCCAATACCTGCTGGAGTGCCCTGCTCCCCATAAATATGCCTAAATGATGCTAAAGGGTCGATGTGTTCCCAGATGCAGAAGTTGAACTGCAAAGGATTTGGTCACGGTGAAAGTGCCTCTTACCTTTTTTTAGTGAAAATGAAATTAGGGGCCGTTGTTTTCAAACCTCTGGTTCGTTGGATGTGAGGGCGATCTGGCTGCGACATCTGTCACCCCATTGATCGCCAGGGTTGATTCGGCTGATCTGGCTGGCTAGTCGGGTGTCCCCTTCCTCCCTCACCGCTCCATGTGCGTCCCTCCCGAAGCCGCGCGCTTGGTCGAAGAGGACGACCTTCCCCGATAGAGGAGAGGACCGTTCCTCGGTCAAGGGTATACGAGTAGCTGCGCTCCCCTGCTAGAACCTCAAACCTCTGGTTCGTCTTTTGTACAGTAACTGTCCCACGCCCCCAAAAAAGAAACACGATTTTACTTTTTTCACACTGTGTTCGATTTATCTTCTTGGAATTAGAGGACTTTGGTTGCGAGGATCCAATCACCCGTTACTATCTCTGCACTGCCCTCTCTGCCCCCAGAGGATTTTCACCTGGAAAAACAAATGTTTTTCTTCAAGAGGGAGTAAGAGTGTTCTCATGACTTTGGGCCCTGTGTTCTTACAAATCTTTCCTTACAAATCGTACTGTGCGCATCTTTGACGCTACTATCCAAATTGCTGAATGTTTGTGACATTTGGCTATGCTGTGCAGAGCCTCTTCCCTCTGTGTGCCCTTAAAATGTTGGGATTGGGGAGGGAGGGGTTTGGCAGTTAGTTGGTGTCACCTTTTTTAAGATTTTATTTGTTTATTTGAGAGAGAGAGGCAGAGCCAGAGCAGTGGGGAGGGACAGATGGAGTGGGAGAAGCAGGCTCCCCGCTGAGCAGGGAGCCCGACGCGGGGCTCAATCCCAGGCCCCTGGGATCATGACCTGACCCGAGGCAGAGGCTTAACCCACTGAGCCACCCAGGCGCCCCTAGGTTTTATCTTTCATGGATGGCTAGAACGCTCGAGAAATTAGAAAAAGGAGTTCACTCCAGGGAACTGCGGGACTAGGTGTCCTCTCGTATCCTCCACTGCTGAGGCCACAGTCTGTGATCGGTAGATACTTCGTCATGAAAGTATTCCCCCTCCCCCCCGCACCCCGCCCCGGTATCGGACTTGACCTACAGCTGCGTGAACCACTGGGATCTCAGTAAGTCCCGATGTCTCTCATCTGTGAGGTCGGTAATGGTTATTCTTCTTTTCCTCAGCTGACACTCGGGCTGTTGACTGTTTGCTCTACAAATTTTGCAAGGCCTACCTGGGTTTCCATATTCATGCTTCTCATGAGGTTTTTGCTTTTCCTGAAAATTTTTTTCAAGTTACTCTGTTGGAACTTGTTACATTCAGCAAAATTATTCAGCAGAGAGTTATAGAGTGATGAGACAGTAGAGAGTAGAGATAGATAGCCCAGCTCTGAATCAGAAATACACTCTAGCAGTGTCACCTTGGAAAGGTTACTTCACCTCCGTATGTATCAGTTTTCTCATCCGTAAAATGGGAACCATGTATGACATCATGGAAATGTTTGCAGGGATCGTATGAAATACCGTGTGTTGAACATTTTACATTGGCTAGTATAGTATTGCTTGAAAAGAACGAGCCTTTCCTTCATCGATGGAGAAATGTTCGAAGTGTTGTTTGCATTTTGGGTTCAGCTACAATTTCAGAGTTGCTGACCTGGGTCGATCACCTTCACTTCTGCTTTGTTCCATTTTGCGATTCTAGTATCAAGAGAAATCTAAAATGACCAAATCCAAGTGACACCCTGGGTTTCGAAGTGTTTCCAATTTTTCAAAGAACGCAGAGAACCTAAGTTATCATTATGGAAGTTCTACACAGGTGTTTATTTAAAAAAAACAAAGAAGAAAGAAGGAAAAAGAAGTATCAGCCCTAACGATTGTTGGCTGGGTATTCAAGAGGGAAATGACAGCTTTGAGCCTGGACTGGGTTAGTTGTAAGGGAATGGGGCCTTGAGACAGCAGTGGTCTGATGTGGAACCACACACCCACCAGAATGGCCAAAATTGTAGAGACTGACAATACCGAATGTTGGCGAGGACGCAGAATCACATTTCTGGCTTAGCAAACACTACAGCCGAATGAGGTCTGTGATGAGACAGAGAAGTCCCGCTCCGGGCTTGTACCTGGGAGAAATGAGGGCAGATACGCACATGTACACTTCCTCTCATCTACTTGTCATCCTTGTGTTTCGTCTGTAACCACTTCTTCTTAAGCTTCTTGAAAATTCTCACTGGAACAAGTCAGGGAGAGAATAAAATCTCCCACCCCCTTTAAAAAATTTTTTAAGTGAGGAACTAAAATTTAATCCCTGAGAAATACTTTATAGATGATTTCTTTGTTTGAGCTGGGGAGAGCTCAAGCCCAGAGAGGGGCACCGGCCTGCCTGAGGTCCCTCAGGGAGTCTGGGCACCCCGGACTCCCAAGGCACTGCGGGCCCAGCTCTCCCACAGACACGGGCATGGGAGCAGATGCTCAGGAGACTGGCGTGGGCGCTTGTGGCTCGGCGGGCAGGCCCACACGACGCGCCCGGCCATCCTGGAACCAGCTGCCACGGCCCTTCAGGGGTAGGATTCTCATGGGATTTTCTTCAGTACCTTGGCAGGAAAAAGGGATTCCTAGCTATCGTTTTGTTTTGTTTTCCCTCTCTGTTTTCTCAGCTTTAACGGTGGCCACCACTTGGTGCTCACACTTGGTGCTCCCCGCTTGAGACCCAGTGGCTTCGACTTTGCTGACTTGGTACCGTTCCTTGTATGTAGAAAGTCCTTTCCCCGCTTCCTCACTGGATAATTCTTATTCGTCCCAGATTAACACGGGCGTCATCTCGATGATGATGATAATATCTGGAGTATACCCGTAATCTCAGCTCTTAACACGTTCCGTGGAAGCGATTTGCGTGGCGGCCTCTAGAAGCCTGCCCAGGGCGCCGTGAGGACGATGCTGGCCTGTCGCCTCCTCCTCCCTGGTGCCTAGTGAGGGACCCGGGGCGCGGCATTCGGTCTCAGCTTCATTCCAGCCGCAACTCAAAGGCCTTTTTCCTTTTTCACTTCTAATTTAGTAAAAACTTCTTCTAAAACAGCCAGTCATTGTTTTTTTTTAACTTTCACTTTTTTAAAACTCTCCAGAAGAGCAAGGACTAATGTCTTAGCTCATGCTGCCATTACAAACTACCGCAGACTGGGCGGCTGGAGCGGCAGACAGTTATGCCTCTAGGTTCTGGTGGCTGCACGTCCGTGGGGAAGGTGCCAGCAGGGCTGGGGTCTGCAGGGCACTCTCCCCTTGGGTTGCAGATGGCTGCCTTCTATCTGGGTCTTCACATGGCAGAGAGAGAGAGAGAGAGCTCTCTGGTCTTTTCTTACAAGGTCACTAAGCCCATTGTGGGGAACCCCTTCCCCCCACGACCCCATCTAACCCCAGTTGCCTTCCAAGGGTGCCATCTCCATATACCATCACATTGGACATCAGGGCTTTAACATATGAATTGGGGGCCGGGGGGTGGGGGACGGTTGTGTCCATAGCAGAAGAGCTCACTGACGTTTTGCAGAGTGCGCCGAACTGTAGAGCAAGAGCTGAAAACCTTCATGGTTTGTGTAAATCCTTCAAGTGTAATTGAGCTGTCAGGTGAAGCTTGCACAAGCTTTGTACATTCTTCAGGAGTTCTCGCCCTCAGATCTTGCAGAACCCACTGTGACCAGACCTGGAGAAGGCACAGCCTGTGACGTCATGGCCTCACTGCTCCCAGCTGATATTTCTCCAGGAATTGTTGGGATTAAGGAAGGAGGCAGGTTTAAAGCAGCAAAAGCGTTTTTCCAAGTGGGCACTGCGTTTCCTTAAACCCTGCAAGGAGATCTGGATGTCTGTCTTTTGGCAAAGCTGTTCTTTCCCCTCCATTATTACTCAGGAGAACAATGGCATGAATTGAACTTGTATCAAAAGGAGATGAAAACAAATCCTCAGGCCTTGGAGTAAATATAATTATGGTGCTTTTATTTAAAAGCTCCTTTGAGCTGAAATTTATTTCATTTCTAAAAATAAACTGTAGAAATTAGATCTATCCTTTGAGTGAATCAAAACAACTCAGAAAATTAAACACCTTAGCCACATGCCCTTCCCTTCTAGAAGCACAGAGCACTATTTAGTTTGGGAGACTGATAGAACTTTTCAATCAGCAGGACAAAATTTTAAAAATAACTTTGGCAGAAACCAATCATTTTTAAAAATAAGTCTGTCAGTAGATGAAGACATTTACTGAATACAATGAAACGGAGAAAGTTGAGAAAAAGTACCAGAATGAAGAATCGGTTGACTTCACACCAGGCTGTCTCTGAATTGAGTTGGAGAGAAAGTTAGGGTAATCGCAAATTCCCTGTTTGTCTTCAACGGATGTTCTAAGGATGACAACATTATTTTGCTCTTTATACTGCTTGGCAAAGCAGTATAGCCTCTTAAAAAACATAGTATATGATAGAAAATCAGAAAGATCAGGTATTTTCGGGTGAGCTGAAGTGGAATGCCCACAGAGAGAGGGAAGGAAGAAGCCCTCCACAGGTTCCAGGAGATCAGTGTCCGCGTTAATATGGCTGCTGGAGAAATGTGAATATCAAAGAGAAAAGTCTGACACCCAGCCCCCCAGAAGCTAACGCCTCCTGCACAGCGGTGCCAGGAAGTTGCATGTCCAAGAGAAAAAATTTCCAAAGGGCCACAGATTTTTGAAGTTACAACCAAAGGACCAGTGTTAGATGGTATGACAAGACACACAGGTCTTTTCAGTACATAGCCTGTGTTGGAAGGTTCAAAGTTTTGGTACTTCAACTCTTCTACCCACTCCTCTTCCCTTCTTGGGTGTAGACTAAGAGAATACAGGTACCAGGAATAATAGGCGAGTGGGAAACAAAGTTGAGCTAAAAATGTCAAGAGAGTTGAAATGTTGCAAATGTTTTGAGACTTAAAGCTTTCTGCTCCTTCTGGGAGTCATGGCTCCCTCCCCATCCCCCATTCCCAGGGAACTTTACTTCATGGATTCAAGAGAAGAGAGAAACCATTTAGAATCTGGGTTTTGTGTGTAAAGCACAAGAATCCCACTAACTAGAATAATGAGCCTCGGTAAACGTACAGTCAGATGAGGAAGTCTTCCCATCAGAGTGAACTTGGTTGGCAGTGAAAGACCAGGAGGCAGAAGAGTTTCCTCTCCATGGGCAGAGAGAATCATGAGGAAGAGCCTGAATGTTGCTCTCCCACCAGCTGCCTTATAAATCCCCATCAGGTGCATCACACCTGAAACTGAGAGAAAGAGAAAAAGATTATGCCTTTGAGAAAGTCCTTTGTTACAGGCTGGTATCATATATATATATATAATCGTAGACTATGATAAAAGAACAAAGGTAATTAAAATTATAATGATGAGTTAATAAGATTGTCACTGATCAGGAAGATGTTCAGAACAAATCAAATAAAGCCTCCCACCTTGCCTTACCATGACATCCAAGGAGGTTCTAGGGAAATAGTGGTTAGCCAAGCCTGGTTTGAAAACCAGTAGCTTACCATTTCCCTGGATCTCAGTTTTATAATCTATGTAATAGTCTATAATTACCTATATAATAAATGGAAACCTTTTACTTCAGAGTAGAGTGTTGTGCATTGTGGCAGGCCAATATTCAACTGAAACAACTAGGGGGAAAAGCAAATAAATTGCAAAAATCATATTTTTAAAGAAATCAGAGGGGCGCCTAGGTGGCTTAGTCGGTTAAGTGTCTGACTCTTGATCTCAGCTCAGGTCTTGGTCTCAAGAGTTTAAGTCCTGTGTTGGGCTCCATGCCAGGTGTGAAGCCTACTTAAAAAAAAGGAAGAAAGGGAGGGACAGAGGGAGGGAAAGAGGAAGGGAGGGAGGGAGGGAGGAAGGAAGGAAGGAAGCAAGCAAGCAGAGACTGGTGAAAGCAATGAGAAGCATATAAATAAATTTCCAGAGAAGGAAGGACCCTTCCTAGGTATACTGAGTAGCACAAGGTCTTTTCTTCAAGGCGTTTAGGGGTGGGGGGAACCTGCAGAGTTTGGATGGGGGCTAAGGATCTGGCTTGGTCCAAGAAGAGCAGACTGGACACAGTATAGCAGGATTAGTGAGGCATACAGGGGGAAAAAGAATGGAGAGAACAGAAGAAAGCATGAGAGACATGGAAATTGTCAAAAAAATCCAATGTATGTATAACTGGAGTTCTAAAAGAGAGAGATGGGGCAGACACAGTATTTGAAGGGGTAATGGCTGAGAGGTCTCCATAACAGCCGAAAGATACCAATCCCAGCTCAAGAAGCTCACCAAACCCCAAACAAAAAATACAAGGAAAACCATCCTTAGGCATATCCTAGTCAAACTGTTGAAAACCAGAGGTGAAGGGAAAAATCTTATAATCAACCAGAGAAAAAAGACATTACCTTAAAATAAGTGACATTTCCCCTGATACTCGGATTGCCAACAGACAATGGAATAACATCTTTAAAGTGCTGAAATTTACGGGAGAAACGAGGTAATCTCAATAGTCCTGTTCCTCAATTCCAGTTAAAGAACTGATACCAAGCTGTTCAAAATTACTGTGAGTGTATTTGGGGATTTACCGTGTGGAGTTTTCTAGACCCTTACTGAAGGTATGTGCTTATTTGATCTCCAAATCTTTCCTAAAATCTTATTTATTTATTTATTTATTTATTTATTTATTTATTTATTTATAAATAATCTCTATGCCCAACGTGGGGCCAGCAATCACGACCCTGAGATCAAGTTGCATACTTGGGGCGCGTGGGTGGCTCAGTCAGTTAAGCATCTGCCTTCTGCTCGGGTCATGATCTCAGGGTCCTGGGATTGACCCCCAAGTCAGGGGTTTCTCTGCTTAGCAGGGAGTCTGCTTCTCCCTCCCTCTTTCTCTCTCTCTCAAAATAAGTAAATAAAATCTTAAAAAAAAAAAAAGTTGCATGCTTTACCAACTGAACCAGCCAGGCGCCCCATAAAATCACATTTAAAACTCATTCTAAATCAAGGAAAGTAGTACATAATTTGGATAGACAGACCATGTCCTAAAGTAAAATATAAATATTTGAAGGTAAAATAAATTAAAGATTCTATAAGAAGGAAACCACAATATGATGGTCTGATACACGTTTAGTGTCAGTTAAGGTGTTAGAGGTTATAGAGGTTTAGAATTCCTTGCTGCTTGAAATGTGGCCTTGACCCCAAAAGCACAAGCCACAAAAGAAAAACTGTAAATGGGACTTCATCAGAATTACAGCCTCTTTAGATGCAAAGTACACCATCAAGAAAATGAAAAGACAACCCCATGGTAAATTATATATCTGATAAGGGCCTTATATCTAGAAAGAACTCTTATACATAGAAACAACTCTTATCAATCAACAGTAAAAAGACAGATCACTCAATTTAAAAGGGGGCAAAAAGATCCCAATAGACAATTCTTTAGAGAAGACACACAATAAGCCCCAGGGGAAGATAACTCAACATTAGTAGCCACCAGGGAAATGCAAATCAAAACCACAAGGAGATACGGCTGTAAAAAAAAAAAAAGACATATAAGATCAAGCATGTGAATAAATAGGAATCCCCACACTCTGCTGGTGGGCATGTAAAATGGCACAATAAATGATAGTTACGGTGATGAATGGTGATAGGGATGATGATGTCTTGGTGGTTCTATGAATGTTGGCAGTTTTTGGATACTTTTACTCAACCTAATGATATGTCAATGACCGGGGGTTCAACCATACCTTCCTATGAAAATTTCTCGGGTTTTTTTTTTTCTTTTTTTTAAGATGTTGTTTATTTGAGAGAGAGAGCATGCACAACCTGGGTGGGTGGTGGAGGGAGAGAGGGAGAAGCAGACTCCCCACTGAGCAGGGAGCCCGACGTGAGGGTTGATCCCAGGACCCCAAGATCATCACCTGAGCCAAAGGCAGGCGTTTAATGGACAGAGCCACCCAGGGGCCCAGGAAATTCCAATTGGATTGATATTGGACAGGACTTTAGTGTTTGTCTTTTGGGTGTTTTGAGAAGAGACACTGATGCACAGCCAGAGTTGGGAGCTGCTGAGCCAGGTTCACGTCCAGGGTTCAGCAGAACTACCGTGCAGGGCTGGGTATCACTGGGGTGACCGGGAGGGTGGGCACAGGTGGCGGGCCTGGGTGTTCGTCCCGGTGTTAGTCCCAGCTCTTCCCTTTTGTGACTCTGCGCTTTGGGCACCGTAACCTCCAGGAGCTGTAAACCCATGAACTTCTTCATGTGTAAATGGGACCAAGCCCCTTCCTGTGCAGGGAGGGATGTTGGGGGGAGCACATGAGCTCCTACATGTGACACCACAGAGCGGACGTCTGGCACGTTTTTGGTCCCCTTTAAATTGTGGTCACTTTCTTCCCTTCCCTTCGCTCAACTAGATCGTCGTGCCACATCTTTCCTAACTCAGCTCTTCTTCTATAAAACGTAGGAGTTTGTTCAAAGTCACCCCGGGGTTTTCTAGGCTTAAAATTTATCCTTTCTTCACATACCCTTCACCTCCTTTTGTCCCTCATCTATGTTCTCTGTCACATGGTGCTTAGGGGAAACACTGTTCACCTGAGACCCGACAGAGTGAGGACTCGCTTTGTGCTTGAACAAGGACATACCAAACTATGAACAGCCATGCCCAGAGTTTAGCTGGAGTTGTCTATCATTAATAATTACACCCATGATAAGAAATCAGAGGATTGATAAGAAGGGGTAAATTGAATGTTTTTAAATTGCCAAATAGAGTTCTCAGCCTCAGCTGTGGTTTGGAATAGTTCCTCGAGTCCTCGGTGAAAAAGAGATAATCTGCTCTTGGTTTATACATTTTTATTGTTTTACTCTTTACCCTAAAGAGGCCTATTAGTAACATTTACAGGTGAGTCTACAACCCAGACGACTCCAAGACAGTCTGACATATGGCTCCCGCTCCATGGCCCCGGACGAGTTGCAGCCTGCCTTTCCTTGGAGATGGGACCCACCAAGCCCTCCCGTCCCAAAGGGACAGAGTAGTTCCCGAGACAGTGCTGGAGTTGGAGGGGGTAGAGCAGAACTCCTCGCATGTGAATATGAAAGCATATCACCTGGCTGGCTGCTCAGATGTAGACGTTGTTCAGTAGGTCTGGGGTGGGGCCTCATATTCTGCATTTCCTGCAGGCTCCCAGGTGGTGCCGATGGCCGAGGCACGCAAAACATCACTTCTTCTGTCTGCCCAGCACCTTCCCTCCTTCTTCCAGGGAAATGTGCCTGCCTTCATTCCAACCAACCATGAAGTTCAAGGATGAACGTCCACATTCTTCCATTACTCTGGCCACTGCCCGCTCCCCCCTCTTCCCTTCCCCTCCCAGCACAGTCAGTTGGTCCAGGTGATAATCAGAATCTTTCCTGATTTTGGACTTGAAACATTTTTGGACTTGAAACTTGGAGTGAGCCAGTCGTGAATGCTCCCTGTGGAGCTCTTTCTAGCCTCCTGGTAAGGTAATTGGGCAAAGAAGCAGAGATGAGGAGCAGAGAGGGCCTCTGTTGTTCGCCAGTCTGGCTTCCAATGGCCCCTAATGTATGAGAAGGGGGTTAAAAAGAAACAAGACTGTGACTTGCCAGCTCCAATGGCTGATGCAGTTCTAGAAGGTGTTACCAGCCACTGACTGCACGTGGTCTCTGTTGGTAGGTCCTGAACATACAAAGGGACAACAGACGTCCTGCTTGGGGAGATCACACATTTCCATAGTTTGGCACGTGCAGTGCCACGGGGTATGGAAGCCTCTGGAAGTGGTACCTGATCCACCCAGATGCGTGGCTAGGGTGGTGCGCTCAGGTTCATAAAAGTTTTCTAGGGGTGCTTGGGTGGCTCCATCGGTTAAGCATCTGACTCTGGAGCTCAGCTCGGTTCAGGATCTCGGGTTCCTGGGATGGAGCCCCATGTCAGCTCCGTGCTCAGTGGCAAGTCTGCTTGAGGATCCTCTTTCCCTCTCCCTCGATCCCTGTCCCCCTCACCCTCACGCACGCTCTCCCTCTCTCTAAAATAAATTTTTTTTAAGATTTAAAAGTTTTCTAGAAATGGATTTTCAAAGAGCAGGAATGGTACGGAGAGGCCCCTTGTGTGAAGTTGTTCCTGGCAGAGGGACTTTGCTGAGCAAACATGATGGTGTGAAATCGCGTTAGAGACACTACAGCCAGTCTAAGTGAGGGCGCGGACAGTCGCTGAGGTGGCGACAGTGCGGGGTCTTTTCTCTGTGCTGCAGTCGGTCCCTTCCTTCTCCAGACGTACGTGTTCGAACAACAACAACAACAACAAAGCGGCAACAAACAACAAGCCCGACTCTCCCATGCCCCCCTCAAATGCACGATTGTCCGGTTCCCACCACCCACCACTGCCCTTTCTCTTTCCCTCGGACAAACAGAAAATGTGTCTTAGGATCGGAATGAATGTTTACAAAACAAGCCTGATCTGCTTGAAATACCCGAATCTGCTTCAATCACACAGAGGTTGTGACATCGGCTGACAAAGCCAGGAAGTTCAAAGGCCCGCGGCCCGGCACGATGTCCGAAGCTCTGCTGTCGGCCTCCCTGAGCCCGAGGCTGGTCCTGGTGTTTGTTGTTCAGCTCTGTGTGTGCGACACAGACACTCCTCAGCCCGCAGGACTCTTTCTTCCGGGGGGAGGAATGTGTACTTTTAAACATGCTTTCTGAAGGCAAGAATGGCAGGCACTAGTCAGGGCTGCTGCTGAAGTCTCTGGAATGGCAAGTTCCAAGAGGAACTCAAAGTCTGTTTCTTGAGCACATTTTAGCCATTTTAAAGGCTTAAAAAAAAAAAAAAGTTTCCACTTTTACTAACATTGGTCACCAGCACTTTTTCATCATCGGAAGCTGAAACTCTGTCCCTGTTCGCACTGACTCCCAAATCCCAGTTCCCCCCGAGCCCTGGTAGCTTCCATTCTACTTTCTGTCTCTACAAATGTGATGAGTCTAGGTACCTACGAGAGGTAGAATCCTACAGTATTTGTCTCTCTGTATCTGGTTTATTTCACCTCCTGTCATGTCTTTCAGGTTCATCCGTGTTGCGGTACGGGTCCGATTTGCCTTCCTTGTAAAGGCTGAATAATTATACAGCACATCCTGCTTATCCATTCATCCACTGATGGATACTTGGGTTGCTTCCAGATTTGAGCTAATGTGAACAATACCGCTATGAACACGAGTTCGCAAATACCTGTTTGAATCCCTGCTTTTGGTAGTTTTGTTTGTTTGTTTGTTGTTTCAAAAAAAAAAGCCGTATGGAGGGGCGCCTGGCTGGCTCAGTCGGTAGAGCATGCGACTCTTGATCTCAGGGTTGTAAGTTCGAACCCCACATTAGGTATGGAGATTACTTGAAAAATAAAGTCTTAATAAAAAAGAAGCTGTATGGAGCTGGTGGGGGCCCTTTCTTGAGTTTCTGGCTGGGAGGGAAGGCTGCCTGGGAGACCGAGCTTTGGTTCTGCTCCTCACTGCTGTGAGGGGCCCAGCCTCCATCTGGCGGTCACAGTTCCCCCACCGTGATCTTGGAGAGTCCCTTCCACCTCTCAGGTCCTGCCCCTAGGTGACCACGGGTGGGGCACCCGGCCCCCAGCCATGCCCCCTCAGCTGCTCCAGGCTTCTCTTGGTTCCTCGGTGGGACTGGCGGTGGGCCAGACCCTCGGCACAAACAGGTGTATCATTCCCACTTTGAGTGTTCTTCCATGACATATGGAAATCTTCCCCTTTGCTGGGGCATGAATTTGAACCTCAGGCGTGATGAGGGAGACGTGTGCGGGTGCAAGTCACTTAGTAGGCAGGGCGGGCTGGCTGCCTGCCCAGTGTCTCTGCCTCCCAGTCAGGCGTCATTGGCCACTACTCATCCCATCTTCCGCAGTGACTTTTGTGAAGTGATAGAACTTTGGTGAGAGTGTGTGTGTGTGTGTGTGTGAGAGAGAGAGAGAGAGAGAGAGAGAGAGAGAGAGAGAGAATGCCTCCCATGCTAACTGCTAGGGCTGGCAGTGGAAGCAAAAGAAGGCATAGGGAAGCCTCAGAAACTGATGGTTCCTCTGAAGAGATCTCGGAGTGGTCCGTTGAACTTCACTGTAGCTCCGTGGTGTAAATAAGACACACCTCTTTGTGACATTTTAGTGGGTGTCTCAGCCAGCCGAAAATGTGCTCTTTGAGAGATGAAACTTTAGAGAAGTCTGAAAAAGTGCCCCGGGAGAAAGGCAGGAGACTGTACAAACATTTCCAGGAAGCAGGCCACGGCAGAGGCTCCGGTGTGGCTACTCAACCGACCTGAGTTTCAAGTCAAGGGCTGGTTTGGAAGCTTTAACATGTGTTTTTCTTGGCAAAAGGTGCAGTGGCTAGGAAAAAGCAGGCCGGTTGTCTGTCTCCCGGCAGATGGGATTTCTCCTCAGCTGCAGAGGTGCACGGAGGGAGGGAGGGAGGCGCGGTCCCGGGCTGTGAGGACTCCGGGCCGCGTGGAGGTAGTGGCCTCACACACCAGACGTGTGAAGAGACACACTCAGAGAGTAAGGGAAGAAGCCCAGCAGAGAAGGCCGTGAAGAGCTGGTGAAAAGGGGTGGAGGGCCTGAAGACGATGGTGAAGGATGAGAAAGGCCAGTTGGACCCTTCACAAATGTAGGGAGGTGTATTAACGCCAGGCTGCCAGCATCGCACGGTCATCCTTCAGTAGCACGGAGCCTGTCTTGGCGCTTCTCAGAGATCCCCACTGGCTCCGTTCCAGGAAATAGCCAGGAAGTGGCAAAAGTAAAGAGGGATTAACGAGCTAGGTTTGGTTAAGACAAAAGAAAAAGAAGGAAAGAAAAGAAAGTGACAGTAAAAGTAAGATTAAAAGGGAAGGTAATAAAAGCACAAAGGAGAAAAAAATAGTATTTCTTTCCAAACAGTCAAATGTTAATGAGTTGGAAATGATTTAATTGTTCCCTCCCCAGGAAGCACCTGGTTTCTTAGAACTTGTATCATGGGCCAGAAAGATGGGGGCATCAGGACAAGGGAAGAGATGATGCTGTGGGCAAAGCAGGGTGACAGCTAAGTTCTTATCTGGAGGATGTGGGAGCAGAAAAATGAGCACAACTGGACTTGGGGATTATTTCTATGCGCTGAAGCAAGATGGAACTGCGTATTCTTACTATCCCCCTGCCCTGGACAGAGATGGGTGGGATGTTGGCTGGGTGCCTCCATTTTGAAGAGCTGGGAAGTTAAATGTTTCTTTGTTCTCACCTCCCAAAGAGACTAGGACTTAGCATTTTCTCCACCAAACACTTAGCTCATAGGGAGCCCTAAATACAACGGCGTAGCAAGTGTGTGGGGGAAAGGACGCGAAGTAGAAACGGGCGATGTCTGGGATCTGGACCAACACGAACTCAGCTCGGAAACAAGGACTCTGGAGAAGGTCACCGAAGTCCTGCTGCTCTGATGGCCTTCTGTTGAAATTATTTTGCAGGTCCTCACAGCTGGCTCGTCGGTGTTGCTATTCGATACGATCCTGACCAGTGCCACGGTGGGATGGTAAGTCTTTTACACGGAGAGAGGAAAAGCAAAGTCATTGTTTGGGTTTCATCCGGATACTAATTTTTTTTTCTCTCCAATGTTGAAGAGAGGGCAGTCGGGGTCTATGTCTTATTGACCTGTAAATACACATTCCGAGGAGTACATATCTCATGAATATGCAGCTTGATGAATTTTCACAAACTGATTATCCCGAACCCACTACAGCCGGCATCCAGACCAAGAAACAACCTCACCCATACCCCTTTCAGCCTCTCACCACAGAAGCACAAACACTACTGGTGAACCACTAGTTTTATATATATTATGGGATTTTCCAAGATTTTATAGCTACTGTAATCAGACGAGGATTCAAAACCAGACCTGTGTGTGTCCAGGGTCCCATAACCTTCGTGTACCTCCTTAGGACTGACTGAGCAAATGCCAAGGACTTACCAGCAGTGTAGGTGGTGTCTAGGTAGAAGTGGGGCATAAGGGACGTATAGGAGAAACTGGCCTCTTCTCACCAGTATGACCATCCATAAAGAGCTTCTAGATAATTCGACAGCAGCACAGAAGGAGCATTACCCAGGCCAAGACAGCTCTATTTCTTGTTCAAGGGCTGACATGTGAACCAAGAATATCCTGGGAAGTGATCATAGGAAAAAGATCTCACTGTCGTGGATTTTTTATTACTATAAACTATAATTCTATCAGTTAGCTAAAAATATTTATTGAGTGACTGTTGCACGCAAAATAAGACATCATTCAGCCCTCAAAGAGGGGGAGGGGCAGGGAAATCATAACGATAATTTGTGGGATAAGATAGCCATGGCCTGAATGCACAGTGAATGGGAGGGCTGAAGGATGGAGAGAGGATGGGCCATCAGGAGGGCTATGGAACTGGCTTCAATAGGACCTTATGCAGAACAGAGAGGCTTAGCAAGGCTGTGGGAGGCAGAGGATTTGAGCCCTCTGGCCCCAGGAAGACAGGGAAAGGTGGAAAGGCAGGAGGGGCCGCTGGTGAGAGTGAGTGATTTGGAACTGGAGCTGGAGCTGTGGGGCAAGGAGCTAACTCTCTGCTCTCCCTTTCTTCCCCTGCACCTGTCCTTCCAGGTAGGCATGAACCCCACAGTAGGCAGGTGACATCCAGAAACCCAGCTGCCGAGATATCCTAGTACGTCCTTGAGACTCTTCCCCAAATGTCTGTATCTTCACCTTCATGGTGGTAGTCTAGATTCCCGACGGTGGTTTCCTTTCTCACAAATGAGCCTCCAACAACTCTATTTTGTACAGAATTTCAGAAGGAACTTTAAAAACCCAGGTGTGGAACTGAGTGTGAGAACTAGTGGAGTGAGGCGCCTCTCCGGCAGGGAGGAAACACTCAGCCCAAGTATCACAGCGGCAGTCTGTAGGGGGCCAAGCCTCCAGGCTCCTTCACATCCTGTGAGCTCTATGGGATGCCCTGAACAAAACGGAAAGAAAGGCTGTGTGTACCCAAATCAAGGAAACAGCATGTGTGATTATTGCAAAAGGAACCTTGACTTTGGAATTTCCTGGTTTTTGAGAACTCTTGAGTTTAAGGATAGTGTGTTTTCAGCCTCTGAGAATTTTCCAACCACAAAGCGAACCACCAGAAAAGGAGTGTCAGACCGTATTTCAGACTTCCTGTCTTTCGCACAGAGCTGGTCCCCGCTGGGCATACAGCAGCGTGCTCACGCCGAGATGGGCTGACCAGCTCCCAGAGCTGGGTCCCCGGGCAGGGCTGCCCTCTGGCTTGTGGGAGCTTAGACTGGTCAGAAGGCACAAAGGGCAGGGACTGCAGAACTCTTTGGTTGGGACCTACTATGTTTGCCTGTATCATCATTTCTTGTTTTTTGGTTTGTAGATTTTTAATTAGTTAAGGTGAGAAATCAGTTGATTTCCCCATAAGGGTCCGCATTTCCAGATTCTTCTGAAAATGGGGGCCAGCAGCTACATTGGGCCTATACTTCCACCTGGCACTGGTTGCTGGAATAGGTAGAGGCTGCCCCCTTATGTGGGCATGGACACTCGAAGTCAGCACAGCCTCCCGTCCCAGGCTGGCTGACATCGGAGGACCCTGTATCCGCTACATCCCAACCTGCATTTGCTTGTATATTCATTCAGTTCAAAAAAGTGTTCAGTGGGCTTCGAGGCTACCGACATGGTCTGTGGCCCCCCACGGTCACCATCCAGGGAATGAGCACACAGTGTGTCATCATCTACCTTCTGGGGGGAGGGGCGGCAGCAGCTTAGCTGCAAGTAACAGCTCATCATCTAAAGTAGGGGTTTTCAGGGCGCCTGGGTGGCTCAGTCCGTTAAGCATCTGCCTTTGGCTCAGGTCATGATCCTGGGGTCCTGGAATCGAGTCCTGCATTGGGCTCCCTCCCCAGTAGGAATTCTCCTTCTGCTCCTCCCCCGTCTTGTGCTTTCTCTGTCTCTCTCTCAAATAAAGAAATACAGATCTTTAAAATAAAATAAAGGAGGGTTTTTCACCTCAGCAGTGTTGACATTTCAGGCCAGACAATTCATTATATGGAGTGGTCTTGTGCCTTGTACAGATTGAGCTGCGACCTGAGCCCCACCCCCATGGGATGCCAATAGCAGTATCTGCAGACATTGCCCAATGTCCCTTTGGGAGCAAAATTGCCCCCGTTGGGAATCATGGATCTAAAGGTTCGTGGTGGTCAGTGGAGAAAATGCCATTCAGAGTTTCAGCAAGATCTTAGAAACCTGCTGATCTCCTAAATTAGAGACTGGGTCGGTTAGTTCCGGCAGGTCCTTGGCAGCCCGTCCCACTCTCCGAGCACAGCCCGGTCAGCCCCACCGCGCCGAGTGGGACCTGGGTGTGCACAGCCCACCTGCCGGTGGCTGTGAGCTCCTCCAGGAGGGGAGCAGTAGCCAGACACCTGCGCGACGCCCTGCCTAGTCCCAGGGGCTGAATAAATGAGTGGCCAGCCTTCCAACTACTATATGAAAGAAAAATTATAAACCTAAGTCCCAATGTTGGTCAACTTTTAACCAAAGTTGTTTTTTCTTAAAAGCAATTGCTCTTGTCCAGAAAATTATCTTGCTTTTAATGACAAAAACAGTCTATTGCAAGCCCTGCAATTAAATATCCAGATTAATATTTATTCACTTTTAATGAGCAGAGGTTTTTGGTATATGTCGATATGAATTCCCTCTCTTCCAAAA
>CM052808.1:37453122-37466758 GCA_028533885.1 Nasua narica | reverse complement strand
CCGCCCCCCCCCCCCCCGAAAGAGAAGCTGGTGCTGAGTGTTTTTGGCCGGCTCCACTGTCCGGTCTGCTGTGTGTGCGCGAAGTGTGTTCACTTCGGGAACGATGGGGATTACAAGATTTGCAAACAGTTCAGTGAGGCTCTGACTTAAATAGTTGTGATGCTATTAAGATTCCTGCACCCCGTGTCAGCTTCTCCTGCTGTTTAGAAAACAACATCAAAGCTCACCTCCCTGGCTCTCTTACCAGTACAGGGCACCAAGGTTTGTTTCCCTGCTGAGCCTTCTCTAAACTGCTTTGGTGTTTCATGGGATAGCTAAGCCCAGCGGATGAGATGCAAGGGTATTATGCTTGGCGTTGTTCTAAGGCTGGGGGGGCAGGGACAGTGAGCCAGCCCGTGGCTGGTTCTTCTCCCTGGTGACTAAGGAGTATTACTGGAAGCCGTCGAAATGACTGAGCCCTTGGGTATGTTGCAGAAATAAGCCCCTCCCCAGCCCGAAGGCCCGTGCAGCTTTTCCACCAGGTCACTGTGACTTTACACTTGCCCTGGGAGTTTAAGAAGACTCTGTGTGCGTGTGTGTGTGTGTGTGTGTTCCTTAAGGGATGTTGAAAGGAACAGTAGATCCTCATGAAAGGAGCAGCCTGGTCTTCAGGGCTGAGCCTCTGCTCCAGAATGGCTTCCCCTTCGTCCAAAGAGAAGAGGCGAGAGGGCCCTCTCGCGTTCCGGCACTAGACCGGGGACCCGCACACATGCAGCGTGTTTCCGGATACAGTCTTTTGGGAGTTGGACCCCCCTTTCTCACAGAAACAGTCCTGTAAACGATGATTATAGATCTAAGAAGGTCCTCGGACATTCGCGTTGCTTATAACGTAGACACACCCTTCAGTTACATTACTGTGAGGTAAATGTGTGTCCAAGAGAATTTATCAGCTTCTTGTCACTATTTATAATATTTCTGGACAAAGAAGAAAGTACATTCCGACTCGGAGCTTCGGATCTCGGGCACACCTCCCCCTCACGCCCCTTGCCTTTCCAAGCCAGCTGTCCCCCTGTGTGGTGGGACACTGTCCCGGCCCCCTCCCCCAGTGACCATCTGCTTGGCCAGCGCCCCTGCTCTCGCCGGGAGGACTTTAGTCACAAGGAGAGGAGACCATGGTGGTCTGGGGATTTTTCCCCGCTCTCTAGGGTTGACGGGGGTAAGGAAATAGAGTTGTTCTCTGTCGCTCTAGGAAGCAGAACTGGGACTCCCAGGTAAGGTTGTCAGAAGCAGCTGTTGAGTCAGTCTGGGAAGGACTTCCCCCTGGAGGGAGAAACCCCATGCCCGGGCCTTCCATGAATAAGGCCCATCGATGCTGGCTCGAACCCCGTGGCCGGAGCTGCTCAACCCGCAGGGCGCGCCCCTCATGTGAAGTCTTCGAGCAGAGTCAAGAATCCAGCCCTGAGGGCCCGTGAGGAAGGCATTCCTGCTCGGGGAGGGCAGTCGGCCATCCATACGGTAATACTGTCTCGCTCAGTCATTAGAGGCCAAGTGCGGGGCTTGATGACTTCCTGCTTGTCCCTTTCAGCTTCACAGAGACTGCTGCATGTGACCAGCTTGCGTGGCACAGACGGGACGAGAGCTGACAAGCAGGCGCGGGATCGCCTAGCTAATCAATGCCTGAGCCACAGTTTGAACGCGGCCGGTTGTTTCAATGGCCTCACACTGAGTTCATTCCTGTGCTAAGCGGGGCACACGGGACAAGTTATCTTTATGTCAGAGTCACCCACATGGGTGACATTTCTCCCTGGGAATGTGCTGTGCACAGCCTCCGTGAGTTCCACAGACTCGGTGCCCCAGGGAGACGACAGAAACGGAAAGACGCCGTCGCCTGAATGTGCGCGTGCAGCGTGGGGAAGGTGGGACAAGACGGGAAGCATGTGTTGGCACCTCTGACCAAGGGCATTTGGTCCCCAGGGACCTCCCGTCACCATCCTTCCGGGAGGCCCAGGCCAGTGCCCAGAAGTGCTTTGTGGGAAGAATTTGGGGGTTCAGAGAGACCGCAAATTGTCTACGGAGAAGCTGAAGATAGAGAACGTACAGACCTCTGGATGTATTCGGTTTTGAGGCATGTTAAAATATTCACTCCTCCTTCTGCCCCGTCTACAGTTTTCCCACTACCTTTTCCTTTTTGGATCGCTGACCGTATTTCTTTCTGTGCCGATGGGAAAGTCGTGATTCACCTTTAGCGTTTTCGTCTCTAAATGTTCTGCTCGCCTCAGTGAAATAACAGGGTTCGGAGACTGTCCCCTCAATAACGATAAGGTCGTGGATACCTGCGCGGCGTCCTGCCATCAACCCCCGTCCGCAGAAAGCCCCCGGCGGCCGCGCGGGACGTCCTTGCCCCGCTGTGTCTGGGGCAGAGCGTTTGGTGGAGCACAGTCACCCCCAGTGCATCGGGACGAGCGAGACCCGCCACCTCCTCCCCCGGGGGAAAGAATCAAACCCCACCTTGTAGCCCACTCCCCTCCTGCCTCCCAGCTGTTTACTTGGGACATGCGGGCAGTTACGGGGCCAACTCGGGGCAGGGCAGGCTCGGGGTGGGGGTGGGGGGTGGACATGAGAGTCCCCGCCACAGAGGGAGGAATCCCTAGCTCTGCTGCAGGTGGCTACTATAGTGGCAGCTCAGTGGGTCCCCAGCCTCTTGGCTCAAGGGACGGGGAAGCTGACCTCTTGCTGTCTTTTGCAGCCTCCTGCTCGGTGGACTTGGAGAGGCCTTGCTGGTCTTCTCCGAGCGGAAGGGGCCCTAAGGGCAGGAAGAGCGGACTCGCAGGCTGCCAGCTGGAGTGCTCGGCTCCGGGCCTCGGAACTCCCCGTGGAGTGTGTCCGAGGGAAGAAAGCAGGGACAGTGAGGCCGCCGCGGCTCACTGCGTCCAGGAGAACTCTCTCTGGGGGTCCGCGCGCTGCTGCAGAGAAGGGACTTGATGTGTCTTCCTGCTTCGAGAGGCTCCCTCGAGTCCTGCTGGCCGCGCCGTGCCCAGTGGGGGAGACCCGGATACGGGGGTCGGCCCCACCCCGCCCCATATGGGGCCGGCTCTGCTCACCGGGACTGATGTGCAGGCTTCCTTGTCAGACACCTGTCACCAAACACTGCTTGGACCGAAGGTATTTCACGGCACTTTTTGTTTTGTGTTTTTAGGTTTTTGGAGACTTCTGGGGATGTCTTTCCGTTACTCTCATGGGCTTACCTGGAGCCCGCCCTCACCTGCTTACGAGCACAGACAGAATTCCCCAGAGGGCTTCCACCGGGGCTGGGGGGTGGGGGGTGGGCAGGGGTAGAGATGAGGGTCGGACGGGAGTTCTGAGCCAAGTAAGACACCGGCAAGGACACCATTACTCCGGATTGAGTGCGGACGTCCTTTGGTGACCGTGTGTTGTGTTGTGTCACATTGAATTCTGTACACACTGTCTTTGCCCACTATTAGGTTCACCCACTCCTCAGTGATCCCCAGAGGGAGTAAGGTTTGTAATTCCTGATACTCCCTGGACAGTGAAACAAACCTAGAACGTACGTACGCACACAGGTACACACATTTATAATCCCATTCCTTAAAGCGTTTAATCCACCTAATTCCCCGAGGGCTCAGAAAAGGTTTCAAATGATTGAACGCTGAAGTATATTTTTCAGGCCAGATTAAAAACTGGATTCAAACCCAAAACGTTGCCTCTGTGGGAGTCAAAAGGAATGAATATGCATGAAATAGTAACTTGATTCTGAACCCACAATGAAGGTTTAGAATAGTGTCACACTCCCAATATTTCTGCTCATGACTGGGTCCGAATACCTTCAGTATTCTGCCGGATGTTGGTATTGGTCATTTGGAGATGTCAAAGGTAGTGAAGTCGCTGTGAGTCTTCCCCAGGCAGGAAGCCAGGCTGCGGGGTTGGACACGCACGTCATTGATGGCGAACCATCTTTAGCATCTGGGAAATGAGCCTGTCCATTCCGTGAAGAATAAGGTCAGCTCAGTCAGGGGCCGTTCTTCCTGCACTGTCTCTCCAGCTTGTTGAAAAAATAAACAGAATGAAACAAATGGGAATGGATTCATATATTTGGAACGTGGGTACCTTAAATCCATTCCCTTGTCTTTTCCTGGTCCCTGCGTGTCATTTAAGGTACATATGTTCAGGGTGACCTTGACGCAGAGACTGTTTCGGTTTGCTTTTTGTTCTTCATCTGGGGTGTTAAACTTTATAGAGGCGGAGGATCAAGTATAAAACTGAGTTTAGAATTGCCCTTGTTCGTTTGCCCCCACAAAACTCTCTCTGTACAATTGAGTGGAAAGTGGCATCTGACTAAATGTCATCACATGCCTGTCTTTCCAAGTGCCATTCAGACAAATGGAGAGTCCTAAGTCTGGAAAGAATCATGCTCAGTTAATGGGCCCATCTCTGATTTCCAGGAGACCTGTTCTTTTTTTTTTTTTTTTTTTAAGATTGTATTTATTTATTTGAGAGAGTAAAGAGAGAGGGCACGAGCAGGGGAAAGCGGCAGAGGGAGAAGCACAGGGCTCTATCCCAGGACCCTGGGATCATGGCCTGAGCTGAAGACAGTTGCTTAACAGACTGAGCCACCCAGGCGCCCCAAGGAGACCTCTTCTTAAAAAATCTCTACTGAGGATTTTTGAAATTTTTGTTCATTTGTTTTTTTTTTTTTATTGGCATTCCAGAGTCCCATTGTTTTTTTTTTTAATTTTTTAATTGGAGTAGAGTTGACATGCATGTTATATTGATTTTAGGTGTAAAAGTTAGTGATTTGACAAGTTTCTACATTATGCTTTGCTCACCACAAGTGTACCATCTGTCCCCATACATCACTATCCTAATAGTGACTATATTCCTTATGCTGTGCTTTTTATTCCCGTGCCTTACTCATTCTATAACTGGAATAGAGCTGTCTCCCCCCTTCACCTGTTTTGCCAAACCCTATACCCCCAACCCCTCTGGTAATCATTAGTTTGTTCTCTGTATTTATAGCTTTGATTCTGCTTTATGTTTGTTTATTCTTTTTTTTTTTTTTTAAGGTTCTGTTTATAAGTGGAGTCATATGGTATTTATCTCTCTCTGACTTATTTACTGTAAATACCCTCCAGCTCTATCCACGTTGTCTCACATGGCATGATCTCATCCCTTTTTTATGACTATTGAATATTTTGTGTATGTGTGTGTGTGTGTTGCACATTTTCTTTACCCACAAGTCTATCAGTGGCCACGTGGGCTGCTTCCATGTCTGGGCTGTTGTAAACAATGCTGCAATAAACACAGGGATGCATATGTCTTTTCAAGTTAGTGTTTTCATTTTCCCTGGGTAAATACCCAATGGTGGAATTACTGGATCACATGGTAGCTCTATTTTTAACTTTTTGAGGCATCTCCATACTTTTTTCCACACTGGCCGCACCAGTTTGCCTTCCCAGCAGCAGTGCGCGAGAGTTCCTATTTCTCCACATCCTTGCCAACACTTGTTGTTTCTTGTCTTCTTGGTTTTAGCCATTCTGACGGGTGTGAGGTGATATCTCATTGTGGTTTTGACTTGCATTTCCCCGATGGTGAGTGATGTTGAGTCCCTTTTCATGTGTCTGTTGGCCATCTGTAGGTCTTTGGAGAAATGTCTGTCCAGGTCCTCCACATTGTTTAAACAGATTGTTTTTTTGGTATTGAGTTGTACAAGCTCTTTCTATGTTTTG
Organism: Nasua narica; assembly: GCA_028533885.1. Classification (NCBI taxonomy): domain Eukaryota; kingdom Metazoa; phylum Chordata; class Mammalia; order Carnivora; family Procyonidae; genus Nasua; species Nasua narica. The sequence continues at coordinate 37,461,035 of CM052808.1, read as the reverse complement.
GATATTAACCCCTATTGAATGTATCATTTGCAAATATCTTCTCCCATTCACTAGGTTATCTTTTTGTTGTGTTGATGGTTGCTGTGCAAAGCTTTTTATTTTGATGTAGTCCCACTAGTTTATTTTTGTTTTTGAGTCTCTTGCCTCAGGAGACATAGCTAGAACAATGTTATTCCAGCTGATGTCAGAATGATGACTGCCTGTGCTCTTTTCTAGGATTTGTATGGTTTCAGGTCTCACATTTATATCTGTAATCCGTTTTGAGTTTATTTTTGTGTATAGTCTAAGAAAGTGGTCCAGTTTCATTGTTTTAAAATCTCAGGTCTTTTCTCACTTTGACATTAGCAGGAGACAGAGGATAAGGTGTTTCTTTAGTAGACCATTCTGTTTCCTTCAGCTTCCATTTTTTCTAGGGCTTTTTTTCTCCCCAGGCCTTAACTTCTGTGTTTTATGCCCAAGTTCACATGCTCAGCTCTGAATGCCGGTGAGCCCCGACGTCTGTAGACCTGGGGGCCAGCCCAGATTACTGCAGCGCCTTGAGCTCTCATTATCTGTGGCTCTCTGGGCCCCTCTCTGGGCCTCTGTCTGAGGGGGATCCCCAGGTAACCTCAGCTCTCCCTTCTATCAAAAATGATCCATTTCGCCATGTCCCGTCTGGGTCCTGATGATCCCCGAACTTGCTGGCCCGAAGTCAAAGCCAAGGTGCTTGGTTTTTTCATTTGCACAAATAAAGAGTATGTTTTCCATCAGGAGACGCAAGGTTCTGTGTGATTGTGTATTGTTACTAATTTGCCGTGGATAGAAAGAAAAATAAGCCATTTGTTTTCGTGGTGATTTGCCTTTCTTCTCTTCCTTTCAAACTCAGCTGGAGTATTGCAAAAATAGTTGTTATCCTTGGGAGCGGGGGGCCGGTGAGGTGGGGGAAGGTCCTTGCATCTTAAACACGGGCCCGGACTTCTGCCAATGTCCAGGCTACTTAGCTCTGAATGGGGAGGACGACCCAGCTCCTTCCGCTGAGCCTGACTCAGCACAGGTGACCGCAGAGCATCCAAATTCAGATGTGCTGTATATGCTGATTCCAAAAGGATGTAAAATAGTTTAAAATAATTTTTATACTGGCTATGGATTGGAATACATTGATATGTTACATTAAACATTATCAAAACGAATTTCTCGGGGCGCCTGGGTGGCTCAGTGGGTTAAAGCCTCTGCCTTCGGCTTGGGTCATTATCTCAGGGTCCTGGGATCGGGCCCCACGTCGGGCTCTCTGCTCAGCAGGGAGCCTGCTTCCCCCTCTCTCTCTGCCTGCCTCTCTGCCTACTTGTGATCTCTCTCTCTCTGTCAAATAAGTAAAAAATCTTTTTAAAAAATGAATTTCTCAGGGCACCCGGGTGGCTCAGTCGTTAAGCGGCTGCCTTCGGCTCAGGTCATGATCCCGGGGTCCTGGGATCGAGCCCCACATCGGGCTTTCTGCTCAGCAGGAAGCCCGCTTCTCCCTTTCCCACTCCCCCCTGCTCCTGTTCCCTCTGTAGCTGTATGTCTCTCTGTCAAACAAATAAATAAAATCTTTAAAAGAAAAATGAATTTCTCATTTCTTTTTACCTTTTTTAATGGGCCCAAGAAAATCGTGATCTGTATATTTGGCTCGCATGACGTTTCTGTTGGCCGGTACTAGTCTGGAGCGCCTCACCTACACGGAGCCAGGAAGGTGACCGAGGAGACGGTGTTGGCAGCAGCTGCCGGGGTTACCGACCCCATAACAATGTCTAAGACACTGAGTTATTGAATGCTCGTCAAATGCTGCCATGTGCCGGGCACTTCCTGTCATGTCATTTCGTTTTACCAATGGGGGGGCAGGCAGCATTCTTTCCCGTTTTACCAAGGAGATTCAGAGAGGTTCAGTAACTTTTCCAGGGTCACCCAGCAAGAGCTGGAACCCAGGGCTTTCTGATGAAGTCTGTCCATCTTCACCCGAGAGAGTTCTATTGCAGGGGAGAAAGGAAGCCCCTCACATTTTAGAGGGAGTTCTCCATTCTGCACAGAAGTGCTTCCATGTGGATGCCTGAAATCGGCGAGGCCACTCATGGTTTTCTCCCTGGAGGCCGCGTCTTTGCCAAAAGGTGGGGTCTATGGCCCGCGTCCCAGCTGTCTTCCCAGTGTCCCTGTCCATCCCACTAGCCTCCTCCCTTGGGTTGCGTCTGAGATCCACCCTGCATGGGGTTGGAGGTTGGAGCGACCCGCAGCCCTTCGGGGATGATGCTGCTCCCGCCTAAATTATAGCTCTTACCTTTTCAGAGACCTTTTCAGAAAGAGCAGCCACGATTGGATGCTCAGGCTTGTTTCTCGGGGGATGGCATGTTTTGGTGGCTGCAGGGTCTGAAGGCTGCAGGAGGCTGGGTGCTGGTGCACTCAGTCTGCAGGCCACGAAAGGGGGTACGGTTACAGATCTGGCCGTAAGCATGTATGAATGCAGTAGGGGGTTAGGAACGCTTAGAACATGGTATCTATCTTGAGCTTTTGGCTTGGGCCAAGAACCAAAATGAATATGGAATCATCTGGAAGCTCAAGGCATTGGGACTCTTTGGGAGTCTGTGGTCCTTGGATCCTTATTCGGGGGGAGGCCCATCAATGGAGTGAGGCTCTTGAGCTTCTCCTGGCCCTGCCCTGGCTTCAGATTTTGTCCCTCTGTCCCAAGATGTCCGCATCCCCACCCCGAGGGTATTCACGCCCCTGAGTGGTTTCTGACCCTTTCTCCTGAACCCGGGCTGGCTCTGTGACCTGCTTGCTGCCAGTCGGACATGGTGGAAGTAATGCTTCCAAGGCCAAGTCAAAAGTAGCCTTGCAGCATCTGCCCTAGTCTAGAACAGTCTTGGAGAGCCCTGGGCAGACGTGGGAGTCCGGCCCCCGGCGGCTTCCGTGCTGCAGAGACCAGGTGCAGGCGCTCCAGGAGGCAGGCCCTGCTGAGCACCCTGTTCGAGACACCCCCCCCAGGCCACCCGACTGTGTGGGGAAGCTGACCTGGCTCCCCAGACCAGCCCATCTGCCAGCCGACTGCCGTCGAGTGACCTCAGTGGATGCCACGTGGAGCAGAATCACCCAGCCCAGCCACACCTGCGTGAATTCCTGACCACCAGGTTATGAGATGGGGTGAAATCGAAGCCCGTAAGTTTCCAGAAAGTCTGTCACTCCGCCATAGATAATAGAGCAGAGGTCCCAGAACGCTGGTCCTCTTCGGTGGCTCCCATCTGAGCACTCTGAGCTCCTCCCCAGAAAGACCGCGGCTCCAGGAGAAGCAGTTCCTGCTCCCGCTGGCCTCCAGCCCCAGGGACCAGGGGCCCAGCTGCCGGCCCCAGGCTTGCGGGAGCCCCACTCCCGGGCAGATCTGTTCTCTGGGTTCACGTACCTCCTTCACACATTCGTTCCTTCAAAACATACCATGTCAGGCTCTGTTTGGCCTTCCTGAGGCTTGCTTTCTAGTAGTGCTGGAGACAGACGACAAACGAGTAACTAACAGAATTTCAGAGAGCTAAGGGCTTTTAAGAAAATAAAGTTGAGAGGGGAAATTCAGACTCTTCGAGCATCTCCTGAAAATTAAGGCATTTCTCTTCCAAAACAGGCAGGATCTGCCGCACACGGGAGCTCGCCCGCACACGGGAGCTCGCCCGCACACGGGAGCTCGCCCGCACACGGGAGCTCGCCCGCACACGGGAGCTCGCCCGCACACGGGAGCTCGCCCGCACACGGGAGCTCGCCCGCACACGTGCGCACGCCGCCCGGGGGTTAGCGTGCTGCGTGCCCAACGCCGAGGCTGACCCTGCGCCCTGCAGTGCTGCCGGAGGACGCCCTCCGTGCGGCCCCCTGTGTCATGTCTCCTGTCCTCACCGGGAGCCTCTGGGCCAGGGATTGCCAGTAGCCTCGGAGGAGAAGGCAGACACAGAGAAGGTGAGTAACCCCCCTGAGGCCCTGGGGCTCGTAGCGCGTGTGGGGGGGTGAGGACTTGAGGGAGGCCGCCTGAGCTCGCAACCCCGCAGGCAGGCCCTCCCTATGCTCCAGAGGGGGACAGGGAACAGAGGGAGCAGAGTCAGAGGGGGCAGGTCTGACCGTGCACTGAGAGGGCAGCCAGTGGCAAAGCCCAAGCCACGTGAGGGGAGGGAGTCGGGTCAGCTCGGAGAGCTGGGGTGGGAGAGCTCAGGCTTCTGAGAACCCAGGTCCCTCCATACTGGCTGCAGGTGCTCCCAGTGCATTGATGATAATCAGCTGCTTACAGCCCTGACAGTCCAGTCCGACCTCCAGATGGGGCCTCGGAGACTCTGCAGGACAGGAAGTCTCCCCAGGCTCACCACTCCGCAGCCCAGGCTCTAGAATGTTTTCAAGCCGTGCTCCCTGGCCCCTCCCCCTGCTATGACTTGTCCATGGGCATTGCCCACCCCCGTGGGCCACTCCCCAGGTGGCTGGGTTCTGAGCAAACCAGGGGAGTGGTGGCCCTCCCGCAGGGTGGGAGCTGCTCACGGCCAGGCACTGCCGCCCCAGACCCCGAACCCTTCCCCCAGCCCCCCCACGCTGGCCACCTGCCAGGCAGCCCCTGGGTCCTCCAAACAGGGCGGCAAACCACCAGGAAGGCTGAGCCCATTCCGGAGCCTGCACAAGGCTCCCTCTGTTCTGGAACCTTTCAGAGGCAGCAGACACCCTGAGCTCCCAGTGAAATGGGGGTTCTTTGCCCCGGCAGGGAGCTGATTTTTGGTGGCCTGCCCTTACTCAAACAAACAGTGGTGTATAAAGCTTTGTGTGGTTCCATCCAGGATCCACTGGGGAAGGATCTGAAGGAACCGCACCCCCTGCACCCCCTCGAGTTCCCCGCCCTTGGCAGCTGAGCGTGGAATCCCATTTCAACAACTGGCTGAGCCAAAAGGAACATTTGAGTCATTTATTTCCTGCCTGCGGTGTGAAAGGGCCCGCAGGGCTGGCAAGGCCAGGCCCTTGTGCCCATTTGTCTTCACACCGTCATTCCGATGGAGCCTCAGGGAGAGCAGAGGAGCTTTGGAAAGCCGGAGGCTTAATCCACGCCTGGTTCCCAGGGCCTGTGCGGCCCCTGGAAGTTACGGGGAGCTTGGGGAAGAGAGGGCTGTGTCAGAGGGAGAATCCTAGGGTCTGTCCAGGCTCTCTCTGTGCCCTGGCAAGTGACGTCAAATCGTTCCTTCATCTTGTCCTCACTCCTTCATTCTTCACACCCACGTTGAATGCTGGGGGGTTGGTCTTGGTCACAGGTGCTTCCGTGTGTTCCAGGGCTGAAGGGGGGCCTGGCTCCTCACGTAGGTGAGGCCGTGGGCAGATCCCGCCTCCCACGGGGACGCGCGAGGTTGTCCCCAAGGCCGAATCTCCCTCGTTCTGGCAGGCGCAGCTCCGCGGGACTTTCTGTGTGATTGGAGACAGAAAGCAAATACAGTTGACCCTGGTGCAATGCAGGGGAGAAGGGCGCTGAGCCCCCTGCACGGTCGAAAATCCATATAGAACTTCTGACTTCCCAGAAACTTAATTACGAATAGCCTACTGTTGACCAGAAGCCTTACTGATAACCTAAAGAGTCGATTACACATATTTTGTATCCATATTATCTACTGTATTCTTATAATAATTTAAGCTTGAGAAAAGAAAATGCTCCTAAGATCATAAGAGAAAATGCACTGATAGTACTTTAGGTATATTTTTTGAAAAAAGAAATCCATGTGTAAGTGGAGCTGATCAGTCAAACCCCTGTCATTCAAAGGTCACTATACGCATTCCCTATTCTCACAGAGGCCCCGAGCCTACGAGAAGATGCCCAAACAGAGCTGTGTTTCAAAAATGCAGCCTCACCGAGATGTAATTCACATACCCTGCAATGTATGCGTTTAAAGTGTACCATTCAGTGGGTCTTCGTATGTATGTCCGTGGCATTCTGCAACCATCATGACTAATTTGAGAACGTTTTCATCACCCCAGAAAGAAACCCCGCACTCATGGCCATTCATTCCTCCCTCCCCTGCTCCTGTTCCCCGGGCAGTTTTCCTTCCGTGTCTACAGGTTTGTCGGTTCCAGAGATCTCATGGGAACGGGGATCATGCAGCACATGGCCTTTCATGTTAGACTCGGGTTTTTAAGCAGTTCGGACACTTCTCTCCAAGGCTACTTTCCTTAGCAGCCACATCTTTGCCTGGGGGAGTCCTGAACACGGGCGGTGGAAAAACTGGGCTGTGGGGGTAGGAATAAGGGGCCCCCGGCACCTGGAGGCAGGTGAAGGTGCTCAGGAGAGAGGCAGCGGGAGGGGGCGTGGCCAACACTCTTCCAGAGCCCTGGGGGCCGCGGTCTCGGTTTATTTCTCAGCGCTGCCCCGTTTGATCCTCGGGCCTTCGGTCAAGCCCGTTATTGCAAGACATGCCGCCGCTGGCCACAGCTCCCGGATGCTGGTGTGGAGACGCTAATTGCCTACCCAACCTGCATCTCTTCTTCCCCAGTGTATTGGTTTGCTAGGCTTGCGGTAACAAAGGACCACAGACCGAGTGGCTTAAACAACAGAAATGTCTTGCCTCATGGCGCTGGAGGCTAGGAGTCAGAGACGGAGGTTTTGGCGGGGTTGGTTCCTTCTGAGGGCTGAGAGGGAGCGGTCCCTTCCGGGCCTCGTGTCCCCGCGTCTGTTCACATGGTTTCCCCTCCATGTACGTCTCTGTGTCCCAATTCCCTCTTTTTATAGAAACGCCAGACAGGCTGGATCAGGACCCACCCTAGCCACCTCACTGTAACTTGATTACCTCTGTAGAGACCCTATCTCCACATGAGATCCCATTCTGAGGTACTAGGGGTGAGGACTCCAACGTACCTTTACGTGGAGGCCACAGTTCAACCCATGACACTTGGTAATAGTGGTGACAGCAAGCACTTTTACTTGAGAGGCTGTGTATACAGCTAACAGACGCACCCCCCCCCTTCCTGTGTAGCCCACGCAGTGTATTTGGGTTCAGGCCTAGGAGATGTAAGCAGAATTTGGTGGGTGACCCTTGGGGACAGTTCCTTCAAAGAGCTTAGAGAGACCTGCTGCCTTCCAGCTTTTTTCTTAGATTGAGGTCAGGATAGCTAGTGTTCTGACATGGATCTTGAGCCCTTCCAACCTTCAAGTTGGAAGCTGTTTTCTAAGGACAGTGGAGCTGATGCCAGAAGGAGCCTGGGTTCCTGATGAGACAGTGGAGCCAACATGGCAGCCATGGGGTGCCCACCTCCCACCATTTTAAGTGGGAGAAAATACTTAAGTTCTCCTTTGTTACTTCTAGTCTCTGTTGCTAGCTGCCAAAGGCAGCCCTAGCATAAAGAGCCTCCAAGAAGCCATATGGTGGAGTGAGAAAGGCATGTGGTAATATTGGGGCACAAGACATACCTGAGTGAGTGAATGCCTCGCCTCTTCATACACACAGTTGCCTCACAGCATAAAAATGACCTCTTTTAGCATAATACCCTCTAGTTCTATCCACGTCATTGCAAATGGCAAGATTTCGTTTCTCTTGATGGCTGCATAGTATTCCGTTATATATGTATACCACATCTTCTTGAACCATTCATCTGTTGATGGACATCTAGGTTCTTTCCATAGCTTGGCTATTGTGGACATTGCTGCTATAAACATTCGGGTGCATGTGCCCCTTCAGATCACTACATTTGTATCTTTAGGGTAAATACCCAGTAGTGCGATTGCTGGGTCATAGGGTAGCTCTATTTTCAACATTTTGAGGAACCTCCATACTGTTTTCCAGAGTGGCTGTACCAGCTTGCATTCCCACCAACAGTGTAGGAGGGTTCCCCTTTCTCCGCATCCACGCCAACATCTGTAGTTTCCTGATTTGCTAATTTTAGCCATTCTGACTGGTGTGAGGTGGTATCTCACTATG
>CM052808.1:37405629-37452622 GCA_028533885.1 Nasua narica | reverse complement strand
CCAGACCTCTGGCCTAGCCTCTGGAGCAATGTCCCTCAGCGGAGCGGACTCTAAAAGTTCCGATTTTGTGCTCCGCGGCTCTGCGGCTGCAGGGAGCCGGCCCCTCCCCCCGCGGTCTCTCTTCCCGTCGCTTTGGAATCACTTTTCCAAACGTCCTACCTTTCCGAAGGTGGTCGATTTTCTGCTCCTAGAATTGCTCGTCTTCCTCTCTTCTCCCTCCTGTTGAATATGCTGGCTTTTAGAATGATTTATTATCTATCTAGATGAACTTCTGGGATCCGACTCTATCTCAACCTCCTACTTCTCCACCATTTTGCTCCCCATTTATGTGTCTGTTTTTTGTGCCAGTACCACACTGTCTTAATGATTACAGCTTTGTAATAGAGCTTGAAGTCTGGAATTGTGATGTCAGTCAGAGAAAGACAATTATCATATGATCTCTCTGATATGAACAATTTGAGAGGTGGGGTGGGGGAGGGAAATGAAACAAGATGGGATCAGGAAGGAGACAAACCATAAGAGACTCCTAAACTCACAAAACAAACTGAGGGTTGCTGGTGGGTAGAGGGGTAGGGACAGGGTGGCTGGGTTATGGACATTGAGGAGGGTGTGTGCTATGGTAAGTGCTGTGAAATGTGTAAGCCTGATGATTCACAGACCTGTACCCTGGGGCAAATAATACATTATATGTCAATAAAAAAAAAAAAATGACCTCTCTGCTTTCTGCCCTGCTCCCTACATTGTAAGCTCCTTGAATACAGGTCCATGTCTGCTTATCACTCTCCTCAGTGCCTCCCTCAGAGCCTGCCCACAGAAGGTGCTCTGGGTGTGTTGGCCCGAATGGACTTTAAATCCTCGACACTTGCCAACTCTGTGGTCTTGGACTCTGAGTCTCAATTTGTGTAACGATAAAAATCGAGGGTATAATACCAAGGCTGTTTTAAAAACGAAGCACAGGGGCGCCTAGATGGCTCAGTCGTTAAGCGTCTGCCTTCGGCTCAGGTCATGATCGCAGGGTCCTGGGATCGAGCCCCACATCAGGCTCCCAGCTCAGCGAGAAGCCTGCTTCTCCCTCTCCCACTCCCCCTGCTTATGTTCCCTCTCTCGCTGTCTCTGTCAAATAAATAAAATCTTAAGAAAAGAAAAGAAAACTAATGCTTTAAAAAAAGACCAAAAAAAGAAGCACGGGGGCGCCTGAGTGGCTCAGTGGGTTAAAGCCTTTGCCTTTGGCTCAGGTCATGATCTCAGGGTCCTGGAACGAGCCGCACATCGGGCTGTCTGCTCAGCAGGGAACCTGCTTCCTCCTCTCTCTTTGCCTGCCTCTCTGCCTACTTGTGATCTCTCTGTCAAATAAATAAATAAAATCTTAAGAAAAAAAAAAGCACAGTTAAATTTATAGCATTTAGCACAATGCCTAGCACACGTTGGATTCCCAGGGGAGGGAGGCCATTATCAGTATTACGATTTCCTATAAAAAAATCTTGTCCTAGTCCCCATGTGAGGCTCCACTTATCTTCTGACAACCGGAGTTTACTTTTCCCTAAGACCAAATCTCCGATTTATACACATGGTGTTCATGAGGTTCCCATCTTATTCTCTTGGCCCTTCTTTGGGTCTTGAGAACCTTGTTGGTACGAGTCCCTGGGATGCCTCGGTTCCAATTCTGGCACGGTAAGCCTTCAAGGCTCAGCCGGCTTACCAGCTAAGTCAGAAGATAGGAAGTGTTGGGGGCTATACATTCTGCCCAAGGGTCTTGGCGAGTGAAGAGGGTCTTCCAGTGAAAAGACTAGGGAATCAGTTGCAAAGATGGCGCCAGTGTTCACGGTTCTTTGTGCCCATTTGCAATGTGATGGCGCTATTTCACCACTGCTTGCACCTGAGCCAGCCCTGTGACTTCTTTGGCTTATAAAGGCAGTGGAAGTGACACCAGTTTTGAGCTAAGGCCTTAAGAAGACTTGTACTCTTCTACTTGCTCTCTCAGACTCTTCTCTGAACCCTCTTCTCCACCAGGCCTTTTCCTTGGCTGCCGAGTACAGTTCAGCAAGATTCCTGCCCAGCCAGTTTAGCGAGGAGCCCTCCTCCTGCCCCCATACCAAACCGAGTTCCTGGTGTTTTTCCATCCATGGGCTCCCTCACCCTGCCCGCTGGCTATACGTCCCCAGCTCTCTGTTGGATTCCGAGTTGAGTGCAGTCTCTGTCCCCTGTTACATCTCTTGCAATAGTCTTTTGAGTAGTTTTCCTTGCCTGTTTAACTCTATCCATGGTGTTTCTTTTGACAGGTTCCACCAGAGAACAAGCCCGGACTTGCCTGCTGGAAGAGACTCGGTGAAGCAGGGCTAAGTCCTCCCGGCGAGACCATCCCAGACCAGCTGGCCCCCTTAGCCGACTACGGACACCTAAGTGAGCCCCGTGGAGATCAGCGGAGCCCGGCTTAGGTAAGCAGAACTGTGCAACTGACCCCAAGGGGCGCGAGAAATCGTGAATGTGTGTTAGCAGATACCGCTGCGATTGGGGGTGGTTTGGTTTGCAGTGATACTGTGGTCCATATGGGTGAGGACTGGTACAGTGGAGAAGGAGAAGGTAAGAGAGGCAGAGCAGAACAATGTTTGGAAACAACCGCCGCCCTGAGCTCCCTGGGCCCTGCAGAGTTCATACTGTAAGTTTCCCGGCAGTAGGCATTAGTGAGGGGCAGCTCGAACTCTGCGGCTGCCACGCCCGGGAAGGGGCTGCAGCTGATTGTGTGCGTCCTCCAGTCACCGGGCAACAACCCAGAGGCCCAGGAGGCCGGAGCCTCCGGGGCAGGGAGGGGCTGGCTGGAGCTGGGGTGGCTGCCTAGGTCTGCGCCTGCTGGGGAACAATGGGGAACAACCAAGTCCTGTGTTCCCACATCACTTCGAATGAAGGCAGGGGGACTGAGCGATGAATAGCAGGCTGAAGAACTCTGAAATATCGGCACCGAACACACTGCACACTGGAGTCCCCTTCTGGAATATTCTCCTCCCTAGTCTGGGCCCCACCCTGCCCTGGGCCTATTGTTCTCCCACGCAGTGTCTCTTGCCTCCACAGCCATTTCTTTATTTTTGTACCTTTAAAAATTGGTGGTAAAATACGTGGTCATTTAAATACGTGGTAAAATATGTCTGACATAAAATGTATTCTTTTGACTGTTTTCAGTGTCTGCTTTGGGCATTCACAGTGTTGTACAATGATCACCGCCATTTCTGGAAGTTTTCATCACCCAAGATGGAAACTCAGTACCCATTAGACAGTAACTCCCGATTTCTCCTTTCCCCCAGCCCCTGGGACCTCGATTGTACCTCCCGTGTGCATGAATTCGCCGATGCTAGGTACCTCATGGAAGTGGAGTCATAAATTTGTTCGTTTGTGTCTCTCAGCTCTTTATTGTCAAAGCCAAAGCTTCTGTTTTTAGACATCTAGAAAGCAGCCCACCAGGAATATGCAATTTCTTTAAGTTTTTATTATTTATTCACTTAAGTAATCTCTACACCCAATGTGGGTCTTGAACTCCGACCCCCAAGATCAAGAGTAATAGTCTTCCGGCTGAGCCAGCCAGGCAGCCATCAACACCACAAGTTTTGTTTTTAGACCTCTGAAAAGCATCCCATCAGGGATCTGCACTTTCTTTAATACCTATGCCCCCTCCTCTGGCCCCCTGTAAGAGCTGGGCTGCATGACCGTGACCTCGGGGGATGGGTGTCCCGTCCTCATCAGATCTCCCCACAAAACAAAACAAAACAAATCCCTCCTCCTGACCAAGCTCCTGAATAGGGGCCATGAGGACGCCCGCCCTGCATTTTCCTTTCCGCCTCGGGAGTCCAGCCGGCCTCCCTCCGCACTCTGAGCTGCCAGCTTGCTCAGTGGGGCAGGCAAGCCGCAGCGCACCGAGGGCACCATGGGCCTCAGGTTTGTCTCACCAACCCCCAGACGACAAGGTCTGTATTCCTGGAGTGGCCCCAAGGTGCCCCACCCAGTTTTAGGCCAAAAGTTTAACAAATAACTATTGCTTTAAGAGCAGAGGCCCCTGGCTTGAGGCAAATTGGAATCAGACGGGTCCTAAGGGGCCAGAGCAATCTGGTGGGGACTGAAGTCTGCAGGCAGCCTGTTTGCACAGGTGGATGAGGTAAAGAGGATGATGAGGGAAATGCAGAATCTTGCTAACTTTCCCCCCACGGCTGCCCCCCCCCCGCACCGTACACATGCTCACACACGCGCGTGCACACTTGTTCACACACACACACACACACACACACACGCCTCAGGGACTCATGTTTTTCAAGCCCGAGATGTGAGGGCTGCTCCAGACATAAGTCAAAAGAAGTATCTTCCAGAAGACTCGGGGCTGTGAGCAGTGGGATCAAAGGTGAAACTGACAGGGAGAGGGAGTCTTTTTCTCTCCCTTTTTTGAGAACTTAGCACAGCTCTGGTCCTTTGGCAAGTTAAGGACAGCACCTGGGGGTCACTGGTGGCGCTTGAGGAGGGGAGGTTGCCTTGAGAGACTGTGGGTACCCAGGGGGCCGGGGGAAGTGGGTGGGGAGAAGGAGAAGTGGCCGGGAAGGGGAAGGACCGTCAGTCTGTTACCATGTGTGACTCCCCCCACCCCAGGGGCTCTCAGGTGGTCTTTGATCAACTTTGCCCACAGAGGGGGCACCAGACAGAAAATTCCACCCTGTCCTAGGCATGGAATTTATTTTTATCCTGTGGTAAAGTGGGTTCTCCATTATCAAGAATCCCCTTCCTGCCTTTCCTCCATGGTCTTCCCCAGGTCCCCTGGTCAGGCAAGTCTACTGCCGCCTGTGTGGAGGTCTGCAGAGCGTGGGGACATGGTCCTGGGCAGGAGCAGAGGAACCCCCTGAACCCCTGTCCTCCTGTCTTTAAAATGGACAATAGGGGCACCTGGGTGGCTCAGTCGGTTAAGTGTCTGCTTTCAGCTCAGGTCATGATCCCAGAGTACTGGGATCGAGCCCCACGTCGGGCTCCCTGCTCAGCGGGGAGTCTGCTTCTCCCTCCCTCTGCTCCTCCTGCTCGTGCTCACATATTCTCTCTCTCTCAAATAAATAAATAAATAAATTTAAAAAATAAAATGGACAATAATCCCTTCATAGGTTTGTTGAAATAATTACATGGGAAAAAGATACACGCGCGCACACACACACACACATATGTAAATGGTAACACGTGTGTTTATTCACCATGTGTTTATGTACATACGTCTGGGTACACACACCATATATATGTATCTATGTACACAGGGCGCTCAGCACAGTGCCGAGCACATGGGAAGCAGTAAATATTACTATTATTATTATCCTTGTCCATGACGGCTCTCCACCATGGTTGGCTTTAAGCGGCAGGAGATGGGAATAAATGGAATGTGGCAATAAGGTAAAGTGGCTTTTACATCTGTTAGCACTTACATATCCAGGTGCGCGTGGGACACGCGGGCACCCCGGAAGTCCCCATTCAGGGGTCAAAGAACAGGGCACGTTACATTCTCCAGACGCCCACAAGCCCCAGTCTCAAGTGGTGCTCTGTACTCAAGCCACCGGCCCTTTCTCGGGCTGGTTCATCTTCCTGGATCTCCACCACTGTTCAAATGCTTTCACTCTCTGCAAACGCTTTCCCCGTGTTTGCCCTCCCCTCTCCCTCAGCTCAGATGGGCCTCAGCTCTTACTGAAGGGAAGATAGAAGCTGTCAGATGAGAACTTCACCTTCCCATCTCATCCCAGAAACCAACTCGCATTGGCAGCTCTCTCCCCTTCTTTTTACAGTTGAGGGGTGCCTCCTCTCCATTAATCCCTCCTTTTCTGCTCGCTTTGATTCTAGCTCCTCCTGCCGACTCCGGAACCTGACCACATCTCTCTCCTGGTTATTTGACTCTTTTCTTTCAACTGGCTTGAAACACCCTCAAGTCTTCCTTAACAACAACAAACAGAAACGAAAAAATGCCAAACTTGACTTCTTTCTTCATTCCATTGTCAGGAGTTGGCTCCCCAAATACCGCCAACATGGCCGCCGATAAGCCAGAGCTAGTGCCTCTTGAGGCAGCTGGACTTCGGGGATCGAAGCGAAGCGTGGTTCTCTGAGTGGGGAAGACAAGCTCAGGATGCGTCAGGAATTGGAAGTTTGCTTTGAGGTGAGTCTTTCAATGTGGGGGGATCTAGGATTGGGTCACAAGCACAGGGGCTAGGGTTAAGGTCAGGGTTAGGGTCACACCACAGGGGGCAGCAGGGGAGGGATTCAAAGCATCTTCAGGCACCAGCCGTAAGTGCTTTTCACTGAGGAGTTGAAGGGTCTTTGGGGAAGTTTTTCTGTAGTAAACAATTGCACTGTTTGCTTGGGAGGACAGTCCCAAAAGAGTCAAGAAAGGCTAACAAGGAGAGTGGAACAGCCACTGGCTAACTGGGCAGTCAGAAGTGGTTTCCCTTCTCTGCCTCCGGGCCGAGTGTGGGCTAGAAGGTTTGGTTCTCAGCCTCGAGCTTCAGCCAGAGCTCCTTCCTTCCACAATTCAACCCGTCAAGAGTTTTCTCTGCTTGCTGATGCCATCTTCTCACCTCCTTCTCACACCTCAGCCCTCCAGCCCGACCTCAGGCATCTTGACAGCAGTGCCCATCCTCAGCGACCACTGTGTCTTCCAGTCCCGCTGATACTTTGCAAGGCTGGTCACACACGGCATCTCAGGGCCTGGGTCTCCCGCTCCTCGGTGCCCGTGAGCCTCTGCGCCCCGGCAGTCCAGCTACGGGTCTCTCACCACTGTTTCTCTTCCTGGCAGCCTCATTCTAGTCTACCCAGGTGTTAAACATGATCGTCCCACCAGGGGCTTCCCTCCTCCCTCTAGGCCCGCTCCTGTGGCAGTCCCACGCATTCATGTCGCCCAGCTACCCTCTCTGCCCACATCATTTACAAACGTACGTCTCCATTCCCACCTGCCTCTGGAGCCCGATGTCTACCTGGCCTCTCCTGTGACTGCCTCCAAGCCTTTGCAAGCCAAGATTTCCATAGAAGTGAAGTTAGCACTGGGACAGACGACCCCTGAATTTCAGGGGCTCAGCATAGTAAGAGCTTACTTCTCTCCCATACGCCAGTCCAGAGCCGAGTTCCTGGTCTGCTGCTTATTTCTCCCGCACGATGAGTCAAAGGTCCCGGTTCCTCCCGTTGCTGGCTCCACCGCCTGCTGTAGCTTCAGAGTCCTCTGTGTTTATCCAGCGGGTAGTGTAGAGGAGGAAAGAAGTGCTTTCTCTCTGCCTTCCTAGATTTGATAGCTGGGTCTGTGAAACAAACTGACAACAGGGAGAATAATAGGAGAAAAGTATACAAATGCATTTGTTTTTACTATTATGTGCCTGGGGGCATCACAGGAAAAAACAAAGTGAATACCCCCCAAGATGGGGAGAATTGAGAGCTTATATACTATCTGATGGGTGAAAGGGAGAGGAGGTAAAGATAACCCAGGAAAGAGGAAATGATTTTTAGGAAGGACGAGGGGGGACAGTGTGTGATATATTTGTTGGACTGTGGCACTGGCTTCCGTTCTCCTCTCCTGCAGTGAGAGTCAATCTTCCCCGTTGATGAAACTCCCCAGGAGGGGCGTCTATGACAACCGAGCTCCTTTCGGAGGATCCGACTTTAGGCAGGTAAGGAGAGTGCAGAGAAAGCCTCCCACTGCACTTGCTGTTTTTCTAGTGCCTTCTACTCAAAATAACCGGTATGCCAAAGCGACACATACTGGGGTGGCGTGTCCTGAGCTCCTTCGGGAGGGAAAAGGGGATGTAAAAGCTATACCTGAGTTTTAAAAGCTTTGGCCTGGGAAATGATATTGCTTCGACTCATGTTCCATTGACAAAGCAAACAAACAAAATCAGTCACGTGGTATTATGGGGTTGGATTGTTGCCTACCAGCTCCCAAAAAAGGTATGTTCAAATCCTAATGACAAGTACCTGTGAATGTGACCTTACTTGGAAATATCTTTTTGGAAATACCTTATTTGGAAATAATCTTTGTAGATGTAATCCAGTTACAATGAGATCACATTGACTTAGGGAGGGTCCTGATCACATGACTGGTGCCCTTACAAGATGGTAGAAAGTTGGGCATGCAGATATATATGGAGGGAAGGTGACCAGGTGAAGACGCTGAGACACAGGAGAGAATGTTCTGTGAAGACGGGGCAGAGAATGGAGGGATCCACATACAAACCAAGCCACACCAAGAATTGCCTGCAACTATCAGAAGCTGAGAGAGCTATGGAACAGATTTTCTCTCAGAGCCTCTGAAAAGAACTGACCCAGCCACCACCTCCATTTTGGATTTCCGGCCTCCAGAACTACGAGAGAATAAATGTCTGTCAAGTCATTCAGTCTGTGGTACTTGGTTACAGCAGCCACAGAAACCCAATACACTTGGCCATACCTGGATCCAAGAGGAAACATAGTCCCACATTTTGGTGAAAACTCCGTTCTACCGAAGGGCTTCTGTCACAAGATGGAAGCCTGAACTCACCCTCTTCCCTTGCACTCCTGGACCTCTTTGGGTGCTTTTTACCTTAGTGTAGGCACTGCCCTCCTTGTAGGTGTCTAGGCTAGGAACTTGGGTTTGACCATGACCTCTCCTTCCTCCCCTCCCTCTCCTCCCTCTCTTCCCTTTCCTCCCTCTCTTCCCTCTCCTCCCTCTCCTCCCTCTCCTCCCATATCCACTACCAAGTCCTAAATATCTCTGGGGTCTATCACTTCTCTCTGTCTCCATCACCACCCACTCCCCAAGCTGACACTCGATGTCCCGATCACTGCAGAAGTCTCCTGACTGGTCTGCCCTTGCTCGTGCTTATTTCTTGTTGACCTTCCCCTGAGACTCCTGCCTGAATTCAGTTTCTAAATCTCAAATCTGCTTATGTCATCATCCTATTTAAATGAGTTAAAGATGTTCTATTGTTCGGAGGATAAAGATAAATTCCTCGTGGTCAACAAGGCCCTTCATAGTCCGATTTTGAAGGTCCGTTTGATGTGTCAACTCGACGGGGCCATAAGATGCCCAGACATTTGGCCAAACATTGTTCTAGGTGTGTCTGTGAGGGTGTTTCCTTGCGTTGGTAGACTAAGGCAGGTTGCCCTTTCTAATGTTGTTGGGTCTCACCCAATCAACTGAAGACCTGAATCGAACAAAAATGCTGAGTAAGAGGGAAATCCTCCTGCCTGATAGTCTGAGCTAGGACAGACTCAAATGGAAAGATCCATTCTTCTTGGGTCTTGAGCCTGGTGGCTTTCAGACTAGAGTTTACCCCTTTGGCTCTCTAGGCTCTCAGGTTTTTGGACTTGGACTGGAAACACACCTCCTGCTCTCCTGGGTCTCCAGCTTGCTGACTGCAGATCTGGGGACATCTCAGCCTCCACAGTCATATAAGCCTGCCTATCTATCTATCTATCTATCTATCCATCCATCCATCCATCCATCTATCTATCCATCCATCCACCCCTCCATCCATCTATCCATCTATCCATCCATCCTTCCTTGTTTCCTTCCTCTTGGTTCTGTTCCTCTGGAGAACCCAGACTAATACACTGCCCCTGTCTCTCTCTCTTGTCTCATCCAGAACCACACACCACACTCCCTCCTGATGCTGGGGCTTTGCATGTGCTCTCCCCCTAGAAAATATCTTCCTTCTCATCTGCCCATTTTACTACTATTCATTTTTCCTATCTCAGATCAAGCATCACTTCTTCTTCCCTAATTTCCTTGACTAGGTCAAAGCTCTCAGCTAGATTCTCATTAACACATCATGAACCCCTCTACCATAGGACTTATCAAAGTTATGCAGCCATTGGACTACCTGTCTTCCCTATAGCCCGTGAGCTTCAGCAAGAAAGTCACCGTGTCTGTACTAACTACTTCTCACTACTGTGCCCCAGCACCTAGCACAGTGCCTGGCCAAAAGAATGTGTGGATCGAGTCTTGCCACCATTTTGGGGGAACATCTGCTTGGAACCCATGAGCCAGAACAGTGATAGACAGTTATCCCTGTCCTGGGTTGGAGAAGGGGGAAGGGACAGGTGAGGAATAGATGTCTTGCATGCAGGGGTTTCTCTTTGGGGACCTGTCACCCACAGCAAGGGCACCAGTCAGAATGGAGGCAGAATGAAGGCCAGGGGCAAATCAGGACAGATGCTACATAATTGCTCCAAGGACACAGACATCCCTCAGAGCATCACTGAAACAAGTCTTCTGAAATTACCCATTTTCTCTCCTTAAGGCTTACTATGGACTAGATTGCTGTGTCCTCCCAAAATTCATATACTGAACCCCTAAATCAGCAATGCAGTGTTGGAGATGGAGCCTTTGAGGGTAATTGGGTCATGAACATGGGGCCTCCATGAGGGGATTAGTGCCCTTATAAGAAGAAACACAAGAGAAGTGCCGGGGTGGTTCAATCAGTTAAGCATCCAGCTCTTGATTTCAGCTCAGGTCATGGTCTCAGTGTCATGAGATCGAGTCCTATGTCATGCTCTTTGCTGAGCGCTGAGCCTGGAGCCTGCTTGAGATTCTCCCTCGCACTTTGCCCCTCCCCACCGTCCCCTCACCTGCACACTCTCTCTCTCTTTCGAAAAAACAAAAACCCACAAGAGAACTTGCCCCTCTCTTTGCCCTCTGCCGCGTGAAGATAGCGCGAGAAGAGGGCCCTCACCAGTCCCCAGCTCTGCACGCGCCTTGATCTCGGACCTCCCCGCCTCCAGAACCGAGAAAGCAACGCGTGTTGTTTAAGCCGCCCCGTCTGTGGTGCTTCTGTTCTAACCGCTGAGACAGACTAAGACAAATCTGCATTTTATTTCTTGAAAACGCCAGAAGTCCTTTGGTGCCCGAAATGACCGGAATAGGGGATGGCTCAGTAAACGATAGTGTTTCAGGTCAAAGTGAAAGGGGTGTCAGGATTCTGAAGAATTCTGAAGTACCCACGTACGGCTCGGCCCTCATGCCAGACCCGGAAGAGGCATCCCCCGCGTGCTTTCTCCCGGGATCTACGGCTCCGAGGCCACACGTGAGAGCAGCCGTGGGCCAGGTTCCACCTACGTACTTAAGGTTCACTGTCTGCTGGGCCCCTCACGGCCTCCTGAGAGGAAAAGGCGGCGTCAACCCCATTGCTTCCACAGCTGAGGTCTGGAGCTCGGGAAGGTTCCCGCACTGGCGGCGGCTCACTCGCTGGTGAAGGATAGCAGGGAGCACTGACTGCGAGCTTGCCCCTGTGACGCCAGAGCCTTTCTTTGAACCACTTTTGTGTGCTGCAACCCAAGCGACGGCCTGCGAGGGCGGTGGTTGTTTAAAGAAGGTTTCGAATCGTTATTAAGACGGTAGCCTCATTTTATCTCACTGGGGGAGAGAAACCACGGGAACGTGCTGTGTTCTTAATTACTGTAATATGTGCACGTGTACACACACAATGGAAGGGAACATGCTTTCCAGAGCCTTGCTACTAAAAATACTAGAAATGTGATGGGTGGTCCAGCAACACCGGGTCCCTAGAATCTCGGGTGCCCTCCTAGACCCGGCGCCTCAACATCTGCTTTTTTTTTTTTTTTTAAAGATTTTATTTATTTATTTGACAGAGAGAGATCACAAATAGGCAGAGAGGCAGGCAGAGAGAGAGGGGGAAGCAGGCTCCCTGCTGAGCAGAGAGCCCCACGCGGGGCTCGATCCCAGGACCCTGAGACCATGACCCGAGCAGAAGTCAGAGGCTTTAACCCACCGAGCCACCCAGGTGCCCCCTCAACATCTGCTTTTTAACAAGCGCCCTGGATGTTGCACCTCAAGCAGCCCCGCCAGGCTCAGCCTGGCCTTCCGGCTGCTCCCTGCGGCCACCCCTCCCGCTAACGGCTAGGACTCTCAAGCTTCCGAACGTAGAAAGACCGCTGGGGAACTTGTCGCAACACGGATTCCTGCGTCTCACTCTCGGAGATTCTAGAATTCCCAGGCTTTTTCATTTCTGAAAGGCATATGCGTGATTCTGAGGACCCCGTACTTTGATAAGCACTCGTCAGATCTTTAGTTTTCCTGCAGAAAATGTGTCTTTACGAGTAACTGGGCTCTGGAAACTTCTTTTGGCAACAGCAAAAGCCTAGATCTTGTCTAAATTGGAATTGAGAGAACGGTTTCGGTTTGGGAAAGTCTATATAATTAATACCCCGTGCTCTTCCTCCTCTGCTTCTCCATTCGTGTCTGATCCCTATTCAGTTCTCAGCAGCTGGGACTCATGCTTTGATTTAGAACTGGAGTAGAGACTTCCTGAGAGCCATTTTGATTATTCTGCAAAAATAAAAAGCTTATGCTGTCTCTTTCGGGATGGTTGAGTCGGCACACCTTTTTAGATCACTTGGGGAGACCGGATTGCTGTGGCGTGTGAGTGCTAGGGATCCTACAGAGCAAGTAAGCTCTCCCAAAAGTGAGACCTCAGGGACCCCAATGACCAGACAGCTCCAGAAAATCCCCTTCGCCACAGGGTGGCCATTCCAAACTTGGGATGGCCAGAGGTTTCGGCGACATTGACGCTGTGGGATGTTCGATGTGCCTAGAGAGGTTCTCTGCGTTCAGGTGTGTGCTGAGTGCTGAGGAAGCCTGGAAGGGGAGAGGAGGACTGTGTGACGGGTCTGGAAGGAGGAGGCCCTTTGCTGGGCCAGAAAGACAGGCAGCAGCCAAGGACAGGCAGCAGCCAAGCTTTGAGGCTCGGATGGGGCAGGAGATCCCAGAGGTGAAGCGGAGGTGCATCTAGACAGGAAGGAGAAAATGCATGCTACGGGTTGACCGCAGGGTGTGGGACAGCCTGGAGAGCTTGGGACAAAGGCAATTGGGAGATGAGCCAGTGAGGAAAGTGACTGCATTGCAGACTGGGAAGCAAAGGAGTGTCCTGGTAGGGAAGAGGAAAGAAACTTTCCTTCCTTCCTCCCTCCCTCCCTTCCTCCCATTCTTCCTTCCTCTCTTCCCTCCCTCCCACTCTCCCTCCCTTTCTTCCTCCCTCCCGCTCTCCCTCCCTTTCTTCCTTCCTCTCTTCCCTCCCTCCCTTCCCTTCTCCCTTCCTCCTTCCCTCCTTCCCTCCCTCCCTTCCTCCCACTCTCCCTCCCTTTCTTCCTTCCTCCCTTCCTCTTTTCCCTCCCTTCCCTTCTCCCTTCCTTCCTCTCTTCCCTCTGTCCCTCCCTCCTTCCCTTTCTTCCCTCCCTCCCTCCCTCCCTCCCACTCTCCCTCCCTTTCTTCCTTCCTCCCTTTCTTCCTTCCTCTTTTCCCTCCCTCCCTTCCCTTCTCCCTTCCTTCCTCTCTTCCCTCACTCCTTCCCTTCCTCCCTTCTTCCTCCCTCCCTTCCTTCCTCCCTCCTTCCCTTCTTCTCTTTCTGCCCTGCCCTTCTTTTTAGTATACCTGCTGCCCGGAAAGCAAACCCTTTTTTAGAGCAGAAGATTAGGGGCTGGAGGTGGGCTGGGGTAGAAGGAACACAGAAGAATCTAGGCCCTCAGGAGACCCACCTGGGAGCTGGCAGCAGGGCTGGGTAGAGGGCGGGGAGCATCCCCTCCAAAGAGCCTGTCTGGATTTGGATCTGATGGGTGTAGAAGCTGAGGGGACGTGTGAACCGCCTTGGCTTGGGGGCATGTCATGTCCACTCCGAGTGTTATGTGCTGGACTGTGTGCCCCCTGAAGTCCTGTGTGGAAGCCCTAACCCTCAGGGGTCCGAAGGTGACCCTGTTTGGAGACGGGGCCTTTAAGAGGCAGGGTAGGGTCAATGAGGCGCATCTGGGAGAGAACTCATCCAGGCTGCAGTCCTTACTCGAGGAGGGAATTCTCGCCCGCTGAGAGGGGTCAGAGATGCGCAGGCGCGGAGGAACGGGAGAGGAGGCAGCAGGAGAGACCCCAGAGGAAGCCAAGCCTGCCGGCACCTCCACCTGAGGCTTCCAGCCTCCAGAACCGTGAGAAACTGGGTGTTGTTGGGGGGCTGGGGCTGCGCCGGGGTGCCCCTGGAACATTCGGTGTGTCCTGGGGTGGTCTGCTGGGCAGTGGTGGGGTGCAGAGAGGGAGGAATGGGGGACGGCAGCTGAGAACGCAGCCCCCCCCTCCAGCCTGGGGGGGTTGTGACGAGCACTGGCTGTGGAGCCCTTCCCTAGGTGGGGCCCCGGTTCTTCATGTGAGCGGTGAGCCGCCCGCAGTGTTTGCACCCGGACTCCGGTGTAGACGCGGGGCTGAGGGCTGGTGGCGTGCGCACCTCTGACTTTGGAGACCCTGGTGTCAGGCTCTGTGCAGACGCAGTTGCAGGGGTGGGGGGTCCCCACTCTCTGGCCGTTTGTCACAGTGGGGGGTGGGGCAGCCCGGCCCACGCTGCTCAAAGCTGCCTGGTCCTGCTCATGGGAAGCCTCTGGAAGGGAGGAGGCGAGGGGGAGAGAGGCCGCCTGGCAGGGTGAGCCCTAGGAGGACTGCGGTCCAGGTGAGATCGGCCGGAGTCGTGGAACTCCCCCCATCGTGGTGGGGGCCGTGGGGGAAGCCGATAGGAGGGCCTCATGGTCTCCCCAGGATCCTGCAGTCAGCACCTGGGGGGGTCCTTTGGCTGAAGGCAGCAGCGAGGCTCCTGGGGCCATTTGCAGGCCCACAGGTGCGGGAGCTGCCTCGCCACGGCCATCACCGGGTTCCGAGCTGCAGCCCGCACCCCTGCGCACCCAGCCGCCGGTCGGGCAGGGATGCGAGTCCCTGGGGCGGGGGGGGGGGGGTGGTGAGTACGTGAGTGAGTGCAGTACCCCTGCATCCCACTGGAAAGGTGGACTCTTCAGGGCTCGCTCGGGCCGACAGCAGGCGTGACTGTGCGCTGTGACCCAGGCGGGGCACACAGGCTGGCAGACTCCGTGCCCCCGCCAACTCCACGCCCCCTCCCCTGCGGCTGACACCCGCCACACGTGACCGTGTGCCAGTGGGTGGTCTCTGGGTCATGAGAAAATGACAGCAAATGCTGTGTGTGTGTGTGTGTGTGTGTGTGTGTGTGTAAGTAAGCATGTCTGTGGGTGTGACCGTGCGTCTGTCCGTGTGCGTGTATCTGAGTGTGGAGGCAGGAGGAGTCCCTGGTCCCCCCGGAGGGCCCGTCTGGCCTGGCTGGC
This sequence comes from Nasua narica, assembly GCA_028533885.1. Taxonomy (NCBI): domain Eukaryota; kingdom Metazoa; phylum Chordata; class Mammalia; order Carnivora; family Procyonidae; genus Nasua; species Nasua narica. The sequence continues at coordinate 37,437,499 of CM052808.1, read as the reverse complement.
GGGAGGAGGGGGCCCAGCCACAGCCTGGGGAGGGCGAGCAGGTGCCTAGGCTGGGCCCTGTGGCTCAGGCCGCCCCCACAGGGCCGTGCTCCGTGTCTCTCCGCCAGAGTGGGAGGGCTGAGGCGCCCCCTCAGCCATGAGAGCATGGGGGGTGCTTCGTCCTCAACCGTGTAGCCCCCGCTGCTCATCACCCCAGCTGCCCTAGGGCTCGAGCCATAGCTTCTCACCAACCGCATGGCCCCGTGGGCCTCCTGGAGTTGTCCCCTAAAAACTTAGGGTGTCCTTTGGGGGCTGGAATCCCTCACGGCCCGAAAAGCATCCATGTCCCATCAGGCCCGAGAGGTACCTTTGGGAGGTCGACAGGGTGCTCCCCACCGCACCTCAGTAGGACTAGGGCTGGGCTGATGAGTGGGGCCTGGAATGCAGGGTCTAAAAAAAAATTATTTAGAATGAGCAGTTCTGGCAGATGCCATCAGCCTCCCTGTAGGGCCCCCCTGGATTTTTTTTTTTTGTCAACTTTTAGGATTGTTCAAAGCCCCTCAGAGGGGAATGACCAAGAACTTAGGGGTTCCAAAGGAATGCCCATTTGGTGGGGAGGGGGCCTGGACACCACCAGCGCCTCGAGGAGGGCTGTTTTTGGGGTCAGATTCATTGTAGCCGAGCTGATTTTTTTTTTTTTTTTTTTAAATGGCGTGTGATCTTCTTGACTGTGCTCCCTCATTCTTGATGGTTTTATGGGACAGTTTTCACTGTTTCCAGAATGATTTGGAAATCAAGAATGCTTGTTTTCCCACTTGCTCATGCTTGATGAAACCCCGTGGTCTCGTCTGCCAGCTGGGGGTGCCAGCTGGGGTTCGCCCTTGCAACGGGGGGGGGGGGACAATAAAAGTGATTTCAGAGAGGAAACAATTTCTGGAGGTGCGGACAGGTTAAGGGACCAAGAAGGCCAAGAGCCCTCAGGACCAGCAGGGTCCCCTGGGTGGGGGTTGGGCTGCGGAAGCACAGGGCTGGACCTCCCTGTCCTCCTGCTCCCCTCCCCCTTGGCAGAGTCGAAGCGGCGGCTGGAGGGCAAGGGCGCTTGGGCAGTGTGGTCCGCGGGGTCAGAGCTGAGCAAGACCCGAGGATTGTTCGGGTCTGATGGGTTGTTCTCCCGATGGGGTGATTGTTCTGTGATGATGGCCCATTAGACTTGATTCCGTGCCCCCATCTGGGGCTGAGTGCTCGCGGACGCGGGGGTGGAGACTGTTGCGGTCCCCTGAGCTGTGTGGTCGAGGGTAGCAGTGGATGACCGTGAGAGTGTGTCTGGGCCCATCTGACAGGGCCTGTGTTCTGCAAGTGACATTCGGGGGCTGAGGCGTGAAGTCTCAAGCCTCTCCCATTCCCTAAGCCGTTCTCTGGGCTCCGCTGTGATCTGGCCCTTCCTGCCAGCCGACCGCCTGCTGGACGTGTACTTGGCTCAGCGTGGAGAGCAGCAAGTGTGTGTTCGCTAGTCACATCGTGAGGGCGGGCTAGCAGCCAGGGAGCGTGCAGGGTCATGACTAAAAGGGAATTTGTGATCATCCTAACACAGTGGAAAACCCATACATGAGCGGCGAGAAGCTGATGGGTCGAATGTTGGCCACCAGCACTGGTGTGTTTCACACGGGGTCTTCCACTTGGTTGCAAAAGCCCCTTAGCTTACCGGTGGCAGAAGCATGTTTTCTGAAAAGCATGTTTTCTGAAAAGCCCGTGTTCTCTCAGAGCCTGGAAGTGTGTCCCACGACCGCCGTGAAGGCCGCTCGTATCCCAGACGACAAAGCTCCTAACTTGGCAGCTCCAGGTCCCTTCCTCCTCCTGCACGGAAGGGGCCGGTGGCTGCTGCGTGGGTGGGGAGGGGCCCCAGCTAACCTGAGGGGCCATCGAGCCGGCAGGTCAAGGCCGACAGCTGAGGTCAGCCTGGCTCTGGCCTTCCACGTTCTTAGCTTCTCTGTGGCGACCCAGAGGGAGGCAGGAGGGCTGGTTGGGCTTTGGAATCAGACCTGGATTTCAATCCTGCCTTTCCCACTTTGTAACCCTGAGCTCTTAGGAAAGTACTTTTCAGAGCCCGTTTCTTCCACTATGAAAGGAGAGCATGACCCGTCATTGGACGGCTTAGGGGTCACATGGGAACATGTGCGTGGCGTGTCTCGCACAGGTGCGGCGTGTGGTATGCGCTCGGCGAGCGTGGCATCCTCCCCAGCTCTGCCGCTCCAGCCGACGACGCCCGAGGGCTCCTCACCGAGCCGTCCGGGGCCCTCATAAGGCGTCCCTGATTTCACCCTGCCCATCGTTTTGGTCTTCACTCCTCGGACCAAATAATGGCTCTAACTTGGCCTGCTCTGTCTTCTGTGGGCCAGGCTGACGCGTGAGCAGCAAGTACCAGCCGGCCCCCTTGGACTCCTCCGCTCCAGGCCCGTCTGGAGAATGCGGCCGCCCTGGTGCTTCCCTTGCCGGCTTCTGCCCTCAGAGCTCCCTCTGGAGATCAGCGTCATGGCACCTGGGAAAGGCGCCTTTTACCCACCCCCAGGGGTCCCTCCTCAACCTCTGGAAGCCCCTCTCTCAGGGGCAGGCCCTTGGGGTCCCTGCTGTCACCCACAGAACCCAAGATAAGACCTAATTAAAAATGGTAGGTGGACCCCAGTGAAAACACAAAATGGGAGATCTGCTCATCCGTGAGGTCTTCAAGGTCACGAGTGTACCGCCTTGACCCCCCACTACTGCAATTCTTCACCCCTGGGCCCGATGCCTGGGACGCAGCCCGCCTCTGAATGGGGACCCTGGTCTAACCTGGACGAGGCCGGGTGCTGTAGGCCAGCTCGGCTTTCCAGTACACGAGCTGTAGGTCTGTCTGGTTTAACGCTCTCTGGCCGTGTGCATCCAGAAAATGTTAGAGGCGGGGGCCATATAATCTGATGTCCAAACTACCTTTCAGTGGGAGACTGGTGGTGGTTTTGTTTTTGTGGGTTTTGTTTGTTTGATATTAAAAACTAGTGTCTCTGCAGCTCTATTTTAGACAACTCTGGGTGGTTATTTTTCTTAGACAAAAACTTTATTTCTCGTGTTTATTGAGAGGAACGGTGCGTCTACGACGTTCACGTACACACGTCTTCGTGAAACGTTAGGCTGTGGATTCTGCATTCGCCGCGAGCCCCGGCTGCCGCTCGGCCCGCACTCGGGTAGCGGATGGCGGCGGCGGGCTAGGGCGGAGGGGCCCGGCCTGCGTCTGCAGAGCTCCTAGAGTATCTATGCAGAAGTCTGCGTGGTCTTTTAGGGGGCCTCACATCCTGCTGTGTGTTCCTTTGGCAGTAAGAAGACCATTCTTGTCACCAATTATTTTCTTCATCTACAGCTTTCTGCCCTGTCGTGCCTCACTGCTGCACTCCTGGAAGCCGCCTTTTAAGTTGGTGTTGACCCTGACTCAGGATTCATGGTCTTCGTTCCCTCCCCAGGCCGCCAGCGCTCTCCCGCCCGGCCCTGCTGTGACCTGGCCTGCGACGTCCTGAACCACACGGTCCTCAGAGCCCTCCCGGAGAGGAACTCGGGCCGCCTCCCTCCCAAACCCCCTTTCTTTGAAGGACTTTCCCCATCAGTGGACTGATGGACAGGTAACAAAACTACCCGGCTCAAATGTTCTCAAATGTTCTCCCGCAGATGGCAAGGGGGGCAAGGCGGCCTTAGGCTCTGCCGCTCCGGAGGCAGCCAGAGGGAGAGGCTGGGGGCGGGCGGAGCCGCTGCTCAGGCCTGAACCGGAAACATCTGAGAGAGAAACCGTTCAGCAGCAGGGGCTGTAGACAGTTTTATTTCTTGTTGTTGGGGCACTAAAGGGGAAAGGACAGAGTAACGAGGAGGAGGGAAGGCTCCCCAGCGTTGCTGTCGGCAGTACAGGGCCTGTGGTACGGAGCGGTTTCTGTGCGGTCAGGGACCAGCCCAAAATGGGCCAGCTGGGTGAAGACCACAGAAACTGTAGCAGGGGAGTTTTTAAGTTAAAAACAAGGAAAACCCACACCAAGAAAATGAACAGCCTTGCATTTGGTTGTTTGCTGTGTCTACTGAGCTTTGCCCGGGGGAAACGGAGGGAAAGTAGTGACCTCTACTGTCCCCAGGCTGGGCCAGGCTCAGGCCCCTGGGGCAGCTACTTGTGGGGGCGGGGGAACAGCCCCTTCCCAGGCAGGGCTGCCACTCGGGGATAGAGCGGCTGCTGCCACTTCCTCCCCAGGCGGCTGCACGAGCCTTCCTGCCCGGTTGGTTTCCATCTCTTATGGAAGGATCGAGGCTGCCTGGAGGAGAGAAGCCCAGTTTGGGGGGACGAGCCAGCCAGAGCAGCGGTTGTGTGGGGCGTGCAGCTGGGCAGGGCTTCCCCCAGACGTGGTGCAGGGGGAGAGCGGGAGAGACGGGGCTGAGGAAGCTCTCCCTGTGTTGTGTGTGCAGGGGGAGGGTGGGAGAGGCCTCAGGCGGGTCTGAGGAAGCGGGGCTGGCAAGGGGCTGAATCTGCCCTTTGCAATGGAGGGTGAAAGGGCAGAACCTCACGGTCTTCTAGAATGGTCTGCCAAGTGGCCTCCTCTCCACACAGGCTCAGGCTCCTTGACTCCTTGTCAAAGGCCCAGGCTATCTGGGACGCAGGTCACCGGGATGGCTCTGGCGGTGACCTTCGTCCCCTACCCTTGGTCTCCTCCTCCTTTACCTTTAGAAAACTTCTGTCAAGGGCAAGCGATAGAAGCCTCTTGACGAAAATTATTCTTAGACCACCTCCCCACTCCACAGGCCAAAATAGTTTAAAATTAAGAGGTCTTAAAAAAAAAAAAAAAAAAAAGACCAACAACTTCTTAAGTACATCTTGTAAATTCTAAAAACCAAGAAAACTAACCTGATTTTCAGACCCAGGAAGAACCCTGGTGGCATGTGTCACCCATCGGACGTCCCCCTAAATCTGGCAGGACACTGAAGGGAGATGGACAGTGGGGAGCTCTGTGGGCAATTTCCAGATGCCAGGGCCTTGCTCCTCAGAAAGGCTTTTCATCTGCCAGGTACTCACCAGGGAGCCGAGCGGGCTGCGAACCTGGGTGGCTCATCAGACGCGGCCAATGGCAGACGCCAGGAGAGGAAGCTCAAGGCGTGTTTAGTTCAGGCAATAGAGGCGCTCTGAACACTTCGTGCTTCGTTCCCAGTTTGCCTCATCACCACCAGGTAGGTGGCCCTTAGTGGTGAGCTGATTTAGAGATTGTGTTCGCCGTGGCCCCTGACAAAATCACGGTCTTAGAACTGAATCCAGCCAAGGAAATTCACAAGCACGATATTTAGCACCAAATTCGGTTCAATCTAGGGCTCTGGAGAAGAGGATTGTTCTCTCCACAGCTGTTTCTTAAATTCCTCCAACCTATGCTTTGTTCGAGCTCTGCTAAGCAAAGCCGTGTGTGCCCGGCCTCCCCGGGGCCCTTTCCCTGGGGGGTGGGAGCAGCTCTGAGTCTGGGGGCGAGGGGGGAGGGTGGCGGATGAAGCCGGTACGCAGGGCAAGGGCTGACCGGTGACACAAGGCGTCTACATATACGCATACATGTGTATAGAAACAAAATACTTTAATTCTCTTCCCAGGGCCCCAGGCCGCCTCCTGTCAGGTGAGCTCCAGCAGGCACATGTCTGGCGGCCGCGAGGCCTCCGCGTGGTCGTCCCGGCCGCAGCTCTGCATGGAGAGCGGTGCGGGGCACCGGCAGTCCCCGCCACCTTGGCTCCAGCCGCCGCGTGTCCCGGCCGTCGGGCGCCTCCAAGCACCCGTCAGGTCGCATGCGCCTACTCTGGAGTCGTAGAAAACGTTTTATACAGAGCGAGCACAACCAACGTGCTTATGACGCACTCTAACGTAGAGTACAGGGTACACACCGCGGAGCGCAGCCCCAGCCGTCTCCGCAGCGGGGACAGTGCGGAGGCCCGACGTCAGCAGGTCTGGGGGCGGGAAGGCCCGAGCGCCACCCGCCAGGCCTTTCCACGTGACCCGTCCACACCGGGAACTCGTCCTCTTCATCCCGCTGGCACTAGGAGCAGTCACAGAAACTATGGCATTTCTAAGAGTGGAGGATGTTGTGACCCAGAGGCTACCTAGAACCGATTACTGAAGGTCAGGCTGGCTCGAGAGCCCAGGCAGAGGTCTGCTCTCCGGAGGGTGGGACTGGCTTTGGGGGGGGGGGGGGGCGGGCTGCGGTGGATTCTCTCACACATGTTCTCACCCGGGGGGCGGGTGGGGGGCACAGCCCCGGAGTGCACTTCCAAGAGCTGACACAAAAGCAGATTGGCAAACTTCTGACACAGTGAGGGTTTCTCTTAAAAGCTCTCCCTCAGCTGCTGCAACTTCTCTTCCCCGCTCTGCTCTAGAGGTCTGGAGGGGAGGCCCTGGACCACACCTGCAAGGTTTGGATGGGCCCGGGAAGAGCCCCAGGGTGGGGACAGCTGGGAACCCTTACCAGGGGAAAGTCAAAAGGCCTTCTGCCACTTTCCACACAGGTCTCCCTCTGCGCTCATCCTGGCCAGCCAGACCAGGACTCCCTGAAAAGTTTCCGGTACTGCTTCTACGCAAAAACATGTTGAGAGGAAAGAAGGTTGGTAAGTCGAGTTCTGTTTTTGCATTTCCAGTAGTAAGTGCTGTTCCACGGGCTCAGAGGAAGTGGTCTGTACCCCTCCTTGGGGCCTGTGCTAGGAGCTCTGGATCAGGCGTCTGTAATGGGGCATGACTTCGTGCTCCGGCAGATGGAGAGCAAACTCCAAGGCCACTAACACTGGGAATTCAAAGGCAATCAGTTCTCGTCTATTCAGCCGGAACTTCTCTTCCAGTTTCTGCAACAGAATGAAAGGAAACCATTTTAGCTTTGAAATCAAATTCCGAGGCTTTCTCCCTGGGTAAGCTCTCTATCCCCTAGCCAATGAGTGTTTGTGGAGAAACCCCTTAGGGCAAGACTGTGGAGGAAGAAAGGGGGGCATCAGCTGTACTTCCTGTTCTCAGTCCTGAGGGGGAAGGAACCGAACCTCCCGCGGGCTGCAAGGTCTGCCAGGAGCCTGCTGCACAGCCCACGACTTCATCTCTCGCGAATCCTGCAAGGTCAATGCTACGTTTATGTCCACTTTACAGATGAGAGAAAATGGGCAAAAAGGGGTAAGAAGTTTGTCACAGGGACAGGCTCGGTAAACTGCAACGCTGAGCTCCGAACTCCACCTGTTAACGGTAGAGGATTCAGGCACCGAGAGAAGACTAAAAAGGTACCATATCCTCTACAACCACAGTAACTATGTGGTAAGTTTGGGACTGGGGCAACTGCCTACATAGTTTGGTCCTTTCATTTCGCACGTGAAGCCCCCAAGACCTGCCTTTCAGGGCATCGTCCAGCTGGAGCGCGTGGGTGCGGACGGCTGTGCCCAGCTCTCACCCAGGGGCTCCCCTCCCGCACTCTCTCGCCCCCCCCTTAGCTGTGAACACACGCACACACGCACACACGTATTCTGACACTTTGAATTCTGGAGCTGGGTTGGCCAATTCCTAGAGGGTGCACAACCTGCCGGGGCACACGGTTCCTGCACAAGCTCACCAACCCAAGGTCCACACCCTGACCATCTCCTCAATCTGCCTCTTGCACTCCACCTGCCCCCAGCGCCAGGGAGACAAGTAGGGACAGTGCCTCACCCCGAGTCCACAGAAATGACTCTCACTAGCCAGCCTGCTTACCCTGCCTGGCCTGTTTCTTCCCATAGGAACCAGAGAAGAGACTCCTTGCCTGCAGTCCCCCCTTCTCTTTCTGCCCCCCCGACCAACCCTGGTATTTCCCCACGTGACCCCCCCCAGTGATGTCCCCTCCCCCCCATTCTTATGCTGGCACCCTATCCTCCAGCGTGCTGCTTTAAGTGGGGGGGCTCTGGGAGGTGTTCAGGCTGAGGAGTGCAGTCCTCAACTATGTAAGCAGAGCGCACAGGGCTTGCTCGTTGGCTTTCCGTGACATGCGAGGACCTAGTGAAAAGGAGGTTGTCACAAGCCAAGGAGAGGGCTCTCACCAGGAACTGAAGCAGCTGGCACCTTGATCTTGGGCCTTCCTCACCTCTAGAACTGTGAGAAATAAATGTTGTTTAACCCCCCCTGACTGTGGGATTTTGCTGTGGCAGATGGAGCTAAGACACTTCTCTTGGGAACTGGGGTAAGCAGCTCTCCTTTCAATGGCAACTGCCTCCTGAGCTGTTGGTTTTACTGTATCTCACATTTTCTAGGAATACAGGCATTCCCATATCCATCCAAGATCGGGGTGTCCTCGCTTTGATGGGGCGCTCCTTCAAAAGCAGGAGAAACCACTCAAACCCATGCCTTTCCTCAAGGAAGAGGCAGGTAAGGCCCCAGGAAGCCGAGGTCTGTTGAGCCAAAGTGTCTGACGGATGCTCTGTGGTCACACCGCCCCCAAGTCCCCTTCCCGTAACAGTGGCTTCTAAGTTCACCCCTCAGGGTGTGTGGAAATGGACTTTTACGGCCAGACCCAATACCGGGGACCTCCGGGCTGGTCCAAGGGGACCATCCCTCTGTTCCAGGACGGCCTGAGCTGGGGGCCTGACCTCCTCTGCAGGATGACCAACCAGGCGCTTCCCATGAGCTCCCTCAGCCAACAGGACTCCGGTCACTCACGTCAATTAAATGCTTGACTTCGTGTTTTTTGAGGTCACTTCCGATTTTGGCTGCTAACAGTACACAAGCTCCGGCACAAAGCTTCCGGTTCTGTTTGTTTAACTTTCCCTTGAGGGCGAGCTTCTCAAAATAGACAAAGGCCATGGCCACTGTGGGCTCCTCGAAGCCACAGTCCTCCTGCGCAAGCTTCCGCATCTCTCGTTTCAGACTAGAGAAACACAGGAAGAAAGGAGCATTAGAACTTGGGAGTTTCAGAGGACTCCAAAAAAAAAGACTAGTTCATCCCGAAAGTCTTTCGTTTTTCTCATTCCCAGAAGGGTGACGTGGAATGGCACTGCATCCTGAGGAGTAAGAACTTTCCATTCTATGTGGGCAACAGACTTTACACTGCTAGGGCTCTGCTCCTTGGTGGGACTGTAGACGTCAGCCAGGGATGCAGAAGACCCCAAGAACCCAGATGGTGTCTGAGGGTCTCTGGAAACTAGGCGCAGGGCTGTCCAAAGGAACAGAGGGAAACTACGAGGAGCCCCAGGGTCATTCCGGAGAGACACCTAGAGAAATACACCGGGTCCGCCATATTCGAAAACCAGGGCAGAGGAGGGCTTAGGCTACCAGCACGACAGCCAGTGTACTCAGGAATGCTACCCAGCAAATGGACACAGTGGGAATACTCCATTTTCCTCCCGTTACAGGGCTTGGAACATGCCAGAACCAAATCAGGCCTGCGCTACCCAGCACGTAAATACGGGCGCGTGCCCCACGCTGCACTGGCACACAGTCTAGCCTCCGTCACCACGTGCTAGATGGCACATGCAACCCCAGGCGGCTCCCCGCCAGCTTGGCACATGGAGGTCACCGCAAAGACTATCCAGTCAGCCGCAGGGGCTACGGGGGCCGGATTCCACTCTGGCTGTTTTGCTAAATGCTTAAAGGTAGCGCTTGGCTGGCAAGTCTCGGCTGGACGGCTGGGGGCAGAGAATTCTCTCAAAGCCATCAAACCAACTCTGTGCAGCAGGGAGCTGAATGTTTCCCATTCCGAGTGCCCTGTAACACAACCTTGAACTGCTGAGCCTCAGACAGTAGGAAGTAACGATCCTTCCACTTAAGGAAACTATCCCGCGCTCACGGCACTCGGCAACTCGCGTCGTGAGCTCCGCCTTCTGCCCCGCTGCCCTGGGCGCGCACTGCCAGGCCTGGAGCCAGCCAGAGGCGGGGGAGCCTTTCCTCGCCACGCGCACCTGTTTTATTTCCCTGAACTACACAAGGAACCCACACCCAGCGTGAGCTGAATGTACGCCAGGAGAGGGTCTGAGTGGAGAGGTCAAGCAGATGTTGAGCCTCACGTACCTCCGTATTTTGCTGAGTGTCAACTTAATGTGAGGAAACTTCTCCTTGAAGGTCTCGTTCATGTCCTTCTTGAGGTCTGACGGCTTCACATAGTCGATTACTGTGGTCTGTAACAGAATAGGCGGCTCGGGTCATTCTTTCAAAAAATTTCTTGAAAAATTCATTTATCTGAGAGAGAGAAGAGCACGAGTAGGGGTGGGGAGAGGGAGAAGCAGACTCCCCGCTGAGCAGGGAACCCGATGCGGGACTTGATCCCAGGACTGTGGGATCATGACCTAAGCTGAGGGGAGATGCTTAACTGAGCCACTCAGGTGCCCCTTGGGTCACAGTTTACAATTATGTGCACATTATGGCCAACTTAAAATTTCTGAGCACCAAGCAGTGAGGAAGCCCAGAGGAGAGGCACGGCAAGGGCTCCGCTGAGCCCGAGCGTCTGAAGGGGACACGGGCTCTGGAACACGAATCCCTGCTACAGCAGGGTCAGGTGAGCAGTGTCTGGCAGGGAGGGGGCCCCTCAGTTCCTGTGCCTCAGGCTGGCATTCAGACAGCACAGTGTTGAGGGCATAGTGAGGCTTCAAGCCATACTTGACCATCCCTAGTCGTCTGGCTGTGGGACATTTATCCAATGACCCCAAAGATCAGGTTCTAGAACCGTAAAATGAAAACAGCTAACGGTGCCTACTTCACATAACTACTTAGAGAACTACGGGACACGTCAGGGGCTCTGTGCAGTGCCTGGCATACAGCCAGCACTCAATAAATGTTAACTATTGTTTTTCTCATTGTGGGGAAATGTATATATCACATAAAACTTACCAATCTCCAGAACTTTCATCATCTTGCAAAACCAAGACATACCCCCTTCAACTCCTTATTCCCCCACGCCCACCCCAGCTCCCAGTGGCAACCGCCATGCTGCTTTCTGTCTGTGAACCTGACTCCTCTAGATCCACTCGTAAGTGGGATCATAGAGTGTTGGTCCTTTTGTGGCTGGCTTGTTTCACTCAGCATCAGGTTCTCCAGGTTCGACCACAGTGCACCGGGGGTCAGAATTCCCTTCCTTTTTAAGGCTGGATAACCTTCCATTGCGTGTACATGATGTCAGCTACAAGTAACAGTCCTTTAAACCTTGGGGTTCTTCCTCTTCCCCTCCCCTTCTTTTTTTCAGTAGGCTCTTTGCCCAACATGGGGCTTGAACTCACAATCCCGAGATCATGAGCTGCATGCTCTACGGAATGAGCCAGTCAGGAGCCCCTCCACTCCCTGCCTTCTAATCCTATCCATCCTTAAAGACTGGTTCCTTGGAGCCCCTTCTGAGGACCCGGGTCTTCCTGGTTCATTTACACTGCACGGTATTACCTCTGAATCAAACACAGTCTCCGGCTAGGCCTCACCAGGTTAGCGTCACTCTGCCTCCTTGGAATTCTGCTTTCGAAGGGCACCAACAATGCCTGATGTCTCCTGGCTGGCTGGGGGCAATAACCTTCACCAGGCAGAGCCCGAGAAAGGAGCAAGTGCAGATTCTGCCGAGGGGGCCCGTTCCTGCGGCCTGGCCCCTTCCAGGGGACACGTCACTGCTTTCCTCCACGGCCCTGAGACCCGTGGGCGGCTGCCCGTAAACACCTCCACTCAGAAGCCGCTTGGCTGGACGGGAGTTTAGAACAGGCCCGTGGAAGGCCCCTGGTGTCCCTTAATAACTGAGAGGAGACCAAGAGCCAGCATGTCCCATGCCCGCTGATCTTAACAGCACCTTCATAAGAGCAACTTTGGCGAGTAAAAGCAAAACCACGGCAAGATGAACTCAAAACAGTTCCACCAAACTCGTTCATAACTTTCTCAGGTTCTGGGCGGAAGCGGACTTGGTGCAATGCCAGGAGCGGTTCTGTGGCGCCGTGTCTCTGGCCCGGTCAGGAAGGCCGCCCCTCAGCTGGCCCAGGACGCGCCGTTCCGGGAGCTGCCCGGCGCTCCTGCGATGGGCGGGCGAGGAGCGAGGGTGTGGCCGCGCGGCCCTCGTGTGCAAACACACGCACGCACACACCGGTGTGCGGCGAGAGGAGGGGGGCAAGGGACGTCACGGAGGCCGCTCCGTGCCTCCAAGAGCAGGCGCTTCCCCCGGGGCAGCTGTCCGAGACGCGTTTATCACCCCGGACAGACGGCAGGACGTGCGAGTTTTCATTCAGGAAACAGGCGGCGGAACAGGGAGCTGCATCTAACACGGTTTCCTCGGGCTGGGCCCGCTGGCCCATCAGCCAATTCTTCTGTTTCCGAAATACCCAGCCCTTGCTCCCTCTTCTGCCCCACACCAGGTGTCCCGAACTCTCAGGGACGGCCTCTCCTGCTGGTCCCTGGTGGACGGAAGCCTCAAGCAAAGACTCACCAGCCCTTGCTGGGAACTGAAGCCCTGTGAGCCCCAAGCAAGGATCTCCCGGAGTGGAAAGGGGAGGTCTGGAGCCTTGCCCGTGGCAGGCACAGCGGCTCTGCTCTGTCTTCTACATAGCTACACACGCCAGGGTTTTCCTGCAGCCGGAGACGCAGTCCTCCCCGGATGGGGAGGCAGAGGCTCGGAGCGGGGAAGGGGCAGGGCCAGCACCGGGGGCTGGGGCTCCCAGCACACCGCCCGCACTGCCTTCCTGCATGTCCACAACCACTGGGCTAAGAGAGGCAGGGGAGAAAGCTCGAGACCAGCAAGGTGGCAGCCCTGAGAAGGATGTTGGGCCTCCCGCGGCCCTGAAACGAGGACGAACACCTGGCGCCACTGCTTCACCTAACCTTGAGAACACCGTGTACCCAGAGGCCACCGGCAATGTCCATCAGGAGCGCGGAGGCAGGGGACGCAGAGAGCCAGGCTCTGCCCCAGGCGCCCTGGGAGCCAGCTGCGTGGTGACGCTGCCCAGGGACCTGCATGCCCAGCAGAGTCTCCTCGCGGGCTGGCACCCCGCCACCCTTCGGCCTAGAGCCGCTTCCATGAGGTCACGTTCCCTCAACCCCCGGCGGCCTGGTGACCCCTCCAGTGACTGACCTTCACCGCACACGACGGTCCGGAGAGGGGACCCTCTCCCAGACGCACCAAGCTGTACGTCCCGACTCCCCCTCGGCGAGGATTCCAGATACCGCTCCAGTTCTTCCCGGCCCTCGCACCGGCACGAGAAGGAACTGCTGAAACAGAAGGCTGGCTCCTGTTCTTTCTGCTGCCCACGAAAGTCACGACAGGACTCCCGCACTCCCGGGTGCCTGCTTTGCCACTGGAGACCACAGCACACAGCAGGACCTGAGGCGGCCTGGAGGCGGCGGCACCGCACGTCTGAAACCGGCAGCCCGGGCCCCGATCGAGAACGAGGTTAGGCGGCGGCTCCCCTGGCGGCCCGGCTCTGCAGGGTGGGTCTGGGGTCATTCCTGAAATCCCAACTTAGGCAGTCGAGCCCGCCTCCCCAGTGACCTTGTAAGCGGTCTGGTATTCTGTGACAGATCCCTTCGCAAACTAGCTTGTGTGCATGCCGTTCTTCGTATCTGAACCATAAGTGACGCACACACGACCTTCACCGATGGCCTTGACCGCTACCCTAAGTGATCTCACCTGGAAGGACACGGGATAAGGGCAAAGTCCGTGGGGATCCCCTGGAGGATGAGGCCCCAACGTCATCAGTTCCCCAGGGCGCCGACACTTACCCCGGGGGCCCTCACACACCATTTCCTGACCAGACGGAATTTCAGAAGGAGCCCATGAACACCGACAACCCAGCTCAGCCTGTAGCCCTGGGCCCAGGAGAGACCGTTTTCACAAGCAACCCTGTCCTAGCCCGCCCTAGCTCTTGGGGTACAGAGCCAGGCCCCACTTTTCCTAAGAGCAGGAGTGGACGCGTACATTTACGTCCAGGCCAGTCCTGGAGAGGTGAGCGAGAGTCCCCGGGCCCACTGCCCGGCTCCCCGTGTGGGTGGCACATGGCAGCTGCAGGGACAGCCAGGGCCCCGACTTCATCTTCTAGGTGACGGACTGCCTCTGAGGCCTGGCTCTGCTGTCCAGAGGAACAGAGCAGCCTTCGGTCATCCTCCCCGCGTGGAGGAGGAAGCCTGCTGGCAGCCTCCCCCTCCGCTTGTTTAAGGCGCCCCATTTCCTCATCCCCACGTGGCCGGCAGCCTTCAGGACATGTGGCGGAGGGAAGGGCTCCCCTGGACACGGGGGAGCTGGGCCCAGCACTTCCAGGGTGGCTGCTCTGAGAAGTGCAAAGGCATCCGGGGAAGGAGAAGAGAATCCAGACTACGGGAGGCCTGAGGCCGCTGCACCCAAGGCAGGGGCTCGATGAGGCCATCATTTCGGTCTGCTGACATCGATGGCGGCGGGATTAGGCTTCCTTCTGGGGCAATGAAAGGCCTCCATGACCCAAGACAGGAGGAGAACGGCGGTAAACTGTGGGCGGCAGTCCGGGCAGCTGAGGAAGGCAGAGGATGCTAAAGTGGCTGCCATTAGCCAGCACCATAGGCTGCGCCGCTCAAACACCAGGAATTCAGGGGGTCTCAGTTCTGGAGGCCACGAGTCGGAGATCAAGGCGCCAGATGCGTTCTGCTCTAAAACCATGGCTAGAATCCTTCCTTGCTCTCCCCAGCTTCTGTAGTCCCGGCAGCCCTGGCTTGCAGCGGCAGCACCGCAGTCTCTGGCCGTCACCAGCCGCTGTTCCCCCCGCGTCTTTCACGTGGCCGTCCTCTCTCTGGCTGATGTCAAGTCACGCTGGGTTAGGCCCGCCTTCCCCCAGTCAATCTCGGCTTACCTAGTTTATACCCGCAAACACCCTATTTCTAAATAAGGGTCGCAGTCGGGGGTACTAGGGGTTTGGACCTCCACTGATGTTTTTGGGGCACACCGTTCAACTCAGTGGTGTTTGCTCCTAATGGCGCTGCTACACAGCCTTGCTGTGCTCTGACCCCAGCGGCTCTTCCCAGGCTGGATGTGGCCGTCCCCCGGGCCTCGGTTCCCACCCGGGTAGCAGGCGCTGTTGGCCTTGGCCTCGGTGTGTGGGAGCCCTTCCGGGTTCTTCTTTCTCCACCTCCTTTACTTGCTGGGACGGCTCTGTGGGGGAAGATCACCGACCGCGGAGCCAGAGCTCCTGGGTCGGGCCCCAGCCCCACCACTCAGTAGCGGGTGGCCCGGTGGGGTGGCTCCGTGCCCTGTGCTGCAGGTCCTTCATCTGGCTTCTCCGCCGTCTGCTTCACGTCGGGAGCTGCGGGGCACCCGGAGAAGTGGGGGGCTGTTTCAAGTCCGGCTTAGACTCAGCTGCTTGGGGTCCACAACTGGGGCAGCTGAGTGGGCAGCCCCCAAAGCAAGCATGTCCTCCAGGACCCTTGCTCACCGGCTGCACCTTGAGCCCACTGCTCCTGAGGGCCCCGCACAGCCCCGACGCTGGGTCCTGGAGGAATCACCCTGAGCCCACGGCTGCCAGGTCAGGCAGTTTCCAGAGGGGATGACAGTTCTTGCTGTCCTCTGCTCCAGTGCCTGTTGAGAAGTGCTCTGGAATGTAAGCAGCCACGATTCCCCTGTGTGGTCCTGTCGGTCTCGAGGGTGCCTTATGACCTCTCGAGAGGCAGGATCTCTGGACCACCCGGAAGAGAGCCACCCTCTTTGCAGTGACAGAGGTGAGCCGAAGCGGCAGTCCCAGAGGCTGAGCTGCACGCACTGGGGTATGATGGGTCCCCAGTTACTCCGTCCTTCTGGCTTCAGAGAAAACGAATTAAAAGCGCGGCACTGCTATGTGCCAGCTCCCCTATGAGTCTGACTGTGTAAAGACTTCTAATGCCCAGGTTTTGCCAGCGCACATTACTACGAATCAAAGCGCTACTAAGCAGGCTGTGGTTCCTTCCTGGCCTGACACAGACTCAGTGACCACTGTTTTCAATGCCACCTAATTCCAGGCCATGGGATTTGCCACGTCGGGCTCCTTGTGGCCCAGGGGAGAGGCCAAGAGCTGGGCCAGGCCGCGTGGCAGACAGAGAGCCCAGCCCTGCGGTGCCTGCAACCTTGCAGAGGGGGCCATTCCACTCTCGGGATGAGAAGTGGCTCGAGTGCACGTTCGTGCAGCAGCCTGCCCGCAAGGAAGCCGTGCACGCAGCTGCGTAGAGGGAACAGAGGCAGGTCAACTAGGAGACCATCCGAAATGCACAAGGTCAGGGGCCACGATTCAGAAAGCGGCCCGACCCGCCAGAGATGGGAGGCAGAGTTGGGAAGGCCCGCTGTGTGGCTGACGCCTCAAGTACCTTCCACGAGACAGGAAAGGATGGTAAGACCAGAACCTAGTTATCTATCTGGAAGAGTCTACCATACCTACTGCAGATACAAGGAGGTATCTTTTGCTTTTTAAAGAAAACACTGACTTAGGATAGGCGGGAGGGATGGGACCTGGGCCTCCCCGGGCTCACAGCACCAGACACGGTGCTGGGGGTGGGGGCCTCAGGGGGCGCTGGATCCAATGGGGGATGGTGCGGGCAGGTGAGGCAGGGAGTGGAGGGAGCAGGTGTGCGTGCGGGGTACGGATACCCCAGTAACAATGCTGGAGAACTAAGAGGGGCTCAGAGCTGACAGGATGCTGGTCTGCTTTCCAGAGAAACAATACAAAAGGTGCTTCCACTTCAGGGCCCGGGAAGCCCCTCCTGCCTTCCTATCCTCCTGCTCTCCGCAGCTCCCCAGGCGTTCCTGCGAGCGGCTCTGAACAGATGGGTGCTTGCTGTAGACTCAGCTACGGTTCCCCTCTGGGTCCCAGGAGCTCCTGGGGGCAGAACGTTCCAAGGGAAGGAGGGCTAACCAGCAGTGCCCCCTGAAGCTCCTTCCGGCCCCGAGGGCCCCCGCACGGCTCCCCGAGTGGCCGGGGCTCTCCTGCCTGCCCCACATCCGTGGGCGCTCCGGGCTCAGCCGGGGCCTGGAAAGCGGACGTTCTGTGCTCGCTCAGGTCGTTAAGCCGAGTGGCGGCTCTCGCTCCATCTATCTAAGCACCACCAGCTGGTGGCTCTTACGGCATTTCTCCTGTCCCCTAAGAGGACAGTAAATCACGGGGAAAACTGGGAACGGGCGGAGGGCCTTCACAGCCCAGGGCAGCATCTCCTGCTATTTCTCCCCATCGGGTTCCAGACCCGTAACCCTGGATTTCCTCTCCCTCCCTTGCCCTGAGAGGAGCAGCCCTTCAGTTTCCCTCACCAAAATGAAACCATGTGCCAACCAGGGAGAGAAACTCAGAAAAAACTACTGCTTCAGGCTCACGCCGCCAACATGGAGGGTGCCAGGAGACGCCCAGCAGGCCCACGGTCTTGGGCATCTGTCGCATACAGAAGCTTCTAGAGTAGCGTCTTCACTCACTCCAGAGAACACCGGGCAGGTATGGCCCCGAGTTCACTCACACACACAGGCACACACACAACGCACAGTATTTGGATGTGCTTCTAAATAGACGCTCCTTAAGAGGTGGCCTCCGAGCAGGAGCTGATGAACTGGGTCCGCAGCAGCACGTTAAAGACCACAAAATGGTCACTGAAAGTCTGAGACAAACACACGGAAAGAAGCAGATGCTTCGGCATCTTGCATAAAATACAAAGCTAATATTTCATTTTGTGTTATTTTTGTAACGAAAGATCAAAAGAAAACCACAACACTGATGCAAACTACAGCATGGATGAACCCTGAAAACATTAAGTAAAAGCCAGACGCAAAAGACCGCATAGTGTATGATTCCACTTTTATGAAATGTCTAAAACAGGCAAGTCTTTGGAGACAGAAAGTAGATTACTGGTTGCCTAGGGCTTAGGCGGGGAGGACTGAGGGTACAGGGGCTTCTTTTGGGGATGACGAAAATGTCCTGAAATTGATTATGGTGATGTCTGCACAACTTTGTGAATGTTCTAAAAACCACTTAATTATACACTTCATTATTTTTTATTTTTAGTAGGCTCTACACCCAATGTGGGGCTTGAACTCACAACTCCTAGACTAAGAGCCGACTGAGCCAGCCAGGTGCCCCTATACACTGTGAAGAAGTGAATTGTAGGCTATGTGAATTATATCCAATAAAGCTGTCACATACACACAAACCAAGAAACCCCTAAAGCCAGAAAACCCACCACAATGCAATAGGGCATTTAAGAAGGCATTATATTTTAACACTTGCACCGAAAGCTGGTGGGCCTCAGAGATCCCACTGCCCAGCTCCTACGCAGGGGCCTGGCAGATTTTCCCTAGAGCTGGGGAAGCTCTAAAGCCCTTCCACCTGTCAGGTGATGCCTAGCAATGATGTTATTGTAATGACTTAACCACTTTTCCTAAACTGAATGAACTTCAAGCACCTTGAAACCTGAGGTCCCTGGAAGGAGCCTTACAAGGGAGGAGCCCCTGGGGCTCAAGCTCTTTGCTTCTCTATAAACCCACCCGGCAGACAGGTAAGTACCTACGTCATCAAGATGGCTTTCAGCGGCAAAGAAGTACAGTGAGGGAAACCAGAGGCCAGCCGCCTGCCACACAGAGGGTTGACTTAGCCTTCCTTTTACCGAGTCTTGAATTTCCCACTGCTCAGCATCTCATACTGTGCCGAAAAAGCTCTAAGACATATTTGCACAACACTGGGGGGGCCTGGGGGTAGGAAGGAGGAGTTTTTTTTTCTAGGAGTAGTTAGATTGTAGTACTCAGTAAATGCATGAATAGGCACTTTATCAAGAAGATCAATCCAAGACGTGTCCTCTCGAGATTTAATAACCTTTATGATAGTTATAGGTATGTAGTCAGTTTTCCTTCTGATGTCAAAACAGTCTGAGAGGGATTTCTTCCTGAGGCAGGCAAAGGATCCAGATATGTGTTCGCATAATGTGAACTTTGTTGGCATTATCTCAGTCAGCTCTTTTGCTTACTTTCTCCTCTTAATTGCTCTCCACACCCAGAAAGGGAAAACAAAACCACTACTGACTTCAGCTGCCAGGTTCTAATGATAAACGGCCACTTTCTGGAGAAACCTTAATGACAAGGCAGGCGGCGCACAGAGCAGGAAGCACCCGGTTCGGACTCGAGGCCTCACGCCCGCCCTCACCGCACTGAGAAACACCATCGCTAAGCTAAGGCCCTGTGAGAACCTGCATGTAGCCGGGAGGCTCAACATACTTTCCTACTCTGTGGTCACCGTCTAGAAACTTCAGGGCCAAAACCACAGGGACAGCTGTGACTTGGGTTTCCAGACCTGCCCCAGGAATTTTTTTTTTTTTTTACTTCAAAATTTCCCCTTTGCTCTTTCCCAGGGGCTAATAGTGGGAGTGACTTGCACAGATCAAAATTAAAAACCTGTGTCACTCTGAATGCAAGGCCAGTTCTAAAAGGCTGCCACTTAAACTCTGTACACGACATGCTTCTTTCTAGGCCTCAGGGAAATGTTCACCTCTGGAACTCTCCCACCTTTGAAGGCATGGCAACTGTGGCCATGAGAAGCCTTTTTATCTCAGACTTAGAACACACATGAATGAAAATACACACCTAACCACATCCTGGCGGGTTAACATCACCTACACCAGGACCCAGAAAGGTCGCTACTGGGTATTTACCCGAGAGATGAAAATATATGTCCATGAAACAGTCTAAGAATGCCCACGGCAGCAATATTCACAGCGTCCCTTCCCAGGAAAGCACCCAAATGTCCATCAACAGGAGTGGAGATAAATAAACGGATATATCCATACAAGGGAACACTAGTCAGCAATTTAAAAAAAAAAACAATCTCAAACTACTGATAACATACATGAGTGAATCTCACTCTTAAATTCTATGAAGGAAGAAGGACCAAATAAATTTTTAAAAAGCACATCGTATATGATTCCACTTACATCAAGCACCAGAATAGGTGAAACTAGTTTACGGTGACAGAAGTCAGAACAGGATGGACAGGAGGGAACTTTCCAAGGGGAAAGAAATGTTCTATCTTGATTAAAGCAGAGGCAACAAAGTTCACGGAACTGTACACTTCAATTGTGTGTGTCTGATCCTACATAAATCACACCTAAATGTGAAAAGAGAAAGCAAATAAATGGCGGCTGGGGGATGCGATGGGGTGAGGTTTAGCCCGTCATTTCTGGGTTGTTTGTCTCTGCAGAGGCCACATGACCATCTCGGACCCTGAAATGCCAAGCGGACAGAACACCCGGGAACCCGGGACAACAGCCCCTGGTTCTTAGGCTTGAGGCCTCCCCTGGACTGGCCTCCCCTGTGCTGCGCAGGCGACCGAAGGGAGACGGGCATTGGCAGCAGGACCCAACAGGCCTCGGGGGCCGGCATGAAGGGAAGTGGACAGTGCTGCGCATACAGTCAGCCTGGCACCTGGCCGGCCCCCTCGCCCAGGCTTCCAGCAAAGGCCACGACAGGAAGCTCTAGGGGAGGGGACAGTGAGCTGGCCGCACCGGCTTCACGCAGGTCTGATGTCTGCCCTCAGGGGGTGCCCTGCTAATGACGAGGGCTCGCGGCCCGGGAGGAAAGCCCTAAGCTGGGTGAGTTTGTCTAGGCAGAGTGCCTCCCACCCAGCCACGGGCCCAGATGGGCCCCACTCCCTCAAGGAGGGTTTTCAACAGCCTGAGTCAAGTAACCACGTAGCTCTGTCTACCTGGGTAGTCGGTGCCTACTACAAGCACAGCTCCGTGTGCCTGGGGGTGAGGAAGTACGGACAAGCTGTCAGGATCATCGTTCTACGGGCTTGCCTCCTCCACCTGTGCCTGTGCCCGTGTGCACGCGTGTAGAGGGCAGGTCGGTGACGGTCACTGTGAAAAATACCGATTTGCTACTCGCCCTCACTCACCTCTTCACAAGACGACAGGGGCTTTTCCCACCAAGGCCTGGAATGGCTGCTCCTTCTTACTCCTCACACTCACCTTCAGGGCCATTTCTTCAGGGAGACCTTCCTAGAGGCTGACCTCCACCCCCTGCCCCGCCCCCATCATCTCCTAGCACTTTCCTTACCCTCCTCATGACCGCGGTGATGCGGCTGCTTGCTCACTGACTGACTCCTCTACGCCGTAAGACTGAGGAAAATGCAGGTCGTGGCCGGTTTGTTCTCCACTATATAAGGCCTCAGTCAGTACTGGCTGAATGGGCAAGTTCTGTATCTTCAAGCGAACCAACAAAAGCCAAAACCAAAACCCCCACATTTACTCGTGCAAGCTCGCTGCATGTGAAACGGCCCTATAATGCATGCCTGTTTCTAGAGAAGTCTCCGGGGAGCCAGCGTGAGTCTCTCTGTGACACAGGACGCGCATGGCCGTGACAGATGAGGATGCCGAAAAGTGGATGTCTCACATCTTATCAAAATACCAATCTCTGCAGCCACAAGAGGAGATGTACACCTTATGGAACTGACCAGAAAATGCGGTTCATGGGCCATTTCATTCTCTAAAACACATACTATTATAGGAAGCAGGGGCTGCAGAAGCAACCTGGTGAAATGAAAAATGAGCCAGTTGGGAACATAAAACAAGGAGGACAGGACAATATGCTGACTTGGCGAGTCTTCTAGCACACTGCCCGAGGAGGAGAAATCGCCCGTGTGCAGGGGCGTGCGCACAGAGCCTGCGGCCCGGAACCTCGACGCTCACACAGTGAGATCATTTAAAGCAAAAAATAAACTCGATCTGGCACCAGCCTGCCACCAGGCCTACCGGAGAGGCCAACGCCATCGCCAGACATAACGTTACCTAGAGAAGAGCTCCCTGCCAAACCCCGGTCAAAAATATAGTGCTTCTCTCTGGTTCTCTTGGTTACTTCGAAATCTGTTAAACTGTTGGCCCAAAGAGTCATTTCCATGTCCTCCCCTGAGGCCGGCCGTTCTGCCACCGACCGCTGAGAGGTGTGGGAGTCACAGGCCGAGTGAGAAGAGCACCGAGCCAGGAGTTCTAGCCTCAGCCCCCACTTCCTGTCTGTCAACTGTGAGGGCCTCACTCAGACTCCCCACGCCGCAGTTTCCTGCCCATTACTTAGTAAATAAGGCAATGAACAACATAAAGAATCCTATTCTTACACAAGTCCTGACGTTTCAGCTGTTCCCTCCTTGACATTAGGGTGGTGATTCTGGTCACTTATTAAACACTTATTATGTGCTAGCTTACATAAATAAGGCCTGGCTTTGTAAAAGTAACAATAATCTTAACAGGTCACAGAGTGGAAAAAAAACCATACATGGCTCTGATTCTACTTGTTGTGTTAGGAGGTGGGAAATAAGGACGGAGAGTGAGAAGCAGGGGCAATTTTAAACTCCATGCCTTTGGTAATTCATTCTAACTCTGCGTGGAGTATTAGAATAGGACATATGCTGGAAGCAACTGGCAAGGAGTTCTGCCTGGTGTTTCTCTGATGGCAACTACTTGTCAAATGTTCAGGGAAGAAAGCAAGGCTGGAGGGTAGAACCCCAGTGCTGGGAACTCTCAGTTCAGAGTGAGTGCTGACGGGCCCTCGGAGTAAATGGGGTCCCACTCTGGCCTCTGCAGACGCAAGAACCCCTCAGAGAAAAAGGACCATTTGCTCACTCCCAAGGCCAGGGCTGCTGAGAACAGCATGGGCTGGGGAAGAGCGAGGGAGCCGGAGGGGGATGTTTTGAGCTGCGCCCACCCCCTCCAGGCCCGTCAGGGAGGCAGTGGGAGCATTCTGGGTCAGTGCTCTCCTACCTGGTGCGGTGTGTGGCAGGCCTGGCCTGGCAGCTTTCCCACAAGCCCAGCTCTCCCCTCCTCCCACGGCTCCGGGATCTGCCTCCCGCTGCGTCGGGGCAAGTCTGCCCCGAGAAAGTGCACAGGACCCAGCCAAGCCCCACAGGTGTCTGGAGAAGTGGCAGACCAAGTAGTGGGAAACGGTGGTCAGCCAAAAGCAGAAACCAAAATTACACAAAGGGAAAAACAGGAAGAGTCCACGAAGCCAAAATGGCAAGGGAAGTTTTTGCATTTAACGCCCACAGTGGCCTACCATCACTCTCCTGGGAGAGAATTCCGTCACCCGGAGCCCAGTTCCCAATGCTTGCCTGAAGTGCACGTGGAGGCCTACGGTCACGAGGGAACTCCACACAGAGCCGAGCCTGAGGGGCCTGACCGCCCCCACCCCGAGTAGGGCCTATGGATGTAGGGGCTCAGGTGTGTCCCCCCAGAGCTGGGGGTCCCTGACCCTGAGCTGGTGGCCGAAGTGGTGTATGAAGGCCAGGTGACCGCAAGAACCCCGGCCCAGCCCATGCTGGGCCTCCTGTGAGCGACCCACACTGGGGAGTCCCCCAGAAGCTCCCCAGGCTGTGCAGTGTTTGAACCAGCCCCCCGACGCCAGAGAGCAGCCACCTGTTAGGGTGAGCATGCCTCAGGGGGCAGCACACAGACCATCTCTCCACCGCTACTCACCATGTACGAAGGAAAGATCAGAACTCGCTTGTGCTTGCCACAAGGCCACTGGGGGTCATCCAGGAGATTTGGGTCATAGTCCATGAAGTCTCCCAGGTCGCTACCTGAGGATCCCACACAAAATAATCAATAGGACTCCTGGACTCCCTGAAGCAGAAGCAGGGGGGCGAACGCCAAGTCTAAAGGGAGGGCCTCGGGTCACTGAGCCCAGAGTCACGCTGCACACGCTGCCCCTCAGGAGACATCCCTACAGGCCAGTGAAGGGTATCCCCGGCACGAGGGGTCACCAAACACTTAACATTCTGACGGGTTTTCCACTTTAGAAAATTATGTATCACTCCGCTAGACCTGGGAGAGCACAAAACCTCATAAGCACGGAAGATGCAGCGGGCACTTGCGTTACAAAATGGGGCACCAAGATGGCGCATTTGCTGAACCTGCAGATCAAACGAGTCACTCAAGTCCTGCCTCGAGAGCCGCTCGCTTCTGGGGTAAAGGTTTCCAGGCAGGCTGCTGGGTCCGCACACAGGTCAGTGCAGGCGCCAGTGCCGGCGGGAGCAGAAGGACAGTGCTTCCAAACTCCGCACCTGCACAGGCCCGAGGAACTTCCCCTTCACCCAGAGTTTCTCTGAGAGTGGACACAATACTGCTTCCTACAGTCCTCTCCCTTGTTCGCACCTTACAAAGGTCTGTAGAGGCAAAGCTAGAAGCAAGCAAAACTTCCCTCACGTTCACCATGTTAGCTCTCTCACGCCGTGTTAGCTCACCCACTCGGAGAAGCGCCAGAAAGTTCTCACACCTGATCCAAATCTGAACACTAGGAACACAGTGGCAAGAACCAGGCTGAGATGAGGAGCTGAGTTGGGGGAGAGGGTGGAGGGAGGGCGCAGACCAGCCGTGTCTGCCGGTAGAGATGGCCTCGGTAGTTCTTTCGGGAGCTCAGGAGTTGGTGGCTGCAACATCTTATTGGTAAGGTCCCCCTGTAGCCCGGCGGTGAACCTGTATTGCCTGCAACAGGGCTTGTCCCCAAGTCACGTGGCCTGGGGGATGGGCTCACACTCCATCCAGAGGCTCCTGCCCTCCAGCCTGCACACAGGAAGACCCCCGCCCTCACGGCGCACCGAGGCTCCTCCTCCCCGTGCGGCCCGGCCCTGCCCGAGGTTACCTGTGTCCAGGCTCCCCTGGGTGCTGCCTGCACGTCCTATGGACAGACTGCGGTGGCTCAGGTTACGGAACTGGGAGAAGGAGGAGGTGGAGTCTATGGTATTTCTCCGGGCTCCAAAGGCATTTGTGGGTAACAGAAATTGGGTGTAAGAAACAGTCTAAAAGGTGAAGACAAAAATGGACAAAATGGATTACTCCCAGGCAGTGATAAGTCTGCATTCATATTCTTACATCCGCACTTCTAAAATCCGATGAGATCTGAGAGGAAATTTGTTTTGGTATTTATTTGGGCCAAAACTTAACCTCCACTGACTTGAGGCTGCAAATAGTTTTAATTTCTTACACCCTGCGAATACTCACGTTATATGGTAGAAACATCAGTGTGTTGGAGAACTATCCCAGAGGCCCTGGGATGTTGTGTAATACCCGAGGTATACACCACACGGTCTTTTTTTCTTTTTCTGAACACCACATGAGCTTTATAACCCACTGAGAGTAGGATTCCAGAACCCGTCAGGCCCCAGGAGTAGTGATAAGGGGCTGGGGCCTGGTGTATATTCTGTTGGCAGATGCGATCTCTGATGCTTGTCTCTAGATCACCTCCCTCATTCCCGTGTGGACGTTCGACCTTCAGGAATGGACACAGAAGAAGCGTCTTTTCACCTACTTGGAGAAGCCCGGCTCATACAGCCCTGCTTGTGAGCTCGGGGCTGAGGACACCCGGACATGGAGGTGACCGACTGTTCCGGGAGGGGGGTGGGGAGGTCAATGGCTGTCCCAGCAGCTTCAGCTGGACGCGAACTACCCTGAGATGGCTTCCCCCAATACTTGCATCATCTCCATAAACAGGCTTCTGAAGGGTTTACAAAGACTGCCCAGATCCAGCACCAAAAGGCCAAGTTCATCTTTGACCCTGCACCCCTCAGACTTCCACCCAGCTCCTCGCCGGGATGCAGGTAAGGAGGAATGTGACGGCCTTCCCGCGAGGTGCTCGCTAAGAGACTCAGCTTCTCAGCACCATGGGAAGCCGCCCCCGCCCCAAAACAAACTTCCTAGTAGCAGGAATGCAGCTTGCTGCGCCATCAGTGAAGGCATGTTCCAGAACACATGCTGCTGCGTGTGGGGGGATACTCGTCAGTACCCTGCATTCCATCATAAGTGGCACTGCTGCTGCTATCGCCTCACTGGCCCGGTGGGTTCCTGAGTGCACACTAGGGGGGAGCAGGGACGGGCTGGCCCAGACCTGGTTCCTCCACCGTGAGCAAGGGCCGCGGTCTGTCACGCTGCCTCCGGTCCCGACCCACCGCGGTGCTGTTGGCACAGACTTGCCGACTGGAAGCTAGGAAGCCTTACCTTCCCGTCAGCTCCCAGCTCCACGCCTTCAAGTCCGATGATCTCTTTCAAGCTCACGGCACCCATGGACTGCTTCCCTCCATCCAACTTCAAATCCCTGGGGAGAACAAGCCCAAGAAAAAATGCTTTGGTTTGTACTCAAAAGAGCCGTGATGATGTTTACTACAGAAGACACCACAGTCCCACTGATGAAAAAGAGCACGTGGGCCCCGGCCAACAGGGTAGCCCTCTGACCCTCCTCGGGGCCCAGTGAGCCACACCCAGGCAGCTCCACCTTGTTTCATCCACTTCGATGGAAATGAAATCCAAGCAAACGGAAAGTCTGAAGACAAAAGGCAGGCTCCGAAGCCGATGGACTACTGGCATTCCTCTGTACCAGGCCCCCCAGCTCACGGTCCGCCCACAGGAAGCCACGGAGCATTCCCTGGGCATCACGAGCAATGGTTCTCTTAGGCTCTGGCTGCTGGTTTCATTTTAAAGCTGGCAGAGACCACTTCTCCTTGTCACCCCTTTTACCAGATGAGCGAAATGAATTCTTGTCCTAAACCGTTCCCGGGATTACTGCTGGTAACAAAGAAATTAATGCCACCATAGTCACCCCAGCTACCTCACCAGGGGACCTAGAACATGAGCATCTTTCTATAAAAGAATGAGCTCCAATACTAACAAGCATTCAGTTTACAAAGACTTGCACACATCGCCTCTGCCATTCCTTAAGATGAGCCTATCAGACAGGTATTGCTATCGTTAACTTCTTTGACAGAGGAAAAGCCCACAGGAGGCCGAGTGGCTTGCCAAGGTCACCAGGAGGGGAGGCTGTAGAGACAGGTTTTGCAGCCAGTGCTGTTTCGTGTTGCCTGACTGACACGAGGCTAAGCTGGCCCTGGTTACGCTCAGGTGTAACTGCTCACATTGCCAGGGACACTCCTCACGGGGGTCCTCGGGCTCGGCCGCTGCTTAGAATCACCAGGAGCGCTCCGACAAACCACCGCTGCCCGGACCCCACCCGCGGACATTCTGTTTCAGTTGGTACGGGGTGCAAGCCGGCTGTCTGTTGTGAACACTTGCCAGGGGATTCTAAAATGCAGCCATGTGCGGGAAGGACTGTCTTCCGGTTTCTGTCTCTAGGATGTGGTGCTTGTGAGTCAAAAGTCATCTCAGGCCGGCAGTGTTCTTGCTGCGTGGCCTCGAGAGAGGCCCCACGTTCAAGGGCTGGCCCCCACAACCTAAGCAAGAACAAACAAAACGTAAAGGCAAGACTCTCCAGGACAAAGATAAAGAATTCAAGGAAACAGAGAGGGATGTGAGGAAGAGAGACAAGGAGCCTCCCCTTCTGGGAAGGAAAACAGGGATTCTCTGATTTAGTTGAGCCATCACTGGCTCTGTAAGCCTACTTTGAATGTAGAAGTGTGCTTAACAACAGTTTTAAAAGAAATAGCCAAGGGGTACATCTGACTGGATTTTTGGCTTAGGTCATGATCCCGGGGTCCTGGGATCAAGCCCTGTGTGGGTTCCGGGCTCAGTGGGGAATCAGCTTGTCCTTCTCCTTCTGCCCCTCTCCCCTGCTTGCGCATGTATGAGCTCTCTCTCAAAAATAAATAAATAATTTTTTTTTAAAAAAAGGAATAACCAAAATTTGCATCAAGTACTGCATTTTCTTTTTAAGATCTTATTTATTCATTTGACAGAGAGAGAGGGAGAGAGAGAGAGATCACAAGCAGGCAGAGAGGCAGGCTGAGAGAGGGGGGGAAGCAGGCTCCTTGCTGAGCCCGATGCAAGGCTCAATCCCAGGACCCTGAGATCATGACCTGAGATGAAGGCGGAGGCTTTAACCCACTGAACAACCCAGATGCCCCAAGTACTACGTTTTTTAAAGTAGTCTCCTTAGGACACCACAATACTGCCATGCTCAAAACTCCCTGGAGCCCCTTTGGGAATCGACACTAAAGTCACGGGGGTGGGGGGAGGAAGCAAATAACCAACCCATCCCAGTCTGCAAGCTTTGTATTTGTGTGTATTTTTGCTCTGAACACTATTACCTGAATCAGTGCTTTCCCCCCAACCTACTGACCAGACTGTAAATGACTTCAAATAATTCCAGACATCAAGCTTGCCCACTAAGGATGGCATAGAATAGGACAGTAACTCACAGAGTTGTAAACGCTCTGTTAGAAGGCACAGAACATCCACCCCATTCAGAGCTCCAAGCATATTCTGAGCAATGGGAGTACTTTCAGGATGTGCCTGCGTTCTCCTGAGGCGGGGGCTCCTCTGCGGGGGGGACTGTGAGATCCCGGATGATTGACGTCACGTCACTTTATAAACATGCCCTGTGAACAAAAATCTGCATTCCAGGTACAGATCTCCAATCTGCAGCTGGAAGGACCACGCGAGCAGGCGGGGAGCAGAGGGGGGCTCAGCAAGGCCACCAGAACCTGGGATGGCCCGTGCCAGAGACCACCCACGCTGCTGCCCTGCCTCCTGCGGGAGCCATCGGGGCTGCCAGCTCTCACTAAGGGAAATGCCAACAGAGCAAGAACCTGAACCAGGCAACGAGGCAAAAGTAGCCGTGGCGGGCAAGGAGAAAAAGGACAGCTGTGGGAGCCCAGGAGGGGAGCGGGTACAAAGACAGCAGCGCCTCGCATTTCATGAAAGGACCTCCGGCTCGCTTCCGGGACGTCCTCATGGCCCGAAGCGCACCCCGGCGAGCACAGGCCTCAGATTCCCAACTCCCAAACAACTGTCTCCTTGTTTCCATTTTGCCAGACAGAGCATGTTATTTAGGGCTGAAACTAATTTAAAAGCAGGACCTATCTTCATGGGGTAAGAAAACCCAAAGAAGTAAGGATATTAAAACATGCCCATTTTAAGCGCGCTCCTGAATGGAGAGCCAGCCGCAGGCAGGGACGGAGGCTCACTCCATGCTCGCGTCCTAGCTACACAATGTCTGATGTGCAGCATTTACTTGAGGAAGCCTGGCTCGCTGCTGCCTCACCAGCGCGTGTTTATACAGATGGCGGGGACGAGGGTATTTTTCTATCGCGTCCTGTACCATCGGTCTCAATTTGCTCACAGGCTCCTGCTTCCCTGGGCAGCCCTGCCTTTGCCAGGGGGCCCCTCCATGCTGATGTACGCAGTTCACAGGACGAAACCGGCCACGCTCAAGCCACACTCCCCTTCCCGAGGCCGCCCCGAGGGAAATGGGGCCTAACACGCAGTCAACCTTATGTGCTCACACACGGCTCGAGAGTCCGCTCACGAGGTCAATCCCAACACGCATTTAAACAAACGGGTTCTCAGATCCAGGGAGTATTCTAGTACCTCGGGACCCTCCGGACCACACGGAAGGCAAAGGGTGACAGGCAAGGCCCCACCACACGTGACCACAGGAGCCCGTCTCTCGAGAACGACCGTGCAGGTCTGCTCCCTGCAGCCGTCACTTCCCACGGCCCTCTGCTCGTACCAGCCTCCTGTCTCAGGAACTGAGGCCAAGCCGAGTCAGAAAGCAGGCTCGGAGAGCAGTGGGTCCACCCGCTCCTAGGAAAAACACAGACTGCTCCTTCCAGACCAGCCCCGTCCGACAGTGCTTCCTGCAGGGACGGAGACATCTCCGTCTGGGCTGTCTGATGTGCCAGCCACCGGCTCTAGCTGGCAACTGGCGGCTTGAAGAGTGCTGAGCTGACTGGGGAACTGAATCGTTCATTTTAGTTCACTTAGTTTTTATCTTTTAAGATTTTTATATCATCTCTACAGCCAACGTGGGGTTCACGTTGGGGTTCGAACTCCCAACCCCAAGATCAAGAGTCACATGCTCTACTGAACGAGCCAGCCAGGCGGGCCTCATTTTAGTCCGTTTAAATTTAAACAGCCAGCTAGCGAGCTAATCACACGGCTAGCGGCTACTGTACTGGACCAGGGAAGCCTTCCTGCCAGCGGCCTGGCCATTGCCTCGGGGTGTTTACTTCTCAGGCCCGGCTCATTGGGAAGGAGACTGTGTCCGGTGTCCCCGAGGAGGTGAGAGACAGGCAGGACCCTGCAGATGGAGCCAGCCCAGGACCACCCTCCGTGGGGGGGAAGGGGTGACTGTGGGACTTGTGCCCAAAGGGGGCCCACGGCCTGCACCCCTTCGACACTCCGGAACAGGGCTCCTGGCAGTGATAAAATGCACGTCCTAGGTGAGGCACAGAGCAGCAGGGCCCCCAAACCCGAGGCATGAGAGAGACTCCAAGTCCTTTGCACATTCTGGTGGGGAGAAAGGAGGTTGCCCAGTGATGATGACGTTTTCATTTCCCTTCGGTTCTGGGGGGAAGGGTGGGGTGCTAATAGTCCATATTAAGATTTTTTTTTTTTTAAAAGAAGAAATGAGACATTTCCGGCACACCACATCTGGTGCCCTAACTGCTCCCTTTGAACTTCAAAACCTCATCCACGTGGTAAGAAATAGAATTGCTCCAGAAAATCCACAGCTTCATGGCAGTGGCTGAGGGCAAACTTCCCATTTTTTCCTGCCTCCCATTCAAGAAGACGTTGTCCCTAACTTCCGGGATGCCGTTTTGGAGGCACTGAATTAAGAGCACACTTGCACGTCCGCCGATCCAGGCACAGATCTCATCTAAGCTAGGTCGGTATGTTGGTTTACTAGCTTGTTATTGTCTCTATATTAAGATTCTTGGCATCTGAAAAAGGCACCTTTCACAAAGAGGCTGACAAACTTCTCTAGGTTCCTCAGCTAAGTGTTCTGCCAAAACCTTGTATTCACACGGGCCACACAAAAACGCTGTTATGTGCCCATTTTGACCTACGTACACAGTGATTTCACACCGTGCCACCTGACTTACAGATAAGGCAGCTGCTCGCGACTTAGACGTGAGTGTAAATCAAGCAAGAGGCTATGGTTCCCACGAGCCGCGGTCTGGGGGGCCAGGGAGAGCTGCCTCCTCTTCCTGTAGGGAAGGGAAGGGAACTGTGAACGGTCCTGCTGCTTCACCCAGAAAGAATCTTTTAAAAACTTCAGTGAAAAAGGATTAAGCAGAAGTCCCCGGGAAAGTCGTGATAACATCTTGATGTTTTCTAACATCATCGTCCTGAATTCTCATTAAAATGGTGTATGAAAAGAGAAATATCTGTTTGGCCCAAAAGCCGGCATGAACGCTCCCGGAGCAGGAGAGAGAACTGGGGAACACGGGCTGCAGCTGTAAGTCACCGAAGCACACTGAAGTCGCACTTTCCAGTTTCTTTGAAAAGCCTACATTATTTTCCCCAGATACATGCAGAGTCCAAATATTCATACTGTTCCACCTCCTTCTAAAACTGGCATGGAGGCAAGTTCCAATACCGTACGTGGATACCGGCCCAAACTGCACGCGCTGGGTTTACAAGCCGCAGCTTGCCCTCCCGGGCGGCCGCGGCTACGCACAGGGAAGGGTCTCGCTCGGACCGAGGCACTAACGGAATCAGCAGTCAGGAGCCACGGACAATGCAAGGGTCTGTTTCCTTCTCTTCCGCAGGCCCGGGTGACGCTGGAGCTCAGACCTACTTAGCTGCAAGAGCTCATTTCTCATCTATTCAAGTTTCTTTTGCAGAGGCTGTAAGCAACAGACACACTTTGAAAACCCAGCACAAAGGTTTTCTTACAAAGTCTGGCCGGTGGGGATGGGGGTGGATGGGAGACGGTTTAAGGCGGACGGCGCAGGGGCTCCCAGAAGATGGGGCGGGCAATGAAAACAGAAGATGACAATGCATTTGGGGAGACAGCCAAGCGGCAGCTATACCCCTAAGCAGCGGTGGGGCGCCTGGCTGGCTCAGCTGGTTGAGCGACTGCCTTCGGCTCAGGTCGTGGTCCCAGAGTCCCGGGATCGAGTCCCACATCGGGCTCCCGGCTCCACAGGGAGTCTGCTTCTCTCTCTGACCTTCTCCCCTCTCAAGCTCTTTCTTGCTCTCTCAGGTGAATAAATAAAATCTTAAAAAAAAAAAAAAAAA
>CM052808.1:37358129-37405529 GCA_028533885.1 Nasua narica | reverse complement strand
ATGATTCTGCAGTTGTGGAATCATCTGGTCAGAGCAGATGGCCAATCTAGACATCCTGGTGCCCAAAGGGGATTAGCTAGGTCACGGCCAACTCCTGATTTCATCCCGTGTAACAGGCAAAATGATCTTCCGTTACCTTTCTGATGC
Source organism: Nasua narica (assembly GCA_028533885.1). Taxonomy (NCBI): domain Eukaryota; kingdom Metazoa; phylum Chordata; class Mammalia; order Carnivora; family Procyonidae; genus Nasua; species Nasua narica. The sequence goes on along the minus strand of CM052808.1, from coordinate 37,405,382 downwards.
TCACGGAGCCATAATCACGGAACTGGTTAAGCAAGATTCCCTATTAAATAACAAGAAGTTTCAGGACGCCTGGGTGACTCAGTCAGTTAAGCGTCTGCCTTCATCTCAGGTCACGATCCTGGGGTCTTGGGATGGAGTCCTGCACAGGGCTCCTCGCTCAGCGGGGAGTCTGCTTCTCCCTCTGCCTCTCCTCCCCCACTTCTGCATGCATATGCACTCTTTCTCAGACAAATAAAATCTTTGAGAAACCAAGAAGTTTAAGGTAAGCCCTTTTCCTGAAGGAGTATATGATTAGTGAACCAATGTTACTCGTAATAAAAGAAAGGTAGGACTTAAATACTTAACACGTGGAAAGTAGATGGAAGTGTGTGAGTAATCCAATTAACTAGCTTCCAAGGCTTTTAGCTTCCAGGATGCCCGAACTGCCACTTGTGATCCATTTAATGGTGCTCTAAACTTGAGACCTTATAATGCCAAACAGAAGCACCACTGGGCACTTGCTCATTAAGGGACAACAATAGTTTAAACACTTTGATGCATAAATAATTTAAAAGTCAGTTAAATATTAATAGGATTTCCAGATCTTTCAAAAAAAAAAAAAGATTTACTGCAGAGAGCAAAGCTTGAAAGCTGGATTAGGAAATACCACTTGTGAGCTGATTTTAATTAAGAGATTATGCATCAACTGGAACTCAGCGATCTAAGTATTTATCACAGTTTAAGAAGTCCTCTTGTCGCCTCTTCGGATACAATGCAGCTGCCATCTTGGATTGGGTCTGCTTACTTGTATCAGAGCAGCGCGTTACACCAGCACAGTTCAGAGTCAATGGAACAAAGCCCAGGGCTGACAGGGAAGTGAAATCAAAGCGGCTTTTAGTCTACAAGGCCTGTGCCTCACACTCAGCGCTCCACCAATAAGCCAGCCCCCCAAGGGTAACTGGCAGACAATGAAGGGGCCTTAATGTAGCTTACACCAAAATCTTTGTCTAAAGGCAGCTCCTATAAACAGCCGGATAACAGCGTGATTCATCCATGAGATCATTCCAGAATCTGCCCCTGTGTGGGAATACGGTTGGTGTGAGGAAAGAAACACAATTTGCGAATGTGTAATTTTCCACAACAAAAAGAGATGTTCTGGGGGAAAGTGGGTAGGGAAGAAGAGGGGGATGGCAGCGGGCATTTAGGCTTCCAGGCCCCCCCTCAGAAGAAGCCATTCTTTATGGCTGATCTCTCAATGATCAACACTCAGGAAATGGACCCAAGAGGATGACCTCATCTGAAAGGCCCCCATGCCAGAGCTAAGAAAGGCATAAACAAATACCATGTGGGCACTGCTATTTATTTTTTTAAGACTTATTTATTTACTGGGACACCTGTGTGGCTCAGTTGGTTAAGTGTCTGTCTTCTGCTCAGGTTATGATCTATCCCAGGGTCCTGGATAGAGTCCTGCATTGGGCTTTTTGCTCAGCGGGAAAACTGCTTCTCCCTCTGCCTGCCGCTCCCCCTACTTATGCTCTCTCTCTAGCGAATAAAATATATTTTAAAAATATATATTTGAGAGAGAGAACGAGAGGAAAGGTGGGGAGGGGGGTGCAGAGAGAGAGGCAGAGAATCTCAAGCAGTCTCCCTGCTAAGTACGGAGCCAATGGGGGGCTCAACCTCACAGCCCTGAGATCACGACCTGAGCTGGAACCAAGTGTCGGCCACTCAAATGACTGAGCCACCCAGGTGCTCCTGGACACTGCTATTTTAAAACATGCCCCCAGAGGTACCCTGTATGGCCCTGGAAAGCCATTTCCTCCACCACATGGTCTCAGATGCATCCGTAGTAAGCGAACCCTGTCACTACCATTCAGTCAAGCCTGGTTATCTGAATGGTCCGTTCCTACACAAACATCACCAAGCTGGAATCATCCAGCGCGGTTATCTTACATAACCCTGAGTCACAAGTCAACTGGGTTCACTGCGACGTCCTTCTGTGCAGATCCCTATATCCAGAAATACCTGCTGATGTCTGTTTCAGGAAATAAAGTGCATCTGGGCACTTGTGTCAGTCCCCCTCTGCAGAGATATCCTGGGACTGGCCCTTAATACAATGTTCGCAGTCTTTCCCGCCCCAGTGCTTGTGTTCCAAAGCTTCTGAGTTGGCCGTCTGGAACTTGGAATGCATTTTCCCACTGACACGATGTTACAAATGGAGAGCGCCCACACAGTGCTCTTTTAGCCTATAACGTCCCCGAACTAGCCCCGTAGTGAAGCGAGAGCTCTCGCTGTGGGAGCAACAGGCCAGAGGGTATACGAGGGCCAAGAAACAGGACAGAGTGGAGTCGCTCTCATGGTTTCCTGGTTTGGAGCTGACCTTCAGCAACACTTAAAGGGGGTCAAGTTTGCATTATTTCCCTCTTCCTCTCTGGACCCCCTTTTCCTTCCCAGGACCCCAGGATCCTTACTCCTAAGCTGTTCCTGTCCACAGTTTCTCCCCCTCTCTACTTCTCAACCCATAAACTGCTTTGCAGCTCCTGGTCCCAGGGTGATGGCAGAGTGGCCGAAGGACAGGGTCGGGGTGCAAGAGGAGGGGGCAGTGGTCTCAGGTGGAGGGGTGCATGAGCTGTTTATCAAGAGGGGTCTGCCTACTCAAGAGAGTTGGGAAACTGAACTTGCGCTTTATTTTGCAAGTGAAGGGTTGCCATGCCGAACCACAGATCTATACCAGAAAAGAGAAGGCAGTGACTCATGTGGATGAAAGGAAGAAAGACTCCATCGGGCCTTGGCAAACCGCTGGCTGAGAGGAGAGGAGCTGGTTTAAGGCTGGGACTTTTCCCAGAAAATAGTATAATTTACAAGCTTAATCCGAGAAGAGTGTTTACAGCTATGGGACGGTTTGATGTTAGTTATAGTGAAAGAGACGGGCAACATCTGTTCCTCTTCTCAGTGACCAGCTTCCAATGGCTTGTTTTGAAAGGTGGGATCTGGCAAAGCTTCTACCTACCAGCAAGAAAGATCAAAACAAAACAATCATCTCCTCGTATCCCTTACAAGCACATGTACTAGTGGATAAGAGGGGGGTAAAAAAAAAAAAAAAAAAAAAAGACTGGAAGGAAACAGGCCAAAATGTAAATGAAGGTTTTGTTTAGGAGGTAAAGGCTCAGTAAATTTTACCTTCCTTTCATTTTCACATACATTCTAGATTTTTAAAAATAAGCATGTACTACTAAGGAAAACTACTGAAGACCAGATAAAAGCAGATCTGAAGACGAATCCCCCATATTTGTAGAAACACAGTGCCGGCTAACTTATCAAAAATCAGACTGAGACTTGCTATGCTGGGGCGGACTTAGAGCGATGAAATAGCTCTGTGACTGGACAAAAATGGAACCAAAGTGGACATTTAATGAGTACCTACTACGTACGGCCTGGCGGGTTGCTCAAAGCTTTCACATGTGATACTTCCTTTAATACTCTCAGAACTCCGTGGCTGACATCATAGCCAGTTTTACAGATGAGTGAGCACCAGCAAAGCTAATTAACTTGCTAGGACTGAGGATTCTGCCAGGATTGCCAGCTCTATTCCATGCAACCTATGCTCCTTGGATTCAGCTGCCCATCGGCACTGAAGGCAGGGATGGAGGACTGTGGTTTTTCTACTGGGATCATGAAGGATGGAGTAAAAATGAGTGGGCTTCTCATTCCCACCCACTTTTCTGGAATAACTCTGTGGTTAGCTACTTTATTTAGGGGCATTCTGGTAAACTTGTATTGGAGAAATGGTTTCTTCAGAAAAAAAAAAAAAGTTCTGAAAACCACAGGACTGAACAGTCTCCAAGTTCCTTCCAGCTCTAAAGGTCTATCTTTGGAGTTGAAGTGTGCTCCTTTCCACTGAACTGATGTGAAATAGCATTACATGGCGAACCTTCTGGGTCATGTATCCTTTAGTGAGTTAGCCTGGGGATACCCCGAGACGTGACAATGCCCTCATGTCGAGGAGGGGCTTCTACATCCTTCCAAGTGGTTTTGCTCACTGAGCTCAGTCAGCCCACGGGCCTGCTGTTATGAGTGACAACTCCCTGCTGTTAATGATTAGTGGGACTTGGGGGCCCAAATGCAGTTTACTTGAAAGGAGCTGGGGCAGCCTGACGCCAGTCTTCAATCTAAGCATGCAAGTCAATCCCAACACCTTTCCAATATGTGCCCCTGATCAGACCTGGCCATGCTGGGCCCCAGAAAAGGCCGGACAGCGAGGACCAGACCACACACCAATGTGTGAAGGTGTGAGTGGGTGGCGGGAAGATACCAAGGCAAGAGCTTCACTTCATCCAACATGGAAAGGGCACCAGTGATGAGATGAAGCTCCTCACTGCTCCCTGGGAAAACCAACCCCTTCTAACTCGATACAAAAGTCAATTCAAAGATGTCCCTTGCTTTAAGCAAAAGCAGTATACATGAAAGGAAAAATCACATGTTGATCAAGGGCTAGAGAAGCAAGCCAGTTGAAGGCCAGGAACTCTGATGGGACTTGGGCAGACCCGGAGAGCAAAAGGCCCCTGGCATTCCTGGGTTTAACATTCAGGGCGTTAGTATTTGTGAGGAACTCAAGGAGCACAGCGTGAGTCATACGCTGTGTTGGTGAAGCTAACACGTGAGGGAGTCACCTGGCTGGGTAGGTCAGGCGAGGAAACCTAGTTGGGGCTTCGCACCTGCAGCTGGGTTCAGCCTGACACCCCCTTTAGTCACTGCAGACTTAGCAGCTTTCACCGTGGCCATAACAGCTATGTGCAGAAGAGCAGGGCACGGAGGCCCCTGACCGCTCATCCTTCTTGGCACCTTCCAGGCCCCTCCTTCTGCCTGCCCCTCCGGGGCGGCCATTCCTATCAAGACGCCCACAGGGATGCAGTGCCAGGCTGAGGACCCCAGAGAGTACCTACTCCTGTGGAAGGAGACAGTCTGGCCATCATTTTGGGGGGCAACCACATATTCATAAAATTAGCTATCCTCAAAAGTCCAGAGACAACAGTCCTCAGAAATACTGTCTATATTCATTCAACAAATACAGTGTCTACTAGGCACACTGCAATGTGATCGATACCTTGAGAACTAAGACAATCCATACCCTCAAGGAGGGTTAAGGACAAATTACAAAGATGTTAAAATATATTTGTTAAGTGCTAGGATAGGCCTAAGGGTACCATGGAACACGAGTGGCCTCTTAGTTGGGCCTTGAGGCAGGGCAGTAGGGGGACTGTGACAATGGACTGAGAAAGGGCACTGGAGGAGAGGTCTGAGTTCCATCAGTAAGAAGCTCCAATGGGATGAGGGACAAGAACAGTCTTTCAAACTCTGCACCAAGTATAAAAGCCGCAGAGGCAAGGAGAACCTGACGGAGTGGGCATCCTGCTAAGGCCAACAAGAGAGGCCATGGGGAAGAAGAGGGGTCTGAGAGGAGAAGTGAGCCCAGAGCCCAAGGCCCTATCCCTGTGCTCACTAATCTAGAAAATCATGAAAGAGGCTTTCAGCAGGAGTCATAAACCTAGAGTCGAAAAAACAACAAGCATCCAGGGTGCGAGGGCTCCCACATATCTGACTCCGGTCCCATTTTCCTACACTCAACCCTAGTACCAGCTGAGGGCTGCAGCCAGGGGCCAGCAGCGGCGCTGGCGAGGACCGAGGGGCCGGGAAGGGGACGAGGTGTGCCAGCAGCACCAGTCTTGGGCCAAGGGCTGGGGCTGCTGCTTTCTCCTGGGGTTTGGAGACGTATGGAGTCTGATTAGACACTGTCTTCTCAATAAAACTGAAAACAAAAACAAAATGAAAGTGAAACAAAGACATTTTCAGATAAAAGAAAATTTGAAGCAATAGATCCTTACTAGAGAAATAGTAAAGGAAGGGCAAGTTCTTCAAGATGAAATCAGAAGATATCCACCGGAAAAATTTAGAAGTTTGGGAAAGAATGAACGCTGGATTGAGTATCTGGCTAACTGCAAGGTCTATCTTTTCATTCCTTTTTGTCATTATTTCTTTACAAACTACACGCCTGTTTGCAAAGGCTAAGAGTTTCTTCTTTCAGGGAAGCATGTTTGCGGGGGGCGGTGGGGGGCAGAGTAAAGGGTCCCTTACTTCCCTCCTGGGACTGATGCCCGGTTAAGGCCTAGAGTCCTTTGGTGGCCTCCACAGCTTCAGTGTGGGGACAGGTGGATCCTCCAGGGAGCCACTTACGGCAGAGACCACAGACGGGCCCACAGTACCCAGGAAGGCCAAAGACTACGTTTCCCAGACGCCCGGAGGCGGCCTACGTTCTGCGGACAGAAGCCCTCACGCGGAGGCTGGGGGCGGAAGTAACAAGGAGTGGAGCTGGGGGTCAGCGCTTCCAGCGACTGTGGCGTGGCGGCATCCAGCACGTTTCCACAGAGGCAGCCCAGAGCCGGGCTGCATGTTTGTCCCCGCTGCACTCGCCTCCCACTGGGTCACTCCTGGGTGTCCACACTGCTTTCTCTGTCAACATTCTGTGGACCACCCCCAGTCCACTGCCTCCCCCCAGCAGTCAGGGGGGAGGCTGTCGTCTGAGCCTATCCACCCTGCACTCCATCCCTCTGTGCCCAGCAGAGCCACGGCGAGACTCTGAATTCCTAAACTGGAAGAGCAGGAACGAAGGACAGTTATCAGAAGCATCTTGTTTTATCTAACAGATGATTTCTCAAAGTGTTGTATGCAAGCAAACTCTGTAAATCAAGTATTTTAAGAAGGAAGAGAGCTCATTAAGCACGCAAGAAAGCCATCTTAAAAAAAAAAAAAAAAAGCCCTATCACCACTCCTTTTGTGAAGTGAAGACACGTTTGGTGCTAATGTAACTACGTAGTGCACTTTCTCAAAGAGCAGCATTTTCCAGCACGGTGTAAAGACAGGAGGAAGACCCTTACCAGCCCCTCAATCACTTCCTGGTGGCGTTTGTGGGGTGACCTGGCCGGGACTGCATGGGTACCGGGGAGACCAGAGCAAGCAGCACTTTAGGATCCTGAACCAGCGACGCCCACGCGTAGCCCGGCTGTCTGCACCATGGGGACACCTGCATCACGCGACATCCCTCCCTGCTCTCTGTAGATCGACCCATTCTCTAGCCAACAAACCCTTAGATGAGGGCAGTGGTAGATTATTTTCCCCCGAGACTCCCCCCAGAGATGCCTGCAGTTTGCCCTTGGAGGAGCCAGGCTGCAGGGTGAACTGGCGACCTCCAAAGCCTTCAGAAGGTCACCACCCAGCACCAGAGCCACTGGGCCACCAGGAGGCAGCCCTCCGAGGGCACATACACAGAGCTCCGCCAACACCCAGGTACACACTAGCCAGCCAGCGCCCCGCACCAGTCACTGGTCCCGAGCCAGCAGACAGAGTCCAGAGCTGCGGTCTGCCTGCTCGCCCTCCCTGCTACCTGGCCACCGCTGCTATGCCAGTCCCTGCCCCAACCTCCTATCTGCAAACTGACCATCCCAGAACCTGGCGCATGAGCTTCTGGCGAAGAGTCAATGAGCGAACATATAAAAGCCCTCAGCACGGCACCTGGCATACCATAAGCATTATATATGCCTCAGCCTGTGCTCCTACCGTTACCGTGTTCACACTCACGTGCGACTACCTAATCAGTGAATCCTAAGTACACAGGCTCTTTTCCTCAAGAATCTTCATCTATGAGCCAAGAAAGAAAAGTTTGAAGAGTGCGGTACTCACTAAATAACCAGGACAATCTGCTTCAAGCAGGAGCTCTAGAAATCACTGTGAGTGATTCTACTGTCAGCTTGAAGTATAAACCTGATGGCATCCATGTGACCCCAAACCCTGCACGTCAACCCTGGGGTGGTCCAGCCCTCATCAGGTGACCATGTACCAAACAAAGCTGCAAAGTCACCAGACCGATGTTTAAAAAAAAAATCTCAAATTTTAAAAAATTGAATGGAGACTCATTATTCAGATAGGAGCTCTAGTAGCAGCTGATCGTCGGTGGATGGAAAGTGTGAACAGCATGCCTCATTCATAAACTCCTCATTCAACCAGACTGAACAGCTTTCACATTAGCAAAATTGACAAGGGTGAGAACAGAGTGTGCAGGATCTTTGGAGACCCTAGCCAAACCTCCACACTGTACGAACTGAGACCTGGGGCAGGCTGAGTGACGGGGCTGTGGTCGTGACATCCCAGGACAACTCACTTCAGTCTCTGTCCCCTCCCCTCACTACCTAGGGCACACTGCTGCAGGGTGGCTCAGCAACGGATGGTGCTTTACCCGATTCTTCGACAGGCCAGGCGTTACAGAGACTCCCCCGTCCGACCCCAAGGAGTTCACGAGGGGCCAGACCCTCTACGTCCTCAGAAGTCAATGGTGAGGCTAGAATATCCTCCGCCACTTCTCTCAGCCTCACACTTCTCCATCTTGACGAAGAGCTGCTGTCTCTGGCGAGCACTCCCTGATCCCTCTGTCTGAATTCCCTGCGCACCTTCCTCTGTGCTCCAGCAGCTCACCGCCGAGGGCTCCCTTTGTTGTCAGCTCTCGCATCTCATGGTCTCCCACCCTTAGACGGCAACGAGCAAAGAGACATTTTCTTGTTCGCCACTCTATCCCTACTGCTTACAACAGTGCCTGGCACAGAGTAGGTCTGATGGGTTCCATGGAGTGAATGAGCGAATCCTGCTGTGCAGTAGTAGGGCCTGAATTTCTGCCTGGGAGGCGGGCAGGGCTGGCCGTATACTTGGAAGGGGATGGAGCCTCACACAGCAAACTATTGGCTTTTACTGTCGCCAGCAGATTCACTATATATGTGGGTGCTGATGAAGACCTGGGGGCAGTTAAAGCCCTCCACAGCACCTCTTTGAGGCTCCCCAGTTGTGCTGGATTGGTTGTTTCTATGTCTGGCTTCTGGCTCGATCATCAGCCCTGGAGAGTGAGTCTTACTCTTCCCTATACCCTCCCAGCCTCCGTGAAGGCCTCGGACCCACAGAGGCAGAAGAAACGCATGACTGAGTGAGTGAACAGACAGACAGTAAAACCTCTCCTGAGACCGGCCTGCTTTGGTCACCTGATGCCAGGGGCCAAAGTAAGTGCTCAGTTCAGTTTAAACCCAAGAACAAAGCTTTGGGGTCAGGGTGGGAAGCAGGGCCAGCCAAGACATGAGAGCCAGACTTGGGAAGCTCTAGCGCACAAGAAGCCAGAAAACAGAGCCGGAAAGAGATAAGGCCACCCTGATAGATGCTTTCCTTGTAAAAGAGGTTCAAGTACCCACTGGATGAACTTCTGAGTTTCCTGTTTTTAAAACTTCCTTATGATGAAGTTGGAGCTGGACATCATCCCTTTCGGGGGGGGAGGGGCCATGCTTGTCCGGAATAATCAGGCGCCTGTGGCTCAGTCCACGTGCATTAGCGCAACAGAAAAATGGCGGCCAGTAACCAGTAGTCAGCGGGCTAAGGTGGCTGGAGTACTGGGTTCTGGAGCTGCGGGTTCCGCTGGGCGTCCCCGAGGGTCCCCAGCTACAAAGCAGGGAGGCCAGGCCACGTCTTCTCCGAAATCCTTTCCACCCCTGCAGTTCTAAGATTTGTGTCTCAGTCACAATGAGAACTCCAGCAGAAAGGTACTGGTTAATACAAGCATGAACTAAAGTACCATAAAATATGTATGTGTATAATTTACTGGTATAAATACGTTCATTATTTGAGCATAGTGTTTATCTAACAAGTAGTAAAAATAATCCTAATCTTAAGTGGCAGTTATTCATTATGGGATGTCTGCTCATCAAAAAATTTACAAAGCAGAACTGCTTCTTCATCTTGCTGCTAAATTACAATACTTTGAATGGTGTTTATAGTTTCTTATGTGAGTTCTTAAGTAGAATATGCTATAGAAACAGGAATGTTCTTTTCTCTGTCAGGCATTACAATGGACCTGGTGTTTTTTTTGTTAAAGAAAATTAACCTTGGGGCGCCTGGGTGGCTCAGTTGGTTGAGCAACTGCCTTCGGCTCAGGTCATGATCCCGGAGTCCCGGGATCTAGTCCCGTATCGGACTCCCAGCTCTGCGGGAGGTCTGCTTCTCCCTCTGACCTTCTCCCCTCTCATTCTCAGTCTCTCTCTCTTTAATAAATAAATAAAAAATCTTAAAAAAAGAAAATTAACCTTACTGCACCTTGGTTTCCTCATTTGTAAAGTATAAAGGAGTAGAGTTTATTCATGTCAAAGATGTAAAAGGTTATGCCCTGTGATCCCCCAAATGCACTTTGCTACTTCCTCTGGGGCCACCAGCAGCACAGCTGAGCGAGCCGGCCGCCCTGTGACATCTCCCCGGGAACACAGGGGGCCCTCCCAGCAGGAGTCAAGGAGACCCGGGCGGTGCCAGACACCCCTGTCCCCCGGTCAGGTGAGGAGGGCCACATATATTTTTTTTTTTTAAGACTTTATTTATTTGTCAGAGAGAGAGAGAGAGAGAACACAAGCAGAGTGGTAGGTAGAGGGAGAAGCAGGCTCCCCGCTGAGCAAGGAGCCCGATGCGGGACTCGATCCCAGGACCCTGGGCTCATGACCCAAGCCAAAGGCAGCTGCCTAACCAACTGAGCCACCCAGGCGTCCCCCACGTATTTCTAATAAGGACATCAAACAGAGATAGAAGGGGTGATCCCTTCCTAGGTAGTTTAAGTTAAAATGTGTTCCCATGAGCTTCGCATAAAATGCAGTGACGGGGTACCTGGGTGGCTCAGTGGGTTAAGGCCTCTGCCTTCAGCTCAGGTCAGGATCTCAGGGTCCTGGGATCGAGCCCTGCATGGAGCCCCGAATTGGGCTCTCTGCTCAGCAGGGAGCCTGCTTTCCCCTCTCTCTCTGCCTGCCTCTCTGCCTACTTGTGATCTCTCTGTCAAATAAATAAAAAATCTTTAAATAAATAAATAAGATGCAGTGACTGCAAAGCTAATGACACTGATAGTAACTGGAGAACCCCATCCTACAGAGGAACAAACAGAGCTTCACAGAGGCAAGTGATTTGCTCAAGCAGAAAACGACAAGTCTCCCAAGTTCTCCTCACTGATTCCCACGTTATGTTTACTTAAGAAATTTGGGGTCCTTGACAAGTTGGCCCATCTATCTCTGTACGAGGGGCTGCGCTGGACCTTGCATAGTCAGTTGCCCTGTAAGTTTTACTTCACCTCCGCGAGGCAGTTATCATAAAAGCTCCATTTCACAGACAGCTTTCTGTGAATATGGAACTTGTTTTGCCTGTTGGCCAGAGTGAGTCATGGAAAGTCCTAGGGCTGGACAGACTTGGGTTCGAATTCCCATTCTGGCTCAACGCTGGTGTTTGAGGCCATAACTCTTGAGAATCAGTGGTCCTATCTATAAAATGGCGATAAGTACTGGGGTACCATGGTGAGGGGGCCTCAGGACCTGGAAATAAGAGCCACATTCCAGAACGAAACAAACACCAACAGTTCTAAGATGAACTCACAGAGAAGTCAGATTACGTTAGAGAAACCGAATGAGTTCTCAGCCAGGAAGACTTGGCAGTCACCTGACTGAACGTCTTCAGCCATAATTAAAAGTGGTAATTAATCGTATGTGAAATTTTAATGTGCTTCCCCCTCGTGGTTTTAAGTTTCAGGAGAGAGGAACGAGGCCCATCTTTTCCTATCTTTACTCCAGCACCTAGCCACATAGGAAGCACTCGACACATGAATAAATGGACCACAGCCAGAGGAAGAATACATCAATCAGGACAGTTAGCAAGGGAAGCCCAGAAAAACAGAAAAATAAGGCCAAGCCCACGGCGGCCATCCAAGCTGGCCGTGAGAGGACGTCCTTGCACACAACCGTCCATGGCTGATACAGATCTCCCTGGAAACGTGCTCACAGGCTGGTCACACTGACATCATCTGGGCCCTGGGGCAATTACTCGTGTAAAATTAGCGAGGCGGCCTTCTGGGTCACACAGAGGTCTAAGAGCTGGTACCACCCATTTCCCCAGGGAATAAGCTGCTGTCAGACGCAGCCCAGCCCGGGGCCACAGCAGCTTGGTAAGGTCACACAAGCCTCCCCATGACGTCTCTTGCGGGCCGCTCTGCAGGCCATGCCCAGGTGATCCTTGAACCCCTGACCTGAAGGGTTTGCTGTTATTTTTTCGAGAACACCTACTTCGCAAGGTTGTTGTAAGGAGGCAGGGAGTAAAAAGGACCGGCACAAAGTGCTCCATCAACAGTAAGATTACTGCTCCTTAAGGCGCACAGCTAATAAATGACTGAGTCAGAATTTCATGACGATGTGTACTTTCTGTCCCGTGAAGCTTACGATGCAGAGTAGAAATAAGGACCGGGGGTGAGCTGAACAGGTGCAAGTCTAACAGACCGTGGGGGCGGGGAAGCCACGGTGAACAGGAATGAGCAGGGGAGAGAGCTCGTGGAATATGGTGGAAGGTGAATAAATGGTGAGTCAGCACCAGGGGCCACACCGCCCTCCCACGGGGCAGTGGTCATGAGTGGGCAGCGTGCCATCGTCACAGTGTCTAGGGGGCAAGTCTAGCCTTTCATCTGTCGAGGCCGGAGTCAAACTCCGCCAGATTCCCGGCATCCTACGCGGTGAGCCGTCCCACCCTAAATACCGGCAGCTCCCTGATGACAGACACCGGATGCAGTGACAGGGGCAAGGTCGCGAAGACTCAGAGGGGACCAGCACAGAGTCTGGCCTATGGACTGAAGGGGAGGCTCCGCAAGGACAGAGCCTCACTCACCTACTTTTTTTCAGAGCAAAAGGAAAGGCTTGTTGAGCTAGAGAAGTAAGTGTTCTTCTGGCCTGCGGTGAATCACATAGGTCTGTTCGTGGTACCATTTTGCTTTGATATTTGCTCCAGCCTGCTGGCCACTTTCCAGCCCCAAGCTCAAGACGCAAAGACGCAGGACATTCACATGGTTTGTCTTGATTCCTTTTTTCACTTACCTTTTTCCAAAAATCGACAGGGCCCCGAGCAATGGGGTGGGTCCCCAGATTGCTCTTGCTTTATATATAGCATTGGAAGAGGTGACAAAATGCACATTTGGAAACAGCAGGCAACACGGTGAGGGGACACACACACACACAATAACAAGGAAGCTTTCTGGCAGAAAAGAAAGTGGAACTTTCTTTCTTTCCAAAGTACAAGTACTCAGTTTGCAGTGTCAGAGCCAGGCGAGTTCTTGGAAACAGAAAGGGCAGCCACATTACGCACACAGTGTCACAACTTTTCACCCAGAGAACTAAAAAGCAAGCATGCATATACATACCCAACTTGGGCACTGTCACGATAGGGCAGCACTGAAAATATACTACAGAAGGATCTTCTGCCACTGATAAGGACTATTCTAAAAAATAAAAATAAAAAAAGAACAAACTAAATGCAAAGACTCTTAAATTAAAAAAAAAAAAAAAAACCCACAACCATAGCAATTAAGCATTCATGGAATTCACAGCAGTATTTGCACACTCCAGCCGCCTCCTCTGACAGATGGTATTTTGTGCTCCTTGCAAAATGCAACCTCAGCCGCAGCAGAAGCTGCCTCTCCTTAGCCAGAGGTGCACACGCGAGACGCCGGCGCGGGTCTCTAAGGAATACACACGAGTCCTCCCTAGCGGGCGCTGTCACCTATGGGCCGCACGGCAAACTGGAGCAGACCGAGCCAGGAGTCCGGGGTGCCCGGTGCTGCCAACAGTCATGCCACACCGAAACCATCTGGGGCTCCTCTGCAGTGAGCAATGCAAAAGCCGTAGTGCCGGGAACCGTGAGCAAGAGACGCTCAGATGCCACTGCGATCACTGGGTTTTTTTTATATGCTGGCAGCATGTTAGGTTCTGAGAATAAATTAAGGGAACAATTACATAATCAGTCTTAGCCTCCATTCCTGCTATAAAGATACAACTGGAAACAGTTCTGCATGATGCTCTTATGCAATCAAAGGCCACTTAAGAAAACATTAAAAAAAAAAAAACCTCTCACAAGTACTTATCCTGGCATATGAAAATAACTTTTGCCAAAGAGAATTGCTGATAAAAAAAAATAAGAAACAAGTGGAGATTAAAAACCTAACATTCTTTAACATGGTAGCAACACACATCAGATATGAAACTTACTGACTGTTGTAATCTTTTTCTTCAATAATCATGATAAAATCAGATAGAAGAAAATAAAAACCAATACTACTAACTGGATCAAGGTTGGGAGACCGTGACCTTGTCTTTACAACTATGGTATTAAATTGTCCACCTGCCCAGGGTAAAGTCGGGTTCTCGACACGGCCACGCAGGCCCTCTGTCTTCTGGCTCTTTCTGCTTCTCCGGTCTCAGCAAACAGACCCCCCACCCCGACTTTATCATCCACCCACGCTAAAGGACCTGCTGTCCCCCACCTTGAAAAGACCCTGCCGTCTCATACCCATCCTTTGCCTGGTGCCCAACTTAGTACACTTAGCAAATTCCTATTTTTTCTTCCAAACCTCCTCAGAAGTCATGGCCCTAGGGAGCACTTCCTCCCCCTTCCCCGAGTTCCTTGTTCCGTGTCTGGGTGCTGGCTCTGGCTCTTTATTTCCACTGCCAGGAGGGCACCAATCACAAAGGCAGCACCCAAGTCCCTGTCACTGGGAAGGCAGGACCAGGGCTACCCGTTCACCCCAGAGTGAGTCACGTCGCCAGTGGTTAACAGGACTGAAGCCACAGTGCCAGCCTCAAAGAGCAGCTGTGTCATCTTTATATGACCTTGCAGCTCTTACTAACTCCTCTGAGCCTCGGTTTCCTCAACTAAAACGACAGGATAAAATTACTAACTGGCCTACAGGAATGCTGTAAAGAGTAAATAAATCTATACTGGGAAAGCCTCGGAACAATGCCTGGCAAATAATGACGCTCGATAAATATTAACTAGTTTTACTGGGAGCCACCTTGAGTTGAGGGAAGTTTTACCAGCACAGCACCTGGATTCTGAACCTCTTCAGACCTCTGTGCTAAAATACACAGGCCTGCTGAGACGTCAAAGCTGTGCTCCAAGGGCGGCTGAGGGATGGCCCATGACTCCAGACCTGTAACCTGCACACAGAGCTGTCTCTCTTTTCTCGAAGGAGAGACTTCTCATCAGCTACCATAGACCCAAACCCTGTCGCTGCTGCAAGAACAAGAATGCCACATGCAGAGTGGGCCACCAAGGCCTCCAGCGCCAAGACCTAAATAAATCATGAGCACACCACCTTGCTCGAAACCAGCCGGTCTCCTCGGGCTCTCACTTAGGGCGACCAGTGGCAGATTCTGACACGGTAATGCCTGTGCATGTTTACTTATGCAGACATAATAATAGTTAACACCTATTAAGTATTCGTTAGATGCCCTATTCTAAATGCTTCAACTGATGAAACCAAATTAAGTGACATACCAAAGGGGACCAGTCGGGGATCCGAAGCCATGCCCTTTACCACCACGTGCCCTGATGCTTTGACCTTCTCTAAGACTTGCTAGAAGATTCTGCCCATGTAGGTTTGACTGAGTATCCGTAGACTCCCTGGACACTGAGAAGTCAGCCTTCATCTACATTTTCTACGGTCCCTTTCCAGCCCACCTGCAGGTGACCGGGCTGGGAATGGGTGGGGCCAGAGGGTGACCCATCAGAACCACCCTGACATCAGAGCTGCCCAGTCCTTCTCCTGCTCTGCTCAGCCTGAGCGCCTTCCCAGGTGGAAGGACAGAGACTCTCCAAACGAGCCCCACCAACCCCTGCCATCCACCCAGGAGAAAAGCCTGGAACTACTCATTCCTTGAGGTGCTCAATATCCACCTCTTCTGCAACAGAGGAAGGAACGTATCGAACAACCTTAGCTGGCTTAGTGTTAGTGCGTTTTCTTCATTATTTAGTGCTAATGTGTGCTTCCTTCCCACACACTGAATTTGCTTGGACATTTTTAATAGAACAAGGAAATGAGAGAACATAAATGCATGTGAAATTAAGTATTCTTTCCAAAGTTCTAACCACAAAGTGCCTGTTAGCAAATGTGCCACGCTGTGCTCTAAACGAGGGCTCACCCGTGTGGTCCTCACCACTTAGGTGTCGAGAAGAGGCTGACAGCCCGAGTCTCATTCAGAAAACGTGTTATTCTACTGCGTGGGTCAAGTTTAGCAACTACGAATATGGAATGTCTCCCAACAGTCTAGTCGGGCTGGTCCTTTTCCAGATGGCCATTCTCAAGCCACTGGAACAGGGAGGGAAGTAAGAACACAGCACCTTCGGGCACTTCCCTTCCATTTTTGGGTGGAATCATCCTGCCGACGCCAACGTTACACAGAGTTCAGAGGAATCTAGAGCAGAGACCCGACAGCAGTCCCACACAAGTCTTCGGAGCTGGAAATAGCCAACAGAGCTCCCAAGAACGCATCCAACTGTTTCCCGAAGTAGCTCTGAATCCAGGAGGGGCTTCGGGCTTTCGCTGGAGCAGGCAAATAGCAACAAGAAGCAAGCTCTTGCCTTCTATCTCCTCCACGAGCAACCCAGGGCAGTGTGAACCTAAAGAGAGGCCCCTTGTGACCAACTGCCGCTGTGTCCCAAACGTGGAGGTTTCCTGTGAATTTGCAGCTTTGCTCTGTGAAAGTACCGGGGAAATATCCATCATCATGGTGATGCCCAAGAAAATCAGACTCGTTTGCCTTCTTCAAGTGCTTCTGTATTTGTGAGAGAATTAAATCAGATGGTACTTGTCAAGAACGACCCAAGTCAGCCACGTTCCATTTCCAGGGGACTTCGGAAACTGGCTACCTCCATGTGTTGGCCTCCAACGCTCTAGTTATTTCTTGTATGCCCAAATTGCACGCAGAAAGCCCACAGGATTTTCTCTTCTGTGACACTTAACACGGAGTCAAGGTGACCAGAGAGCATTACACAAAAGATTCTACCTTCAAAAGAGGCATTAACTCCAGAGAGATAGGTCTTTAAGGAATTAAAGGTCACGTTTCCATACAAACATCTGCCAGAGAAGGAAAAAACAACAACAACAAAACAAAGGGAAAAGCTCCCAGGGCTGCAGCCCACGTGCAGAGCCGCTTCTGGATACACCATGGTTTCCAAACCTCTCCAGGATGTATGAAGACCACCATCTTTCTCCTTCACATGGCTTCAGTTCCTTGCTTAGGAAAGTGTGTCCAGTATGCGGGAGCCAGGGCTTCAGGCCACAAAGCTTCCAAAGGCACACACCACCTGTGAGATACTGGAGTGTTCCAAGTAACCTAGAGATGCACAAGGGCCCCATGGCGCACAGAGCATCATGGACCCATCATTAAATCTGCTCTCAACCCCTTAGCCCAGAGCCAGGCAAGATCTCATGCCATCCTGGACCCTCAAGTATTCCCTCAATTGCTGAAAACTGGCTTTCTGTTCTGTTTCCAGAGCCCCTGGGCATCTTTGTTAGCTGTGAGAGAGTTTGATCTCTCCCAGGTGGAATATTCCATGAGAGCAAAAATACGCTCTTAAGGACATAAAAACAAGCTACTAATGTCTAAAGTTAGAGCAAGAAAAATCACATTTGCAACAATGGTGGGATAAGCATGAACACAGCCCACGGGTGTCCCCGGCCCAGGAGTCTACATTAGGTATTGGGCACGCACGTACACTGCATCCCCCAATTCTGTAGTTCATTCCCTACGTGACCAGGAAAAAAGAAAAAACACACTTTTGAATGTCGGTGTCAGGGGTTAAACCGTGTCCCCTAAGAAGGCATGTTGAAGTCGGTGGCACTGGCAAATGTGGCCAGAAATATGGTCTTCGCAGATGCAATCAAGTTGGGGTGCGTTCATACTGAATTAGGGTGGGCCTCAGACCCAGTGGCCAGATTTCATAAAGACGGACATTTGGAGACACCCAGATACACAGAGGAAAGGCCATGTGACAAGGGAGGCAGGCACTAGAGTGGCATGGCCTAAAGCCCAAGCTGCTGGGGACTGCCAGCCCACTGACTAGTGACAGATGATCCCTCTCTAGAGCCCTCAGGAGGCACAAGACCCTGCTGACACCTTGACTGCTGACTTTCAGCCTCCGGAGCTGCGAGAGCACACACTCGTACGGTTTTCGGCCCCCTCGTCCGTGACGACTTGCAGGGCTGCCCCGGACAGTGCATCCGGCTGGCGTTCCATCACTTTGTTTCCGTGGCTGCCCAGCGCCACACGCCTCCCGCTCGGCAGGTCGGCCCTGAGCTCATGAACGGGGGCCGGTGCGTGCAGGAAGTAAAGCTGTTAAGACGGACGCCAGAAAACAAACGAGTATTATGAAATCTCAGGACCACAGCCTGCCAGGCACTTTCTCTTCCCAGCCCCCACCCAACTGCTTCCTCCTCCCACAGTACTTTGTTACAAGCTGGGGTGGGGGGAAGTCTTGACACCCCCCTCCCTCGCTTTCTGAAGGGCTGGCAACTACATAGCAGATGAATGAAAATTAAAACAAAATCAAGATGTTCTTGTTTACTCTATTTAAACTCCTATTAGCCGAGGAGGTGGGAGATACTTTTCCTCCTCAGGAACACTCACCCCTGCATGTGCTATAGTTGGGAGGAGGGCAAGGGCCGGCAACCTGTGCGCACTCCAGGGTCGCTCTTCACAGAGAGCTCGGTCCCTTGCATCCTGGAGTGGGATGAAGACAATCTCCCAAGTCTGGGAATGGGAGGAAGAAAGGAGCTTGTGGCAAAGAGGGACTAGAAGCCTGAGCGAGAGGCAGGGCTCAGGCCAGGAGCAGGTGCTTGGAATGCGGGCTGGGCCCCAGTGGAGGAGCGGAACTGCACCAGCAGAGAAGAGGGAACGCAGAGCCCAGGATGAAGGGAAACACGACCATCGCAGATGCGGCAGGCTCCCAGGCATTCAGAGTGAGGGCAGCTGGGGGACACAGAGCTGGCCTGAGTTAGATGGGAGAAAGTGTCTGAAGGTCTAGGCTAAACAGCCCACTACAAGACGGTGGTCTTGTCATCAGTGGCTGCGTTCATCTACTTATCCCGCCTGCTCACAGCCATCCCGGGGCTGCCAGCGCCACTGCCACCAGAGCTCAGGCCTTCACCGCCGGCTTACAGGGGCACACTATATCCTACGGCGGAGGGAGTGGTGGAGGACCCCCGAGAAACAACAGCGTGAGACCTGCCTCTCCTCCCTCCCTTCCATAAACACCTTCGGAGCACTTACTCTATGCCGGGCCCTGGGGATATGATGATGGATGACAAAGGATGGAAGCTCTGGCCTCATAAAACCCGTAGTGGTGGGAGTGGCCTCACTGGGAAATAGAGGTTGCTATCCAAGGGACGGCTAACTTGGCCTGAGGGAGGCAAGGTGGGCTTCCCGGAGGACATGACACCTAAGCTTAAGACCTGAGGGATAAGGGGCAAGAAGATACGCTGTCGGAGGGATTGCATGAGTCAAGGCTGAGAGGAGAAAGGGCAGAAGGCCTACTGGAGGAATGGAGTATGCAAGAAAACTCTGCTGACCTCACGTGCCTGACCCAGCAGGGTCTCCATGCCCCTCTGTGAGTCACTTTGACCAACTCCCTCGCGCAAAGCTCAGGCTCGGAGGCTGTTCTCTAGAATACCCACACTGAGCTGTGCACTTACTAAGAGTCAGTTACGTACATCCCCAACCTGCTTATACCAGCTCTACCTGCTGCTCATACTTGTTGGATAAAGACTGCACAGACTGATGAAATGTGAAGAGAAAGCAGGAGAAACGCCACAAAAAACACCAAATGCTTAAAAAGTATTCAAATAAGTCACTAAAAAAGGTGGGGGATGCTAGAAAGACAATTTCTGAAGATTAATAAAACATCATGAAAATCCAATAGGATTTTGCACTTGAATTCTTGAGTCACTTTAAAAACGTCCAATCTGAGGACGCCTGGCTGGCTCAGTCAGTAGATAATGTGCCTCTTCATCTCGGGGTTATGAATTCGAGCCCCACCTTCGGTGTCGAGATTAAATAAAAATCTTGGGGCTCTTGTCTGGCTCAGTTGGAAGAGCATGGGACTCTCGATCTCAGGGTCGTGAATTCAAGCCCCACGTTGGCAGTACAGAGATTATTTAAAAATAAAATCGTTAAAAAATACATAAAGTAAAAATATTTCAAAAAAAATTAAAAGTAAATCAAATCTTAAACAATAAATAAATAAAATAAAGAAGCCCCGTCAGGACATGGCAGCAATAGGTGGGAATAATGATGTGTGGTTTTGATGCCAGAGACAGAGTCCAATCTGCAGGCCCAAATGCAAAGAAAAGGCTTGGCACCAAAAAACGTGCTGAACAGATGACCACCGATATGCCCCTAGGCGAAGCACAGTGTTTACGCCACACACGTATCTTCTGCGGAGAGTTCCTCCACGGATCACTAAACTGCCCTCCTTGGCACACACCGCCCATGAGTAGTGGCGCACAGCTGGCTGGTGCCGCAGCGGCAGAAGAGCCGCAGAACTGGGGGGGCTGCGCGCCTGCTCCCGAGAGGCCTCCTGAGCCGTGGAGGGAGGGAGTCCTGGGGCCCAGGGAGCCCAGGACCGGTTAAGATGGTGACAGTGACCAAAGCTGTGGCTAGACGAGCTCCCCGAGACAGGACAGGCATCGGAGCTCCTGGCAGTCGTGGGAGCAAGGCGTGCGTCTTCGGGGGCTGGCTGCCGTGACAAGGGACCGCCTGCAAATGGCTGACACACAGGAGCCGCTCACCTCTTGGTCCGGGAGGCCGAAGTCCGAGCCCACGGCGTCCACGGGACCACGCCCCCTCTGACGAAGGCGCTAGGGAAGGGGCTGCTCCAGGCCTCCCTTCCAGCTTCCGGCAGCGCCTCGGCGGCCTTCGCATGGCCATGGGGCGTTCTCCCTGTGTGCAGATCGGTCTCCAAACTTCCCCCTTTCGACAAGGTCACCCGACAGACTAGAGTAGGGGCCTGCGTGGCTTCAGTACTGATCTCAACTAATTACAGCTGCAGTGACTCTGAAGCCAAAGAAAAACCCATTCTTAAGTACTGGGCTTGGGACCCAGCAAAAGAATCTGGGGCACCGGGCATACACAAACCGGCCAGGAACAGGGGAGGACGACGAAAACAAGCTGAGTGTGAGGTCAGAAGTCTCGCCCTGAGCCATGGAGCCCTGTGCTACCTGCTCTCGTGCACCCCAGGCCAGGACTCGCCGCGTCCTGAGCCCTGGGCCCCTGGCCCAAAGCCATCTGCATGATGGCTTTCTCCTCTGCCATATACCACTGGTAGGGACCACGATCTGGTCTCCCCTGGGCTCCTAGGCCCTCTCACCAAGGAGAGAATTGAAGCAGAACCACCAAGAGAGGATTTTAACTCCCAAACCTTACCTCTGGGACTCATTTTATTTCCTATAAATCAAACTGGTTGAAAAGCAGCAACAAGTGCTTGCACACTTCGAATATGTCTGCACACGTGAAGCACTGAAAATCACCTCTCTCTACAGCTTGGTGCAGAGTCCCCAGATAACCTCCATGCTTCTTAAAAAGGCACGAAAGAGAAAGCCTGGCCTGATGGCGCTGGCCCCGGGGCACCGGCATCGCCAGTGGACAGTCGATGTGCCCAGCTCATCCCTTCCTTCCGCTCCTCGCAGCACCAGGGAAGGTGCAAAGGACAGTTGCTGGGTCAGCATGAGGAAGGCAGTTCTGGGCGCCGTTTCGGGTCGGGAGTCTGCATGAGGCCTGGGGACAGCTGAAGGCTTCTTCAGCCTGTCCACTCACGGTCCCCCAGGCCTGAGGTTTCGCTCACGGCTGGTTATAGACACAGATGGATACAAATAAAGATGCTTCCCTGCCAGCGCGTGCTACCGGGGGATGGCAGGTTCTGGTCTTTTAACAAGGAAAAGTTCCTCGACGGGAAAAGCATGCTGGGGAAGGGGAGATGTTGCATAGGCCTCACAGAAGATGCCCGACATCTATCAAATCAGATACATTTATTTCAGGAGAGAAAAGGCAATGACATTTTTCTTCTTTCGAGAAGGTCAGTCCAGAAATTAGCTCGTGGCTTTGTTTTATTTTTATTTTTTTTGAGATGTGCCATTTCCTCCAACTCATTTTTTCAAACTAAACTAGGCTGACAGATTGGGACTGATGAGATCACAGGCAAGGTCCTAATTTAGTTATTACCCATCCCTTGCCTTCCCTCCAAAATTTTCAGTATAAAAGAAAAGGCTGCAACTTGACTTCAGTTACCATACTTTTCCCATCTGACTTTAGAAAGCAGATAAAGGGACCTGAAATCTTTTATACCTTTTCCTTCCTGCTGAGTCCACACTTTAAAGAGGCAACACTCTAGAGCTCACTTCTTTGTGTCCACCCGCACTTCAAACCCTTTTAGACCTCTTTGAAAATTCCTCCCAAAGGATGAGACAGCCCAGTCAGTCACCGCAAAGATGTTCAGAGTGAGAGGATTCTCAAAGCGGACCCGGTGGGTGGCCGCTTCCAGCGGCCTCGGCAGCCATCGCCTGCGTGCTATGCAGACGTGGGAAAACCAGAGGACTTCCGCAGAGCGCCAAGTGATGCCCACCAGTCGCGTGCCTAAGGAAAGGTGTCACCCACTTGCCATGAGGGCTCTTGCCTCCTATCATTCTCAAAGACAAACGTTTGAGGCTCAGGAAGTGGAATGAAGCACCAAGAAAAAAGGACCATGATAGTCGCTAGACAGAAATGCCCTGAAAGGTCACTAGGCCCCCTGCGTGTCTCAGTCTTCGTGCTCAGAAGCTCTGCCTTCCGTCCCGATGGCCCCGTTCTACCCGGCCAGCAACCCGCTTTCCACCGGCACTCGCTGGCCCGCCAAGGCTGGTCGTTTGCGAGGGCATACCTTATCCCTGAGGACCGAGATTGGTCTTCACTTCCATTGAACCTCTCTTCCCCAGCAGACAGCAGGGCTCTCAGTGCACGTGCAGATTGGAGCGAGCTGTGACTGGCTTTTCTCTACCAACTGAGCGGCCCGCAGCCCCCACCAGCAACCCCCCCCTCACGGGATGCTGGGGGGCACCTTGTTCAGATGCTCCGGCGCGGGACCACTGGTCTTCTCTCCTCCACGACAGAGGGTTCGCTCCTACGTTTGCAATAGTTTTTGGAAGACTTCAAGTCACTTTTAACCTTCATCACCCAAAACAAACTCACTTTTAAAAGACAATACACGATATACACATCCGCTAATCTTCCGTAAGGATAAGGTTGCCGAAAAAGTCCTACAATGCTTGCCCTTGACTTTTGGCTAGCGGGAGTGCTTCTGTTCAAATGCAAGCCAGACCGCGCCGGTCCTCTACTGGGCACCCTCCGGGGCTCTCATCGGGCTCACGGTAAAAACAGACATCATCACAATCCATCGTCCAGGACGTCTCCTCCTCTCTTAGTCTCTCCACTCCTCCCGTGCCAACTTTCCTACGGTTCCTCAGGCACACCGCTCGGCAGCGTTCCAGCATTAGTGACCCTGCGGCTGCTGTTCCACCTACCCTGAACGCCCTTCCCCGCTGGGACAGCTCAGAGCTAGCTCCCTCACCTCCTTCAGACCTCGGCTTAAAAGTCTCTCCACTGGGGTGCCTGGGTGGCTCAGCCTGTTAAGCAACTGACTCTTGATCTCAGCTCAGGTCATGATCTCAGGATCATGAGTTCAAACCCCTCGATGGACTCCGTGCTGCGTGTGGAGCCTACTTAAAAAAAAAAAGTCTCCCCATCAGGAAGGCCTTGCCCCCTGCCCCACCTCCCCAGCTAGCCTGGCAGTCCTTGACATAGGATCTCTGTCTGCTTTATTTATAGAAATATCACATCACTGCAAATGGTCCCAGCACAGGGCAGGTGCCAGGACTCCTACCGGGATCACTCCGCATTCCACGTAGTTGAGGAACTACTTTATTGGGCACCTTCTGTCTGGATGCACATGTCTCCTTCCCCCAAAGTGATGGTTTATATACAGGCAGTTCAATGAATGGACTCTGGCTGTTCCCATTCCCTCTGTGTCATCCATCCTTCTGTGAGGAAGGGGCCTACAGAATCGCAGGCCACTGCAACAAGGCTGTGGCAGTACAAATCCCGTGTCCTAAAACAGGATGCTCATACTGATCCCAACAGGGCAGGTGGGACCGACCCTGGCTGGGTGTGAAAGTGAATCGTTTCCCTCCATTAGGACAAGCGAAATGAGCTCGCTCTGTAGTTACAACACACTGCTGGGCTCTCTGGAAGACACTGTCCGTCTAAATTGCAAGACACGTTTTGCTTCTGAAGAGCCTTTATCCTGTATTGAAAACTGTCATCGACCTCCGTGACAGTTATCCCTGCCGACTTGAACCTCCCTGAGCCGGGCCTAGCATCTCCAGCCGCTGGGGAACTGCGGTGCGTGTGGTCACTGTCACACAGCCCCCTTCTCCACTGCCTCTGCTCTCCCGTACAGCCCACAGTGAGGCTTGCCGGCCTTGGCCCCACGGAGGACGCAACACGCTCCGGAGAATACGATGTGCCAGGCCCCTTCGAGTCCCCTTCAGGCGGACTGCGGCTGCTGCTCTAGGGGCTCCGGCTCCACAATCGGCCAGCGAATGCTGGGCTGCGTGAAAATGAGGGACAGTCTAACATGCTGTCGAGCTCAAGAAATGTCACATCTGTGGCAGTCTGCTAATTTACTACTCTAGTTATTCCATCAGTACGGGGATGAAGTTAACCCAACGTGACTCCTTCTCAGTGAAGGCATGCTGACGGCTAGCAACCTCCGCTTTCTGCAAACACGAGAACCATCTGGTCCACAGCCCTCCCCGAGCCTTGCCAGCAATCCGCCCGAGGCTCGCTCGCCTGCGGTGCTTAGAGCTCACCCTCTGCTACCACCTTGGTCTCTTTCTGACTTCTTTTTAGGCAACATCTGCCTGGCACTCAACTTAGAACTTCTTTTATTCTCAGTGATATTTTAAAGGTCATGTGTCGTTTCTAAATTCTTTCCATTCCCTGGGATCTAGGCCCCAACGGCTAGCACTCACTTCAAAACGTAAGGCCTCTCCGCTCACTTATTCTACAATAAGTGGTGTCTATTTACCGAGTGCCTGCGGTGTGCCCAGCACGTCGCCTGGTTTAGAGTCGACATTTCACAGTTCCACGGGTTGAAGAAGTAAAAACGAGGCCAGTGGTTGACTTCTGCTCTGTCCTTGTACCATCAGCCCCAAGAAGTTTACCGTCCCTCCTCTCCCTCTTCTTGCTGAACAAAGTCTGAAAAGCCCCATGGCTATCGCTGGCATTCTGACAGTGGCAAAATACACAGAGAACAGAAAATCGACCATTCAACCACGTATAGGCGAACGACTGGCAGAAAGTCTGTGCACAAGGCTGTGCCGTCGCCGCCACTGCTCCCAGAACTTTTCCATAACCCCCCGCAGAGACCCCATCCCCCTCCGCCCAGGCCCTGGCCACTGCTGACCTATGAGCGTCTCCAGATTCACCTCGTCCGGGAATTCTGCATAGACGCAATTGTACGCTCCGTGGCCTTCTGTGTCTGGCCCACTGCAGTCAGCACGATGTTTTCAGGGTTCATACACACGGTAGCGTGTTATCAGCACCTCATTCCTTAATTCTGGCTCAATAACATTCCTTCGCGGGGACATCCCACACTTCGTTTATCCGCACCCATCTACGGGTGGGCACTTGGTCTGTCTCCCCCTTCTGGCTACTGTAAACGGTGCTACCATGGACACTGGCACATAACTATCGGTTTCAACTCCTCTTTTCGATGCTTTTAGGTAAACACCTGCTAGTGGGATTGCAGGGTTATAGGATAATTTCATGTTTAACTTTTTGAGGAACCGCCAAACTTTTCCATAGCGGCTGCACAATTTTACATTCCCACCAGCCACATGCAAGGGTGCCAATTTTTCTTCCTTTTCTCCAATTTTTACTTCACTCTGGACTTGAGGGCTCCTCAAACTATTCTTACAAGTTTACTTAAACTATTCTTTTATTAGTGTTCAGCCTTTAGCTAATGGATTTTAAAAAGCAGAATTCAATAGTTTTCTCAAAATCCACCATAACATGCTGTCTTACAATATTTGGATTTTTACCTCTCCCCTCTCCCTTTGATTATGAGAACAGGCTTTGCAATCTGATGCCTGGATCTGTATTCCACCCCCCCCCCCACTTTCCAGCCACGTGCTCCAGCTTCCTCCTTTGTAAATGGGGATGATGAGTGTTTTCATTTCCTACAGCTGTGGTAACAAATTACCACAAAGTCAGTGGCTTAAAACAACAGAGTCATTATAACTCTGGTGGTCAGAACTCTGAAATGGGTCTCGTGGGGCTAACATTGAGGGGTTAGAGCCAGATCCCACTGAAGTCTCAAAGAAACAATCTGTTTTCTTGCCTCTTCCAGCTTCTAGGGGCCGCCATAGTCCTTGGCCCATGGCCCCTTTTTCCACCTTCAAAGCCAACAACGGTGAGTTGAGTCTTTCTCACATCCTATCACTCTGACACTGACTCTCCTGCCTCCCTCTTCCACCTGTAAGAACCCAGAAACCCAGGATAATCCTACTATTTCAAGGGCAACTGATCAGCAACCTCAACTCCCCTCGCCATGTAACCACATATTCACAGGTCCCAGGGATACGACAAGGACATCTCTGGGGAGCATCATTCTACCTAACACAATAATAGCAATACCTTCCTCTCAAGGTTGTTTCTAAACTCTTTCCATTCCTCAAGATACATAGTTCTGAAGACTGAAAGGCACTTAAAAGATCTCTCTACTCACTTACTCAACAAATACCCACTGAGTTAATGAAACAAAACATATAAAAAGTACTTAGAACTGGTACCCAGTAAGCACTTAATAAATGTTACCCATTACCATTGTAGGATCCACACAGTTTATAACCCCTTTTGGCCATGGGGTTGTAGCCACCAGAATCCACTTCATGGTCTGAACACTCTGGGACCCGTCTTTCTAAAACCCAGCCAAGCACCGCTTCCGTTCACAACCATCAAGTCCAACACAACTTCCCCGTCACTAAGCTGTGTTTGTGTTACAACAGACGTGGAACCGGAGCGCGGTGGCTCCCCTCATCGTGTCCCTGACTGCGAGGAGATGAAGTACCGCGCGCGCCTGGTCAAGAACCCATGATGCTATCTGGTCCCGACAGTAGAGCCGAAGCTTCCATCACTGGGTCTCCACCGTGTGTCCGGCTGCAGCCTTCAGCCTCACCTGGCTCAAGGGTCTGCAGGACCCCGAAACACGCTGGGCTGGGTGCTCTGCACTGCACTCCCACACAAAGCCTTCCAGCAGGTCCCCAAGGCCAGCGGCACAGAACCCACTGATTTTGAAGAAGGTGAAGACAGGTTTTTCTTCAAGAAGAGTCCATCCTCCATCAGAACCACACCTTTTACTGAAGGTGCTCACCTCTGCTTCAGACGTTGTTGAGATTCCTCTAAAGTTACAGAGAGAAGGAGGAGAACACGAAGCTGGCCAAGACCCCAGTGTTTGTTTCTAAGCGGCTACCCTGACATTGATCATCTGTCCATTTGAGTTTGATGCAAATACTGTCTTTTATCATATTTGGTCCTCAGTTTTTATGATTTTTCTCCTTCCTGTTTTAAACCACTTCTCATACTCACAGGTTGACACCGAGTCCCAGAACAGATGTTTCCTTCTGGAGTCAGCTGCACTAGTCCTTGCTGAGCCTGGAGCCCCAAGCCCCCTCCATGTTGATGTCTCTGTCCCAGAGTCAGCAGGCCTGGGGACGGAGCAGCCTCCACACTGAGGTGCTCAGATCCAGAGCAGCAAGTGGGCCCCGGGTCTGGCCTGCAGTCTTGAGTCTGGTGTGTGCTGGTCGGAGATCACGAGGAAACTCGGGAGCTGGCACAGCCGTGAGTGGGAACTGACATGGGACTGGGCCCCGGGACTCTGCCCGGCCCCTTCTCAGTCTCCTTCCCCAGGTATGAGAGGCAGGACACCAGCACTCAGGCCATTCCATTGCAGTCCAGACCTTCCGGCTCTTTACCGAGCACCTCCAGCCTTAACGGTAAAGCCTCAATCCTTCCCAACCCCGGCAGGCAAACCCGAGCTCAATCCTCACTGCAAGCACGCGGTCTCCGCTGTGGTGCCACGCACGTGCCTCAGCACACCCAGGTGGCAGACTCGGAGACCCCCGCCCATGCACCTGGCCCTCCCTGCCGAGAGCAGACCAGGATCCCTCCTCCCCACCACCGGCAGACCAGAGCTCATCCCCAAGTCCTGGTGTCAGGACCATCTCATGTCTGCTGCCCAGCTGTGGTGGGGGCAATTCTCCTTCCCTTTCTCGAAAGGCTGGGCCACATCCTCCCATTCATCAGCTCTAGACCACAATTTCCTTCTGTCGCTTCAGAAACCGTATTTTCTTCCCCGTGTCCCCTCAGGTTGTTTCTTTCATCTATCTAAGGGCAATCCAGCCTCGCCAATAACCCAGAGGAAGAACAGAGAGCGCCTCCAGCCCTTTCATCGCCCTCCAGCACGGGAGCGGCAGCTCTCCCCTGGGCAGAGACAACCCAGGTCTACCGTGGCCCAGCCCACTGCCTGTGGGTCCCACAACAACTCTCAGCTTGCTTTCCTGCCCTAGATTCCAGTTCTCAGATCTTCAGATAAGCTAATAATCCTTCCTGGCTCCCTCTGAAAATTCCCCAGCAAAACTGCTAGCAACTGCATGCTTTCTGGACTGTTTATGCTGTTCCTGGGTCAAGGGTGTGCCGGGAAGGCCGCTCCGTCCCGTTCGCCGGCAAGCCCACCAGCCCAATGTCTTCCTCGCTGTGTCCTCGCACTACTGCAGCAGGCCAGGCGCCTAGCTGCCCCTGCGCCTCCCCACGGCCTCAGCACCCCCGCTGGTGGGCAAGCCTACTCCTCTGGCCCACCCCTTCGGCTCTGTCTTGATCTGACTTGAGAATTAAAGGCTATCTACGTTTATTTTATGGTTTAGGAGATTATGACAAGAACACAAATGTAAATAAACGATGAGTAATTATACTAAAAATGGCACGAGTGAGGTTTCAGTTCAGTAAGAGCCTCAAAAGAAAAAATAAAACAGGATGGTTCAGGGAATAAGGCGCAATAACTCTGAGAGTGAGATTAAGTGAGAGAAATTCAGAGTATTCTCTTTAACAGAGGACAGCTGGGTCCATTTTAACTAAAAACTCTGTATTTAAAATAGGAATATACACCGACTACAGAAACCCTAGTTGGTGAGGGAGCTCAGTTCTGTTATTCTGAAACCACTGAATAGCTATAAAATTATGTTTCCTATTTCAGTCGGTTTAAAAAATAAGTATTAACTCCAAGAAAACAAACCTTTAAAAACTGTAATCATTGGTGTTATCTTTCGGGTTGTACAGTGTTATTTTATACCAAATTACAGACAGGTATGCTGGGCCTTAGTCCATGCATCTAACTCAAGACTTTTTAGCAACTTCGATTTGATATGGCTTAGAGATTATTAGTAAGGGCTAATAGTGGTTTTCTATAAATCTTCTATAAATCTGGAGGCACGAAAACAGAATGGTCTTTGTGGCAGGACCTCTGCTCCAGGGTGGCGTCTCTAACTCTCCCATTCACAGGAAACTGCTTGGTGGGTCACAGGTCAATGGGGAGGAGCCATCCCTAAAGGGTACAGAGCATCGGGGACCCTGAGGTCTTGGAGTTCTGTTCCCGTGCTGCCGTCAGGCTGCCGTAGACTTATTAGCCCTTCAGACAGAACTGTGCCCGCGACAAGGATCCGATCTATTTGTCGCCAGGAGTTTTAGTGTCAGGGTTATACAAATTTCAATCACAGTCACTTTCATTTAACAGCACTTTCCAAAAGAGCAATGGAAGAACTGAAGAAACACGTGCTCCGGATGTCAGCAGGCCTGGGAATCTGAATCGGCGCCTAAAAAGAACCTGCTGGCAAATCTGTCATTCTGCTCGACTAAAGAGTCATCAGAGCCGGCACCAAAACCAAGTTCAGGCACAGACCTGGTGGGATATTTACTGACCAGAGCATCCAGCCCTAGTGAAAGAAAGGAAAACCCAACAAAGCAGAAAAAAGAAAAGACAAAAAAAAGTAACTTTTTCTGTTGGGTTTTCTATAAAAATGTATTTGAGTGCTATTAGATAGCCCATTAGAAAATCTCACCGGGCCTGTGGTCACTATCAGGGAGCATTATTTTCTGCAGTCTTCCCTGGATGCTTCTAGCAGGAGCGGGGTGGAAACAATCTGTCTGGGACGGCTCTATGAGGTCCTGTTTGCGTGAACAGCATGGACTTCTCTGGCCAGGCCAACAACCCCCCTCCCATCGCACTGGACCGCCTCCTCCTGCCACAGGGAGGCTGGGGCGGCAGCTCTCGCCAGCGTGGTACCTGCCGTTCCTGGTATCGTGCTGCCGCATGTTCTTGATAAAATGAATCTTCTTAAAGTTCTTTGGTCTGGGCGAACCGGAGAGAGTTCGACATCTGAAAAATAAAGTTATTTCAAAAACACGGTCAGTTGCGCAGGACAGCTGAGACATCTCCTCACAAAGACAGGAAGGAAGACCAGACAAATGGCTTGAATCACCCCGAGGATAATGAGGACAATACGGCTAGAAGCGTGGAAGCTTTGGAAAAAAAAAAACCCAAAAATTCCAACGAAAGACAACTTCCTTGATAATCCTGATAATCATTTATATGGGTCTCTGGAAAGCCAGCTAATGAAAACTATTGTCCTCAGTTACAATAACATAACCCACGTGGATTCCAAAGCCATTATTCTTTCTTGTCATCTTAGAAAGAATCCTCCTGTATCAACACTGGAACAATGGGAACAGAAAACTATTAATTTAAAGAATTTACAGGGGGAAGAAAAACATTGGAAAATTTAGTTTAAGAGCAGTGCCAAATTATTTTTCTCCCGTAGCAGGACTCTGGCCTGAACCACCTGCATGGCTGTTCCAAAGCTTAACCTGACTACGCCTCGAAGTCACGGCTTTACTTTGAAAGGGTGGCTGTTTTCTTTCTTTTTTTTTTTTCCCAAGATTAATTTTTAAATGAGTATTTGTTGAGCAAAATGACTTGGATTCAAATTCCTTTTTTCCTGGAATATGGGACACTGCTCGCCCTCCAGGACTAAGAGAACACACCACAGGCTAGCAAGATCTTGTTGGTTTGTGTGTTTTTCAAACCTGGCAAATTCTAAAGTTATACAACTACAACAACAAGAAAAAGGGCAAGAAAAAAAGAATCAACAAATAAGAGCTTGAAGTTTGGTCTTGTCTTCAGGAAGGGAGCTGCGATGTCTCTATTTGGGTTTCTGCTACCAAGTTTTTTGTCTACTTAAACCTTTCTGGGGCGCCTGGGTGGCTTAGTCGTTAAGCATCTGCCTTCGGCTCAGGTCACGATCCCAGGGTCCTGGGATTTAGCCTCGTATTGGGCTCTCTGCTCGGGAGGAAGCCTGCTTCTCCCTCTCCCACTCCCCCTGCTTTTGTACCCTCTCTCGCTGTGTCTCTGTCAAATAAATAAATAAAATCTTTTTAAAAATAAACCTTTCTGACCATCGGCCCCAACGGCTGGCTCCTGTCATAGGGCGCAGGTACTTGGGACCTTCAGCTTCAGACAGTGAGTTTTGGAGCAGGAAAGCCTGGCTTCCCAAAGCCAGACTGAGCTCTGGGCTGAGGCCACCACCCGAGTTCAGTCAGTTCCAAACTCTGAGGCTTCAGGTAAGACTAACAAGATGACCCAACAAGGAGGTATAGCTGAGGGCAGGCGGGCCGTGGGGGCGTGCTGGGGTCCAGGTCTGGGGAAGAGGCGGGGTCACAGACCTGCACAGCAACTCCAAGGACCCAGCTCAAGGGAAACTCGGTGCTGTCCCTGGCCCACACGTCAGGTGTTTGTTTCCCCAAGTCCCCTCACCCAGCCTCTAGCAAAGACCCAGTCTTCCTAGAATCCATTCCCTGAGAATGCTGAGAATAATTTTTTTTTTCCCACTTAACTTGGAAAAAAACAACATACTGAAGTGAATGAGTGCAGGCGAAAGCAAAGACATGGTATCAGATATTTGGTAGCTTTCACTGGGAAAACAAGAGTTCTCTAGTCCTTGGGTCGCGAGGAGGGAAAGCCCCCCTTTAAGTCATGTCCACCACATCAGGGCAGGGTCCACGGACCGTGCGCAGAGCCCGTGTGGCCCGGTAAGATACTTCAGCAGCCACGGTCCTCCCTGCCTCCAGCCCTGAACTCACCCGCTCTGACACCCTATCGCTAGTAACATTTCAGATCCCTCCTGGCCTTGTGAGGATTAAATGGAATGTTATATACAAGAGATTCACAAACTGTCAAGTGACACATTCAAATTCACCTGTATTCACAAGTAAATATATACAAATCTCAGTGTTGTGATTACGAACAGACCATTAGCTACAAGGCATGCATATTTTGTTACTATTTGCTTCCTATATTCTTAAAATTGTAGCTATCACCATGGGTCCTGAATTCTTGGTTTTAGATTCTCTTAAAGATCTTTAGTTAGTTGATGTTCCCTGTGGCCTTCATGCAGGGTTTGAACAGACGGCACCCATCAATCTCCCCCCCACTCCAAGTTTCCGAACTCACCGTTAGTCCTAACTGAGGTTCAAGGGCTTGGAGCCTCAGTCTGCCTTCTTGGGGCCGCTCTCTGGAAGCAGACCCAGGACCCCAAACTGCCTCAGTTCTACCTCCAAAATGACCTTTCCAGTCTGCAGGCCGTAAATGTCTCTCACACACACTGCAGACGGTTCTAAGGACATGTAGCCACTGGAGAGAAGAGAATCCCCAAAAGCATAAGGCTATGCTTCCACTGGTTTCTGGATAGGGCCAAGTGTCCAGAAGTGTCCTCACACCCTTACCCTGCTTCCCCCCAAACAGCAGAGCTTCCTGAGCCAGCCAGACTGAGGGCAGTGGGCCAAGGGCCAGACTGTGAGGGTAGAGGGTAGGTACTCCTGCTCCCAGCAGCCAGAAGCTGGCACTCTTCAGGTTTAAGCACAAAATCCCCCAGCCTCCTGCTAGAAGTAGAAGTTGGCAAAAGGGCCACAGGTGGTTGTTGGCACTCACAGGGGAAGGAGGAGGCGCTCCTCTAATGCTGCAGCAACCAGTACCCATCAACCCAGACAGGCTGGAAGACAGGGGCAGGTGGAGATGGCTGGCACATTTGCCACCAACAAACTGAGGTTTTTCTGGACACCTCACAGCAATGTCCTGGGTCCTTAATACTGGGATACCAGGTCACCATCAGGCAGGTGGAAAACTCCTTAGTCTAAAGCCTCTCATTACGAACTCTTAACTCTTGGAGTTCTAGGCAGACGCAGGACGCTAACTTACTACCAAGCTGTGATATGCAAGAAAAAAGCAAGACTTTAAAAAATAATATATCAGCACCCAATTATAAGGGCATATGCTACTAACCTAGCCCCTCCCTCAGCAAGTTGTTTGTTGTCTTGCATTTTTTTTAAAGCATTCAACTAAGCCACCAGGGAATCTAAGAAATGTTTTAAAAGGGAACTGTGGCATTAGCAACAATTGCCAAGGAAACTAGAAGACTGAACCCTCAGCTTGTGGCAGGTTAAGCAAAGAACAAATTAATTTCAGTATCCATTTAAAAACATACATCTTAAGTGATGCAAAATTAAGTTAGGATAGAATTAAAAACTAATTTAATGAAAGATTAGCTCTCTCTTGTTAGCCCTGATTACAGCACACACTTCATTATGCAAAAGGTTTTTAATAGATGCCTTGTAGCCATTTGTGCAATGTGCTGAGTTTAAAAGCAAGTTGGGCTAATAGCCTTCCGCCCCCACAGTTCCCAAAACACTTCAGTATCATTACTGGTACATTCATTTCACAAAATTGGGAGCTAGAAAGGACCTCAGAGAGCAGTCAATTTGCCCTCCCATTTTACAGATAGGAAAACTGAGGCCCCAGAGAAGCTAAATAAAAATGTCCAAGGTCATGTACCAGTTAATAGAAGAATCAAACCAAGAATTCAGGCCCCCAGACTCTCAAATGAATATCCCTTGTGCTATACCGAGCTAATTGTATTTCCTAGGAATAAGTACATTGCTAAGTTAGTTAGTTGCTATTTTTATTTCTATTATAGTTCCACACAGCATTACATTAGTTTCAGGTGTACAATATAGTCATTCAACAACTCTGTACACCACCCGGTGCTCATCCCAACTAAATATTAGAGCTTAAAAAAAAAAAAAAAAAGTCTATTAGGGAAAATAAAGCCTTCCCAAACTTCCCAGATTCCCTTGGTTTCAGGCTTGGGTTTTTTTTTTTTTTTTTTTTTAATTTTATTCATTTACTAGAGAGAGAGAGACTGAGAATGAGAGGGGAGAAGGTCAGAGGGAGAAGCAGACTTCCCGCAGAGCCGGGAGTCCGGGATCATGACCCGAGCCGAAGGCAGCCGCTCAACCAACTGAGCCACCCAGGCGCCCTCAGGCTTGGCTTTTAAATTTTATATTTACACCAGATTTGTTGGAAATTAAGTACTCTGTAAGTAAGAGTTAAGTTGTAGCTAAGGCAGATAAGCCCTTTTTACTGTGGTCATTTGTAGTATCAGCCGACTGAAGGGGGGAGGGCAGAGGATCAGCCTGGGTGGACTCTGGAAGGAAGGTACAGAGGTGACCATGTGGCACGTGACCAGGCACACAGCAGGTTACTCTTCCTTGCCCTTCTCCCTACTTCCCTTTAACCACCTAAATCCCTGAGGACAGAGTAACATATTTTTACTTGGTTTTCGTTGACTCACAGCTACCACACTGTTTTAACTGAGGCTTTTCACAGCCTCTCAAAACACCGGGAGCTTTTTAGTGTTATTCACTGATTTCCCCATTTGTGGCAAGAGTGACCTTATCTGCTCCAGTGCCAAAGCCGCTCAGAGCCACCTGAGAACATATTTCCTGCACTTTCGAGGATTACTCTGGACCAGAGCCAGCTCCCTAAGTGGACTTTTTGTGCAGCTTTTTGCAGGACTACCTAAGGAAACAGTCTTCTCCCAACTTTTAATAGTAACGGATAGAACACTCGCACCCAAGCCACGTTAATCATACAACCACACGCCATTCACCCTAAGATGGTCCCAGAGATTACATACGTTTTCAAAAAGACTTCAAAAGTGGAAATCGGACTGGCTGGCCCTGACTTTGTCTTTGCAACGACATCAGCAGCTAGACTCAGTCACCCAATACTTTCCAGCGGATTCATCGCCTATGTTCCAGCTTCCGTCCAGGTGGTCTATGGACAGGACTAACCAGGGAGTAAAGCCCCATGTGGGGAAGGAGCGGGCTCCAGGGTGAGAACCCTTCGTCCACAGCAGCGCGCTCTCAAGCTCAAAACAGGAGCCCACACTCCCGAGTCCTGGCCAGGGACCAAAGCGCGAGATGAGCAGACATGGATACCGGAAGCTGGTCTAGCCAATGGGAACGTACGTTCTTCCGTGGCCTGGGCAACCTGCGCGCATGCCCTTTGAAGCCACAGCGCATGCCCTATGAGGCCACGGCGCATGCCCTGTGAAGCATCCGTGTCCCATGCTGGCTCGGTTCCTTCTGCAGGAGGAGCACCCCGGAACCAACCTAGCTGAGCTGCTGTGAGGACTAAAGAACAGATGCCGTGTGAATACAGTCTCCTTCTCTCAAGGAGGGCCAGGGGAGACCGAGGCACAGATGGGGGTCGACGGCGAGGTACAGGATGAGAGCAAGGAAAGCTGCCAGAGGCACGGCACAGTCCAGCAACTGCTGTCACCCAAACACCTTGCTAGCACCTTTCTAATCCCAATGGAGAAATCACTTTCAGCCCCAAAGAAGCCTTCACAGGTATCCTAATTGAGTTTCCCCAGCAACTGGTGATGGAGTCATGTGTGGGCGCCTGCTAATGAAATCCAGGATTGTGATCACTATGTCACTGCACCTAAGAAAGCTGGGACAATGATGGGCTCCTCTTCATCAAGCAGCAGCTTTCACATTGAAAAGGAAACAGCCCCCAAACCCAACATGCAAACTGGGCTTTTTACATAATTGAGATTTAATACTGCTCTAGTGGTCCACAGACTTGGTGTTTCCAAACTATGAGTCTGGGGATCAGGCCATCATTTAAAAAAACTTAATTCTGCCAATCAAGAACTTAAAAAAAAAAATCAAACTTTGGCTGTCATATTGTACTGCAGGCCATTTACATACACATAAATGCAACAGTAAAAACTTACCTCCGTAGAGGGGCATTTTCCTCAATATCTTCCAGGGTCTCCAAGGATGATCTCTGGGAGATGAGGCGACGTCTGCAGAAAGGAAGAAAATCTAGATGTTAAAATGTTAAAACCACGTTGTAAAATGGATCAGGCATTTCTGTAAAACTAAAAGAGTCAACAAAAGCTGTCTTTAAGAGGCTGCCATGTTCCCAGCCTGCACCCTGAATGCCAGACCCATCCTGCTCTGCTGAATTCTGAGCATTCTCCTTGGTTAATAGGGCTGCTTGATGTTGATCAGGGAAGTAACTGATGCTTTTATGCTGCAATTTTCTCAAAAAAGACAAGGTGCCTCTTATTTAACTTGGAAACTGTGTGCAGTTTTTCTAAAGCATTAGATAATACTGTTAAATATTCAAATACCCCATGGTCTAAACCAAGTTAACTGATACATATTAAATTTTAAAACCATATTAAATAAAATCTCAAAATCATTAGGATGCAATAAAAAAATTATGGTCTCTGGATGGCCATGATTTCAAAAGCAATTAGCAAAGTGAAAGACATTACTCCTTTGGGAAAGTCTCAGAGACCAGTAAGAATAGACAACGGGGCATGATTAGGCAAAACATGGACTCTTTGGGGCTGCTAAAGGATTGCAAACCAGCAGCCAAATCTTCCTTAAGCTAGTTCCTTTCACCCGATTAAAATAAGAGCAGGTCCTAGTTAACTGAGAGTATTTGTTATAGGGACCAGGGTGGTATGCAGAGGCTGGTAACTACAATCAATCCATTTGAACAAAGACCATTATTTCATAGTAAATGGTTTGGCTGAGGACGTAGACAGAAAAAAATCTGATTGGGCTTTTATCTTGAAAAAAGGGACTATAATGAGAAGGATAAGCCTATTTTAATTACATTTGATAAAATTAGGTTAAAAACATGCAATTATAGGGCCCCTGGGTGGCGCAGTGGGTTGAGCGACTGCCTTCAGCTCAGGTCATGATCCCGGAGTCCCGGGATCGAGTCCCACATCGGGCTCCCAGCTCCATGGGGAGTCCGCTTCTCACTCTGACCTTCTCCCTTCTCATGCTCTCTCTCACTCTCTCTCTCTCCTAATAAATAAATAAATAAAATCTTTAAAAAAAAAAACATGCAATTATAATCATGTTCTAATCTGTCCTAAAGAACAACAATAAAATGAAACGAATGTTCCTCTTCTTTTGTTTCGTGTGTACTTTTTCTGACCACTATCCTGGAAGCTTTTATGTTCTACTTTTAATAAGACAATCAGAAAGGTCATTTTTGCAAACAATTCAAGGGCGTCATCAATTTTCTAAGCGCCTTTCTTAATCTTTTGATATCAATTCCTTTTTTTTTGTTTTGTTTTGTTTTAAAAAATTTTATTTATTTATCTGACAGAGAGAGAGATCACAAGTAGGCAAAGAGGCAGGCAGAGAGAGAGGGGGAAGCAGGCTCCCCGCCAAGCAGAGAGCCCAATGCGGGGCTCGATCCCAGAACCCTGAGATCCTGACCTGAGCTGAAGGCAGAGGCTTAACCCACTGAGCCACCCAGGTGCCCCTGATACCAATTTCTTTCCAAAAGAGTCATCACATCCTTCTTCTTTGTTCTTCAGTGGCAAACTGGTATTCTCTCAGACCTTCGTTTATCAATATGGAAGTACCAAGAGTTCTAGAACATTACCTTCAGTGTCTTCATGACACACTGGACCTTTGGCAAGATCCGCATTGTCGCTCTGCACTTATATTGAATTTTCACTTCCATAAGATTTCCAGATTTCTAATAGCCAGCCAGACCTGAGGCAATGGCTGGGCGAAGACACTGGTCTTACCTGACGGAGGTGCCCAGGGGCCCAAGGGGGTGGGAACTGATTTTATAGGTGGCCAATTCATTAGTAAGTAGGACAGTCCTGAGCAGCCCTCTAACTCCAGGGACTCAGTTACACCGGGACCCCTGTGATGGCCCCTTGCAGCTGTGGCTTGGAACTGACCAGGCCGTCAGCTGAAGCATAGCCCTTCCATGTACAGAGTCCCAGGCTGGGACAGGACAAATGCCCAGTTAGTCACACTGCCACCCATCACAGCTCTTGGCCTCGGGGTCCCTACGGTCCCCATCCAGAGGCAGGTGCAATTCCACAAGCGCTATGCTGAGTCAAACAAATTCAGATTTTAGTTCTGGGGTTCAGGGGCTTTGGAGTCCTAGAAAACCCCTTAACCTTTGAGCCGCAATTTCCTCATTTATGAAACAGGAAAGGAAAACAACAAAGAGAGAGAGAGAGAGATACCCTGGCACAGGGCAAAAAATGATCGGCAGCTACTGGGTTTTTGACAACACTCCCCTCACTGAGGCTGCACCCTGACCTGACACCACCCCCACCACCCCCTCATCCTGGCTCAAAGGACTGGGATCAGCCTGGCTGCCCTAGCTCTGGCCTCTCCCCCAACCCCAGCCAGTAGCAAGGTCACCCCAAAATGCCTTGTGCCTGAGCCCACCTGAGGCACATGCCCTTTTGACACCTACACCCTCTAAGAACTGCATGCCACCTTTGCTGATACACTGGCCTCAGGCCTCCTCCGGCATTTGGGGCTGCCTCCTAGCCCCTCTAAGAACAGCATGGCTGGCACTCCAGCTGCAAATGCCAAGTGAATCCCATGGTGAACATACAAGACCCTGGCACATAGCCTGGGACCCCACCCCCAGGCTCTGATCCAACGTTCAGACCAGGGTGTGCACCCTGGAAAAATAGGTCCATTCACAAAAGCACATAATCTGACAATTTCCCTATCAAAAAGCTGTATCCGTGGGGCCCCTGGGTGGCTCAGTGGGTTCAAGCCTCTGCCTTTGGCTCAGGTCATGATCTCAGGGTCCTGGGATCGAGCCCCGCATTAGGCTCTCTTCTCAGCGGGGAGCCTGCTCCCCCCACCCCCCGCCTCTCTGCCTACTTGTGATCTCTCTCCTGTCAAAAAAAAAAAAAAAAAAAAAAAAGCTGTATCCAGCTCTTGCTATACCAGAAAAGAAAGGTGCTTATTTGGAAAATAACCAAATTTGAGAGGCGCCTAGCTGGCTCAGGCAGGAAAGCACGCAACTCTTGATCTCGGGGTTGTGAATTCAAGCCTCGCGGTGGGTATAGAGATTACTTAAAAATAAAATCTTATGGGGCACCTGGGTGGCTCAGTTGGTTTGGGTGGGTATCCAACTCTTGGTTTTGGCTCAGGTCACAATCTGGGGGTTGTGGGATCTGGCCTTACGTCTGGCTGAGTGCTCAGCTCAGAGTCTGCTTCTGCTTCTCCCTCTACACCTCCCCCACTCATTTGTGCTCTCTATTGTGCTATAATAAAGAAATGAATGAATGAATAAAATCTAAGGAAAAAAAAATCTGTATGCCCAAGGTGGGGCTTGAACTCACAACCCTAAGATCAAGAGTCACGTGCTCTGACTGAGCCAGCAAGGCACTCAGGATTTATTTTCCAAAAGCCAGTACATCTGGGACACCTGGGTGGCTCAGTCAGTTGAGTGTCTGCCTTCAGCTCAGGTAAAGATCCCAGGGTCCTGGGATCAACTCCAGCTGGGAGCCTGCTTCTCCCTCTGCCTGCTGCTCTCCCTGCTTGTGCTCGCTCTCTCTCTCTCACTCTCTCTCTCTCTCTCCCCATCAAATAAATAAAAATCTTAAAAATAAAAGCCAGTACACCTGATAGTCTCTTCATGAGTCGAACAGGTGTAGATTCTCTCTCTCTCTCTCACACACACACACACACGAGAATTTACGGTCTGGTACCCTTAAAGGGTAGAAAATCCAAATCCCAAATACCCACTTGTTCCTTTAAATTCAGTGACTGTGCTTCCCCTCTTCATGAATGAAACCCAAGCAATATCCATTTGACCTTGGAACACCATGGGATTGACTGGAGGTCCACTTACATGAGAACTGTTTTG
Source organism: Nasua narica (assembly GCA_028533885.1). Classification (NCBI taxonomy): domain Eukaryota; kingdom Metazoa; phylum Chordata; class Mammalia; order Carnivora; family Procyonidae; genus Nasua; species Nasua narica. The sequence continues at coordinate 37,365,272 of CM052808.1, read as the reverse complement.
ATAAATACAGAACAAGACTACAAGTGTATTTTCCCTTCCTTATGGTTTTAACATTTTCTTTTCTTCAGCTTCCTTTATTGTAAGAATACACTATATAATACCTATAATGTACAAAATGTGTGTTCAACTATTTGTCACTGGTAAGGCTTCCTTCCGGTCAACAGTAGGCTACTGATAGCTGTGGGAGAATAAAAAAATTACATGCGGATTTTCCACTGCACACAGGGGTGGGAGGCAGTGTTCCTAATCCCCATGTTGGTTAGGGCCAACTGCGTGTATTCTCGGAGATAGATATACAGAGCCTGCAAACAACATTATAGTCAAGAGGCACTGAAAACAAAGATGGATGCCTGCCCTTCCGCAATAAGCCTGTGTTCACTGCCGCAAGGGTGTGCTCTGTGGTGCTAACCCAGGGGTGCTAGATCCTTCCAAGGCATGTAATAACCTCTCCCTTTGCTTTCTATCCTCAGAAAGCCCGAAATGGAAGAGAAGGCTCAGGGCAGGGGGCCGACCTTCACCAGGCGCTTTCCAGCCCGCCATCGGCCTCATAAGCTGAGTCCATCACTGTGCAAGTCCTCATCGGGCACAGGTAACAAGCACAGGTCTCGGCATGTTTATGTGACTGACAGCACACGGCCTTCGTAGTAATAAGCAAGCAGACATTAAGCAAGAGCCCGAGCATTACGGGTCGACCTCATCAAATGGGAAGAGGCGGTGGCGGGTCCTCCCGTGGAGTCGTCAGGCTTCCCTGCCCCGTCTGGCGGTTATGATTTGGGCCCTTCCACACTGTCCCTGAGTACTTCTGAGGCCAACAGGGTTCACATTCCACAACCGTACACACAGTTAGTTTCCCTAAAGCCCCCAGACTCATTTGAGAATGTTATCTTTTGGACTGAGTCTGGACAGGGAAGTGTTAATCTGTGACAGGACTGCTTATCTGGACACACGCCCACCCGGACCAAATTAATCCACTTAGCGTTAGGGCTGATGGTTCACTGCACAGCAAGTCGCTGTGCGCCCCTGACACTCGGGGCTGGTTATAATGAATCCACTTACTCTGAAAACTTAAGGAACGGTCACTGGGCGAAGGGGGGGGGGGAAATCACATGGAAAAACATGTGACTGCGGTGACAGGGCACCCGGTGAGGCAAGACCCAAGGCCGGCATTTGGAAAGTGTCTTTTAGGCACAAAAGTGTCAGTGCAGTAACAATGAGTAACTATCCACACAAACTGACGGGGGTAGGGGAGCTGCCCGGCCACCCCAAAAGGCCTCCTGGCCAAAGCTGTTGTCAGCCCAGTCGGTAGCAATTCTGGGGACCCGAGGAGGGTGAAGGGCAAGGTGGGAGCTGTGCCTGGGATATCTTCATCAGACCTTCTGGAAAGGGGCTGTGAGAGCTGATGTGGGCAGGGGGTAGCTGCCAGAAGGGCCTCACCAGAGCCAGACTCTGAGTTCGCTGCTGTCCCTGCTGATCAGGGAGGTCAGGCAGGGTCATCCTGGGGGCCAGCTGGGCCACCTGGTCAAGGGTAATGCCCTTAAGGAGGGACCCGAAGCAGTAGGTTGGCTCAAAAGCCAATGTCAGGCAGTGGGGACCACAGGGGACAGCATGGGACTCTGACAGGACCAGAAGTGATGAGAAAGGTGGCCCCTGGCCTTAGCCTCGGTGTCAAACAAGAATTAAGTTTGGATCAGTGCTCCCTCCCTTGGCTGCCCATTGGAGCCCCTGGGTCCCTGTTAAAAATCTCTGGGAGCAAAACACAAGCTTTGAGAGCGAGAAGGAACGTGGGCCATCTGGGCCAACCAACGCTCTCCTCCCAAAAAAGCAATTTCCTCCGTGGCTCCAGCTCTCCCCACGTAAGGAGCCCCCTTCCTGGCTGTAAGTTGGGCCCCCGGAGGGCACAGGTGTGCAGGAAGCGAGGGCATCACGGATACCTCAGTCACACAGGTAATGGGCGAGCTGAGGTCACGGCTTCAATCTGCTCATTACTGGGACCCCAAAAAAGAAAAACACAACCACCACAAAAGTAACCTATAACTAATAGAGTCATAAGACATGCACACACTTGTAGTATATTTGCTTTCTTACCTCTGTCTTTCACCCACTGACCATCTCCAACCCCAGACGAAACTGAGCTGCCCCAGACAGTGGGCTGACTCAGGCAAGGCACCATGCTCTCCTTACTTGCCTGGCCTAGGGATGGAACGGGTTTCAGCAAACAGTAGGTACTCAATTAAGGCTGGCTGAATAAACTGATGAACTCCGTCATCAGGCAGGTGGGTTCTCGTGGACTCTTCCCAGAAAGCAGCTGGCCTTCCCCTCGATGCTTTTCTATACACAGTTACCAGCGGGCTCTCTCTTCTCAGCATGTGAGTTCCCCGTCTTCCCCAACATCATCCTCAGAAAGCTTCCCAATGTCGCACTACGACAGGAAGCAGAGGGAGGCAGAAGACCCTCATCTAGCGGAAGGGCGGGAGCGGAAGGGACGCTGAGTAGTCTTGGGTGTAAGACATGATGCTTAAAATGGGTTTCTTCTCAGGGGGCGCCTGCATGGCTCAGTTTGGTTAAGCGTCTGCCTTCAGCTTGGGCCGTGATCTCGGGGTCCCGGGATGGAGCTCCTCGCTCAGCGGGGAGTCTGCTTCTCCCTCAGCCTCTGCCCTTCCCCCGGACTTGTGCTTGCACTGTCTCTCATTCTCTCTCAAATAAAATCTTTTAAAAAAAAAATGGGTTTCTTGTTTGAGCTTATTACACATTCATTTTTCCAAGTGGAATCTGAACTGTGACTATAAAAGTCGCAGAACTCGCCATAAAAATTAAATCAGGAAACATACATGAAGTAGAAACAGAAATGACCTGCAAACCCAGTGGCCAGGGGCCCCCTAGAAGAGTTTGGACCCTTTCCTAGTTCCACATCTACCTATAAATGGAAATATATATATTTGTCTGTGATTGAAACTGTGAAAAGGAAAAGGGTGGACTTTTTAAAAGCAAGGGGCAGTGGGGACTGCGCCCCCGCCTTGGGACAAAGCCGCAATCTCGTGCCTGGAGACCACGGCAGCACCTGAGCAGGATATGAAGAGTGGGTGCCAACAGAGAATGCAGGTTCTCTCCCGCGGACCCTCTTCTCTGGCTGCAGAAGGTCAGCAGAGGTGGGAGGAGGGGGGTCAAGGACCACCAGGAGGAGTTGGCTCCAGCCTGGTCCCTATGCCTGCAGGTTCACAACACCCTCCTGTAGGTGTGGGGGAGCGATCTGAGACCTTTCCGGGGTCTCAGAGACCTCTGAGGACTATCAGGGTGCAGCCCCTCTCCCCCCGGGTGAAGCTGGTGCTACAGAGCGGTCAGCAAGGGGTCAGGGCTGGACACGAAGAAGCCCCCACCACAACAGGGAGACGAAGGGAGCTTTCTCCCTTAAGTCTCCCAAAGGGCCCAGACAGGGAGGCCACTGTTCTAGAACTTGGCAGGGCTGGCCTCTTTAGCAGATAGAAAATCTCTTGGTAAAATGTTCTGAGACCCTCCTCCTGTCTCTTGCATCGCCACATCACAGACCTGCTCTCTTGTTCTGAAAAGTGTTCAGCTCACGCACAAGAGGTGGTCCTAGAAAGCAGAGCACAGGTCTGTAATTGGAAAACTTATTTACAAGGGGGCCTAAAGAGAAGAACCTAAAGAGAAGGAACCTAAAGAGAACCTAACCTAAAGAGAAGAACCTCCACATATCCAAGAATTACACTGTCACCGATATACCTTTTGTGAAAACTCTGGTTTTCAAATGCCAGGCTCTCTGAAAGCCAAGTGCACCTCCGGCATGCACTGTCCCTCCCTTCACTTCTCCAACACAGCTCTGAGTTGCTGACATCACAGCATCATAAGCTTACTCGACAGATTCAGCGACTGAGTTATGATAACTGCTTTCGTGATCTGGCAAAAGTCAAAGCCAAGATTCCAGATGCTCCTTTAGCAGAAGTCCAATGAGACTGGGCTCCGTGAAGAAGCAAACTGTTTTTGTACCAATACATATGTGTTCACAGATGAAGAAAGAAAAGTCGGCTGTCCCCTCTTAATAGGAGCTACATACACGGTCTTAGAGCAAAATCGGCCTGAGCGTCAGCAGGAAGACGTGTGTCTCAGATCCGGGCTGAATTCTGCTTTGCATGGATCTAAAGCTTTGTCCAGCAAGAAAGGCGGTGGTGGAACTGAAGCCGGCCCTTACTGCGCACCCGGCAACAGCCACCTGTCCGACCTCGGAGGAAAGCCCGGAGGGGGTCCCGGAATCCATCACTGCAGGGGCCTTCTGGCTGGGTCCCGCGCCCGGGCCATCAGCCAACACCCTGCTCCGCCAGTCAGGCCTTGCCCTGCCTCTGAGCAAAGACACACAGCTGGCTTGCCTGTGCAATGAAAACTCTCCACGGCAGCTCACGCATCTAAAGCAAGCTCCACACCTGGGACACGGATGGAAACAGTTCAAACCCCCTGGCGGGTCATGGAAATCATCCTTGTAAAAGAAGGAAAATAGAGGATTATCTTTAAGAAAAGGAGGGGGTCACCCGGGTGGCTCAATTGGTAAGCGTCCAGCTCTTGATCTCGGCTCCGGTCATGATCTCAGGGTCGTGAGATCGAGCCCCACATTGGGCTCCGTGCTCAGTGCAGAGTCCGCCTGAGGTTCTCTCGCCCTCTTTCTTTGCCCCTCCCTCTGCTTGTGCTCCCCCCCCCATAAACAAAATCTTTTACAAAATTAAAAAAAAAGAACGGAAATGGATTTTGAAAACGGCTGTGTTTTAAAGTTTCTAGCCGATGAATCAGGCAGAAATCAAATTTTAAAATCAGTACACCAAGAGTCGCCAATCAGCTTATTCAAATAAGATCTGTTTCTACATTTTTATACGCAGGTCAAGAAAGCAACTTTAAATGTTTATGGAGAATACAAAGGCACTTGGCTTGCCTGAGTTTGCTTTCGTTTCAAAGTTCTCATCAGACTCGCCAAATCCTGGAAAACCAAGGTGTGAGGTCATCTCGGTGTTCAGGGCTATTCAGAGACAGACTTGTTGGCGGGTCTTAGTAAGCGGCCGGGCGCTCACTCCTCAGATGCCCGGGTCCGCCCTGCCCACCAGCACCTTGCTGACTTTACGAAACACTCCTTCGGTCACATCACTCCCCAGACTAAGAGCCACAAAGATTTGCTGTGCAAACAAGTTCAAACTCCTCTGACGAAGGGACTAGATGGGGAGGTGAGAAGACAGCCGTCTCACACAGCACCCTGGGGCCCCACAAAGGCCCTGGCCCAGTCTTTGGGGACACCTGCAGGGCATCAGGAAGTAACGGGGCCAGCCAGGGCCACAGGCTGGGTGACAGTGCCGCGTCCTAAACCCTGCTTCGCCTCGTCCTGGAGGGAGGGGCCTTGCCCTGCAGCTGGGGGGACCAAGTGGACCAAATGTGCAAAAAGGCAAAAAGCAAAAGTGGGCCTAATGGTTGCAAAGGAAAAAAAAAATCAGGATCCAGAAAGGTTTAGGGTTTTGTGTGGATGAGAGATAAATGATGTCGTCCTTGCTAGGAAACATGCTGGATACCAACCAGGGGGCTGGGGGGAAACGAGTGGGGACCAAGCCAGGACAGGGTGAGGCTGGAAAGTGAACAATGGAAAACCACCCCAAAAATAGAAGGGTTGGCTTCACCCTGGAGACAAAAGAGCTCTGTCATCTGACACAACCAACGCGGGAAGTATGGGGCCAACTCACGGATGTTCTGGTTGGGCATCAGGGTTCAAGGTATCAGACCCAGGGGTTCTCTGCAGAAGGGAATCCCTGGGCCCACTGGGGGACAGCGACTGGAAATCCAACACCTGGGCCCAGAGTTTCAGGCCAAGAGAGACCAGGTATGGCCTGTGTGGGAGGCAGAGGAGGGCGTGAGTGAGCTCAGAGAACCAGAATTTAGCTGGGAAGAGGCAAGGAGAAAGAGCAACCAGTCTAGCACGGGTGGTTCGAAAGGGAAACTCGGGGTGGATTTCTCATACACCTGCCTCACCGGAGCTCAACAGGATGGGACTCCAGGAACTACCAGCCACAGAGGACTCCTTGGAAGCAAAGTCAGGGAAGAACCTAAAAGAAGCCAGGAAATAGGCCCCCAATCAGACGGCCAGGGTCGGTTCCAGGAAGAACTGGACGGGATGCAGGGGGCTGGGGTTGGCACCCTGTAAGCGTGAGCGTGCCTTCATGCAGTGTGTCCTTCTGACACGGGAAGAACAAAAGAGGTGTGCGAACACCTGCAGGGCTCCTGTCCCGGAACGAGGGTGCAGACGCTGGAGGCTGGGCTTGCTTCCTTAGAAAGAGGCTGACTGCAACCGGTTCCCAAGCCCGGTGAAGGCCCACGAGCACCGAGCTGTATCTGATGGATGCACGGCCTCCACTCAGCTCAAGCCTTTTCAGGAAGCGTGTTGCATCCTGGACCTTCTTCTCTGTCCTCAGGAAGGGCCCTCTCTTAAATCCCAGACCCCGACAGTGGGCTGAGCATGGGCAACGGCCCTCCTTTCCCCATCACTAGGAGGATTTATGGGCACTTTGCAAGAATGCCTTTGCAGGCTCAACACTTTCTAAGCCACGTACACACCCGTCCATCCAAAAGCCCAGCTGTATAGGGTTTGCTGCACAAAGGCTGAGGTGCACTCCTCTGGGAGAAAGCCTGACTTGCGTGGGAGGGGCACCCCTCTCCCTGGCTGCCCAGTCCTGGGAAGGTGAGAGGGCAACGGGAACTAATACAACTAGGACCAGCAGGGAGTCGGGCAGGCTGGTTACTCCCACATCAGTATTTAAAGGGACCTTTAGGAGGCTGCCCTTCCAGCATAATCCCTCCCTTGAGTTTCTCCCTTGGTTCCCAGCTTGACCTTTCTCTGTTCTAAAGGGCCTTCAGGAGAAATGGATTTTGACAGCTCAGAAACAGCATGCAATTATTTATAGCAAATTCAGGATTGATGGGGTTCCATCAATCTTTATTTTCTAGTTTTTCAGATTAACCTCGGCTTGTGCTCCATAGCAGCTTATGGAAACAAAGATTGATGTTTCCTTGTCCAGCCAGCTCCAAGCCACCCCACCCTCTTTCCTGACAAGGGGCCCAGGTGACTTCATTCCTTTCTGGAAGGCTTTTTTTTTTTTTTTTTTT
>CM052808.1:37343624-37357629 GCA_028533885.1 Nasua narica | reverse complement strand
CTGCCTCTCTGCCTACTTGTGATCTCTGTCAAATAAATAAATAAAATCTTTTTTAAAAAATGCCTTATTTCTCCTGCCCCAAGATGTTAATTCCCTTTATTGAAGCTGAATGGGGACTCCCGGGGACTTCAGAATCGCCGGCCTCATAAGGGGTTTATGGGGTAAGGAATGCCCCCAAAGGTGACCAGATCTTAGTTCAAAAGAAAACTCAGAATCTGCTTCACCTGCTCTTCACCCATCCAAATCCTACCGTCTCCTCCTAAGGGACCGTGTAGAGCTACCTGCTCTGCAAAGCTGTCCCTATTTCTGAATTCCTACATTTGGTATCTTTACGGTATTAGGAAAAACTCATATCTAGATACTTGTAGAATGATTGATTTTATTCCTATTTTATACCCTGTATCTCCAACCAGACTTCAAGTACCTTGACCAGAAAACTGTCTTCCCTTCTTTGAAACTCCTTTAATACCTACATTACCTTGTCATAGTAAGTGCTCCATAAATCCTGAGGTATAGCACAGTCTTTAGCTACCACTGGCCCACGCGGGGCAGGGGTGTTGGGGGGTTGGGAAGGCCAAGGATGGATCTTAACTGCTCACAGGGGACCCTGAGACAAGCCAGCAGAAGCCAAAGCCATATCTAGAATGAGGTCCAAAACCAAAGCTGGGACCTCAGGGATTATTGGATCACTAATGTTCAAACTTCTGAGCAGCAGGATGTTTTTTTTCAAACTAATTTTACATCAAATCCCAAGATGTAATACAGATTAGAATAATTTAAACTTGTATAAGTCGGATGTATACAATATACTTATAACTCAACCATTACTAGAGCAGAGAAGCTATTGTGATGTACAAACAATACGAAACCAGTAATTATGGATGACATTTCTAGTCTGAGATCAATGTCAGCATCTAATTTGTTTCTTTTGGTCTTGGCTGTGCAGGACAGAGATAATCCCAATTGACACAGATAAGTAGGTGCCTATGGCAACCATTTTTAAACATCTCAGGACTCAATTCAATTAAATAGATGGGGCAGGTGAAGCTTAGTTGCACAAAATCCACTTATTCTGGTAGCACAAATTAATTAATGCATAATTAATGCATACGTGGTCACCCCTGTGATGGGGTTTGCCATATAGCATGCTGTCCGGTTCATGTTTTACTGCAGTTTTTAAAACATTTCTATACTACTATATACACATAAAATATATTATGCATGTTAAGTGTATATTAATAGAAAACTACATATGCACAGACGCACCATATGTATTAGATTTTGTACGTATATATTATACACATGTACCTTATACCTCAAAATGCTAAACACAGAACTATACCACATGACTGGCAATTCCATTCCTCGATATAACCCAAGAGAAACAAGGGCACGCCTACGTAAACATTTACACAAGAACGTTCAAAACACCACGATTCACAACAGCCAAGATGGGAAAACAGCCTAAATGTCCAACAACTCACAAATGGGTGAGTAAGATACGACAGGATTCAGCCACGAAAAGAACGAACTATGGACACAAGCTACAAAATGCATGAACCTTGAAAACATGACGCGGAGTGAAAGAAGCCAATCACAAAAGACCACATATCGTGGGATTCCAATTATATGAACCACCCTGAACGGGCAAATCCATGGAGACACACCGTGCATTAGTGCTTGTCCAGTGCTGGGTGTGAGAAGTGGGAGGAATGGGGAATGGCTGCCAATGGCCACAGGGTTTCTTTTTAGGGTGATGAAAATGTTCAAAAATTACATAGTGATGACGGCTGTACAACCCTGTGAGTATACTAAACCCACTGAATAGTACACTGTAAATGGATGGTGGTGTGAACCGTATCTCAATCAAGCTGTTAAAATACTTACATACGATACATAAATGTTAAAATATCTATGCCATATATATATAGAGAGAAAAATGCATATCGAGGAAAAACACATAGTGAAAAATAGATCAACTGCTCGTGGAATTGCGAAAGTTCTTGCCGAGATCCTCAGAGCTCTAGATAACAGTTTTGAAGACTATGGCTCTGGTTCAATTTCCCTCGACCAGAGCTGTGGGGCCTGAGAGCTTCCCAGCTCCTCACTTTCGCCGGGCCTCCAGAGCTAGGTCACCCACCCTCTGCTGACCGCCCGCCCAGCCGCCATCTTTCTCCCCGCAGGGCCAACAGGCAACCTCCTTGATGCACACATCGAAGTGTTTGTTTGGAGCTCTGAGACTTCAATTTCCATAACTTCTCATTTCTCTAAGTCTCTAGTAGAAGCTATGCGGACAAGACTCCCTTTTTATTAAAAGCGGATCCTGTTTTCTAGGCAAGAACCCGAGAGCACCTTCAGGCATCCAAGAGGCAAGACGGAAGACGATACCCAGTCTGAGGTGCTTCTGTGCTCCTGTCAGCGTCTGGGGAGGTAGTTTAATTTTTTAACAGCTCTTTCAGAGCCCTTTGAAAATATATTATTAGTGCATCTGCCTCGCTGTATACATAATTAGCAACCACAGTTCTAATTACCAGGCTGTTCAGGAAAGGTTTCCAAAGTGAATTTGCGGCAGAAGAACTCTGCCTTAAACCACATGAATATTCACTTCATGTAATGTGGATTCAACTGTTTATTGGATTCTTTGCAAAAGCCTATCCCAGAGGTCTGAATAGCTCCTTTATGCCAGGGCTTCCGTATGATTCCACATGGTTATTGTGGAAAATAAGATATTCTGAACAACCTGGAAGGTGGGGGAAGGGGGAGGATACACGCTTTTCAACCAATGTCTTCAGAAAGGAATGGGCTAAAATAAAATAAATGCAATCAGCCACCATTTTATTTCCCTGAGGATTTTTTTTTTTAAGACTTTGCTTATTTATATGAGAAAGAGGGAACATGAGCAGGGGAGGAGGCAGAGGGAGAGGGAGAAGCAGACTCCCTGCTGAGTGGGGAGCCCAACACGGAAGCTCGAACCCAGGACCCTGGGATTATGACCCGAGTCGAAGGCAGGCGGCGCTTCACCGACTGGGCCACCCAGGCACCCCTTCCCAAAGGATGTTCAATGGTGTCACTCTTTAGCCTGGGATCCTTAAACTGGGATGCCTGACTTCCCAGGGGTTCTGTGCACTTTTAAAACCAGATGCAAAGGTTGTGTGTATGTACATATGCCCACTCCCCCCCTCTTCTGTAAAAGAGAGTCTAGGCGATCCCAAGGAAAGATTAGAAACCACTGTTACCAAGCAGAGGATGGTGCTAACGGGGTGGCAGGGGTGACACAGGGAGAGTTTCAGATTCAACCGCCACTACTATGCAACTCTAAGCAAGACGGCATTACCGTCGTTATCACTGTCACCACCATATACACACAAGTACTCACAGTCCTGGGTGTCGGGCACAAAGCGGAGCGAAGGAACGCTAAGACTCGGCTCCGGTTCTGGGAGACTCATGACCTTGTACGGAGACAGGGCAGACATAACTCTACAACTTCAAGACTTTTGGGGCGCCTGGGTGGCGGCGCTGGTGAAGGGTCTGACTCTGATTTCAGCTCAGGTCACGATCGCCGGGTAGTGAGATCGAGCCCCACATCAGCCACCAAGCTGGGCTTAAGATTCTCTCTCGCGCTCTGCCTCTGCCACGCTCACACCTGTGTGCACGCGCTTTCTCAAATAAATAAATAAAATCTTAAAAACAAAGCAAAACTTCAAGATTTTAGCCAGATTCTCACAGGCCAGAGCTTGGGATGCAGGTGAGCTCTGAGCTCTTCGGCACAGACACAAGGCTGACGCAGTCGCAATTGTGGGGAACCAGAACTCCGGCGGAGGCACATGTGGGTGGGTGCCTAAGGGGGGGTCAGGCCCAAGGGGCTGGGGCTCCAGGCGGTGGCAGCAATCTGGGGAGACACTGAGGGACGACAGTCAAAGCACCACCAGACTAGAAGTGAGGGCCCTCCCTGAAAACTGAGTAGATTGCTAAAAATCTCAAGGAAAAATAATAACACTGTGATCTGCCAAAAGTTAAATAGCAACAAGACAGAAAGACGTCATAAAGCTTTACCAAGAAACAGAGGCATAAATAAAGGCACACTGGGCTGACAAGAGGAGGATGTATACGAGGGGAAGGTTCAGCGCACAGGAACCGTTCCCTGGTCACGTGGGACAAAGCTCCCCAGAACTGTATGTGCGCATTCAACCATTCACCCATCAACGCATTAGGCACCCACGACAAGGTCCGGGGAATAGAAGATGAAAAAACCATGGCGCCCGCCTCCAAGAACAATCCAGTGGGGACACCCATTTTAAGAAAGAAGTACAGAAGTGGAGAATGCACCAATAGGTGTGTTCGAGGTGGGAGCAAGGAGGAGGGAGGGCCCCAGCTCGGGCCAGGTGGGGCCAAGGAGGAGCAAACCAGGGAAGGCCTCCTGGGTGTCAGTGCTGGCGGGGGGCACAGGAGATCACTAGTCCAGGGGAGGGGTCCACGCCCCGCCCTGCGGCACAGGTCACTGCGCTCGCCCAGTCCACGGCCTACAATCGTGTAGGACAAAATCCCCTCGCCCTCGAGGGAAGAGCAAACCCTCGTCTTCTTTGCAGCCAAGACGTATGAACAAAGGAAGTTTTAACCTTTGCAACTCGAAACACCCCTCCAATTTGTCCTGGCTCCCTGCTCAGTCCGAGACATTCTGTTCCTGGATTCCGACACGTGTCTGTTGAAACTGAAGCTTGTCAAGCATTAGGACGGGTGAGGCTCGCTCTGACGCTGCTCTGGGCCTATTAAATTGGCTCTAAGATTTAATGCCTCGGAACCATCAAGAGCCCACTTTCCCAGGTTCATAGAAGACCCAGCAGTCTGGCTTTGGCTTCTGCTTTCAGACTAATAAAAAGCACGGGGGCAGAAAGGGACTCAGGGCCCGTCAACACGCTGCCCGAGGAAGCCTTGGCGTGCAGTCTTGGAACCGGAAACACTGAGCATAGAGCTCGGAAGCACCCTTACCGCCCAACCCTCCAGAGGCCCAGAGCGAAGGTGTGGGGCAAAGGGGACAGTCACCCTGTGTGCGCTCAGGCACGCCTTCCAAGAGCACTGAGGCTCTCAGGAGGAACCCCACACCAGATCAAAAAGCCGGAAGGCCCCGGTTACACATTTATACATCATTTCATGAACACTCATACTAAGCGCTCTGCTAAAGGCTTTTAATTATTTTTTTAAGGAGTGTATTTGAGAGAAAGCATGGGCACGGGGGAGCAGCAGAGGCAGAGGGAGAAGACGACGCCCCGCTGAGCAGGGAGCCCGATGCGGGACTCATCCCAGGACCCTGGGATCATGACCTGAGCGAAAGGCAGCGGCTTCACTGACTGAGCCGCCCAGGAGCCCCTCTGCTAAAGGCTTTGTAGACATTTTTGTGTTTACTTCTCACAACACCCCTACAAGGTTAGGTCTTGCCGACTTCCATTTTACAGATGGAGAAAGTGAGGTCCCAACATGGTGCGTAACTTGCCCAAGGCCACAGAGCCAGGAGGTGGTAGGTAAGGAATGTCTATCTTGTCTACTTTGAAAAGGGAGCTTCATTCTTGCGTCTTGCCTTTTCCGGAACCACAGCTCACAACGAGCGTCTCTTACAGAAGAAGGATGGGGCTGTCTTCCCTCGGGGAACTGGGAAGGCCAGAGGCTGCTCAGTGATCCCTCCCTCCCGCAGGGCTGGGCTAGCTGATGTACCAGGGCCACTGCCAAGGCCAGGGAGGAGCCACCTCCTCTGAGGCCACCTGTGACCCCACAGATGGCTGCCGCCAATGAGGGAAAACCAACGGGATTTCAGAGTCGTCTCTGGAGAGCCTCTCCAGGTCACACGGCACTTCAGCCCCCTCATACCTATGTGAGCAGCACACGGGTCCCACAGTCCTCGCAAATTCTGAGGAGTTCTCCAGAAGTTTGTTTCAAAAGAAGCGAAGCTCTTTCTGTTTCTGCGACCTTCGAAAGGAAGCTCTTTTAACTTCAAGCAACTTCAAAGTTTATTTTCCAACGAGCTGTTTTGCCAAAAAATAAAATTTTACCCAACTGGGGAGGGATGATGGGTTTTTAAAAAACTAACTTGGGGCGCCTGGGTGGCTCAGTTGTTAAGTGTCTGCCTTTGGCTCAGGTCATGATCTCAGGGTCTTGGGATCAAGCCCCACGTCGGGCTCCTTGCTCAGTGGGGAGCCTGCTTCTTCCTCTCCCTCTGCCACTCCCCATGCTTTTGAGCACACACTCTCTCACACACACACACATAAATAAAATCTTTAAAAATAATAAGGGGTGCCTGGGTGGCTCAGTGGGTTAAGGCCTCTGCCTTCAGCTCAAGTTGTGGTCTCGGGGTCCTGGGATCGGGCCCCGCATCGGGCTCTCTGCTCAGCGGGGAGCCTGCTTCCCCCTCTCTCTCTCTGCCTGCCTCTCTGCCTACTTGTGATCTGTCAAATGAATAAATAAAAATCTTAAAATAAAATAAAATAATAATAAATTAACTTTGGAGCACAGAGCAGCTTGGTTGTTTGTTGGAGGTCTCTGCTCGGTGACTTCGGCTCTCCCCGGACAGCAAGAGCGGCATGGCAGTCGGAGAAGTAATATAAGACTTCGGCATCAGGGTAAAAGAAAACGGCCCCAGGAACGCCTGGGTGGCTCAGTCGGTTGAGCATGGAACTCTTGGTTTTAGCTCAGGTCATGATCTTGGGGTCGTGGGATCCAACCCCAGGTCAGGCTCTTCACTCATGAGAGTGTACATGTCCCTCTCCCTCTGCTCTCTCCCTACCACGCCCCCTGCCCCCCACCTCTTTCATAAATGAAATCTAAGAAAGAAAGAAAAGAAAGGAGACAGGAGAGAGGAGAAGAAAAGAGAAAACAAAAGAAAACGCTCTGAGCCAAGCAGACTGCCCACAGATCCATGGCTGGGAAAGCACCTTGCAAAGACGATGAGAGAAGCATGCCCTCTATAGACGGGGTGAAAACACCCCACGGCCACAGGTCCAGGACCGTTGTGCTTCTGGAGGCCTGTGGTTACCAGAAATCCACTAAGTTCGATCCCGTGACCCTGAGATCACGACCTGAGCCGAAACCAAGAGTTGGCTGCCCAACCAACAGTGCCACCCAGATGCCTCTATGCTTTGCTTTTTTTTCTGTCATTAAAATGTTTCTTATTGTGATAAAAATATGCATAACATAAAATTGCCACTTTAAACCATTTTTAAGTGCATAATTTAGTGGCATTAAGTATGCTCAAATTATCACACCACCATGAGTACCATTCAACTCTAGAAATTTTTCATCCCACACTGAAACCCTATGTTCTTATTAAACACTAACTGCCTAGTCCTCCTCCCCACGGGAAACCACCGTCCTATTTTCCGGCGCGTGACGATGATTACTTTAGGTACCTCGAGTAGCTGGAGTCATTCAACATTTGTACTTCTGCGTCTGGCCTATTTCCCTTAGTGCGATGTCCTCAAAGGTCATCCACGTTTTGCGTGTGTCAAAATGTCCTTCCTTTTTAAGGCTGAAGAGTAGTATATACCGCCATTTGGTTAAGACATTCATCCGTGGATGGATATGTGGGTCGCTTTGGCTATTGTGAATAATGCCGCAATGAACGCGAGTGGGCAAATAGTTGAGTGTCAACCTTGGTTTTGTTTTTTTGTTTTTTTTACTCTTCAAAGGCAAACTGGTATCAGTCCCACCAGATACCTCAGGGGTGGCCCCGGGTGACCCTGAGGGGCCTCAGGGGTGAAAGGGCAGAGCGGGCAAAGGGTGTCCCAGGAGCCGCCACCGTCTGTCCTGCCCACACAGCCACAGGTGTCACCCAGAAAGCTGCCTGCTCGGCTCTACGGTGTTTACGAGAAACTGCCTGTTGCTTCCAACCGTGGGAATGGACGGAAGGGCACAAGCCCTTGTGCCCCCAGACACATCCTCCCCACCAACGAGGCCAAGCTACCTGCTGAGATTCCCCCAGGACATACCTTGGGTTGCAGGGGCTCTGGTTTGGAATGGCCCTTTCCCTTCTCCCTCTTGCCCTTCTCTTCAAGTCCCTGCTTGCTCCCATGGTATCCTGGGCAGTGCTTGGTCATTGCAGCCCTGTACCGTGGGGGGGATGGTCTTGTCTGGCTCTCCTAAGCGATTCACAGGTCCCTAAGGCCAGGACTAACGCACCTAGGGTGCACAACAACTACCTATTAAATCACTGAACAAACCAAAATAACCAGCACCTCAAAACCCCCCACAACAATTAGCACCAAATTAACACTACCCAAAGTATGACTGACAAAATCTAACCAGTATGATTTCCGTACGGATGGCACCTTGCTAGCCTTTGAAGGGCTAGTATTTTGAAAGAGCTAATAAAACTGCAAAGAGGGAGGCATCTGGTAAATAAAACAGACCCTGAATCTCCAAACAGCTTTTGAAAAAATTGGCCTGCTGCTGGCCTGGGATTCTCAGTGGGGGTGTCCAGAGGATGGTCCCAGACGCACGCAGCCTTCCAGCCACGTGAGAGGAAACATCCCTGAGTCTCCCAAAGAAGTCTGGAAAGTTTTCACTTTTGTATGTGGAAAAAAAAAAAAAGACAGAGAGAGGAAAGATGTGGCATTGAAATTACCACTAAGCAAACATACAAATATTAAAAGCATACTCCCAGGAGATTAGGGAAAATAATTTCCGCTGATAGCGATCTTGAGATTAGTTTTATAGAGTGACTCGAGCACCAGGCAGTGAATGAGCGCTCTGATTTCTACTTCCAGCTTCCCTCGTCCCGTTAAGTCACTTGGAGCCAACTTCTCCTTGTTTTTTTCTACCGTAAAATGAGGGGACTGCAGCCTTTCCTCCTCCATGAAGATCTTCAGCAAGAGAACTCACGCTCGACACAGAACTCGAGGGACACATGACCTTGGAGAAGGCACGAGGGAGAGAACGCGCCACGTTTCTGAGAATGGAGTGTGACCCAGGCAGCAACAGTCCCACACAGGGTATGATCTCACGACAAGAGAGGATGTTCACAATGTCTTAGTGATAAAAGGTCACTGACAGAACAGTATGTGCAATTTGGGCTCCAGGACTTAAGAAGAGTGAATATATACATACACCGTCACAATCTCCGGTCCATGTGCGCGCGTGTCCTATACCGGAATGTTACCTGGTCATCTCCGGGTGGTAAGTTAACGGGTGATTTGGATTTCTGCTTCTTCTAAATGTCTCACACAGGTATTCCTTTTTCTTACCAGAAAAGGAAAAATACATAGTTTGGGAAAGGGATGCATCTATGTTATTTAGAGAGAGAGAAATATGTACCATTACAGTATTCTGGGTAGTATGAAAGTATCGATTGGTGCCACTACTGAGAAAAATAGGGGGAAGGTCAAGAAATAAAAGGTTGATAAGATAGCCCATTAGGATTAATGTCTTAGCCAGATGCTTGCACACACATGAAAAAAAATCCCTAGAATTGCTTCTTTCTAGTAGACAGGAAATCAGTCATTTCCCTTGAAATGTGAACTTTCAGGCACCAAGTCTGATGAGGAATCACGGCATTCAAACCAACCTTCCCCTTCCCTTTGTAAATCACCCCTTATGAGAGATTGCTTCTGGATGGTGGGGGGAAAAGAGAGCAAAATCTTGAGTGTGATTTATACCCACATTCGTAGCAGTATTCACAACAGGCGAAAAGTAGAAGCAGCGGGAATGTCCATCGACGTATGGGTGGATAAGCAAAACGTGGAAAAGATACACAATGGAATAGGACTGAGCCTTTAAAGAGAAGGAGATTCTAACACATGCACAGCAAGGGTGGGCTTTATGCTGAATGAAATCAGCCAGTGAGGTAAGCCTCCAACTGTTGATTTTGGCTCAGGTCATCATCTCAGGGTCATGAGATCAAGCCCCTGCTTGAGAGTCTCTCTTTCCCTCTCCCTCTGCCCCTCCACCCGCTCTTACTCTCTTGCTAAAGGAAAAAGAAAAAGAAAAGGAAAGGAAAAAAGAAAAAAGGCAAATACTGTATGATTCCACTTACATGGGACTCCTAGGACAGGCGAATTCAGAGATAAAAAGCAGAACCGTGGTTTTCTGGGACTGGGGAGAGGGGGCCATGGGGAGTCATTATACAGGGTTCAAGTCTTGCAAGAGGAAAAGAGTTCTGGTGATTGAAACAATGTAAATGTACTTAATGTACTTAGTATCACTGACCTGTAGCCTTACAGGGTAAGATGGTAAATTCCATGTTATGTAACATCGAATGGGTTTACCGTCTCCATTCAGTCTGGTTTACGGATGCAGGGAGCAATTTCTGATGTACAGAAGCCCGTCTCCTCCCGACATCACACCTGTCTTCCAGCAGAGGCTGGCCTGGAGTTAAACCTAACGCAGAAAAAGAACCTCATTCCTGCTTCAGCAACTGGCCACTCAGGGATAGATGCTTAAAGAGAGACACCAGAAAACACAGAGCCCACACGTGGCCCATGTGCTGGCTGCTGCAGGGGCCCCAAGAGGCCAGGCTGCACACTCAGCCCCCGGCCATCGTGATGACGACACCGGCCTGTGTCAACCTGGGGTGGGGGGTGGGGGGCTGGCCAAAAACACAGTCACGGGCTAAAAGGAGACAGCCTCGCCCTAACTTGCAAGGTGAAATTACATGTTCATATCCGAATTCATCTTCATATCCACATAGAGCTGAAAGAGCCAGTAGGCGCTTCCAGGGAGAGTCGTGCTCCAGATGACAGAAAGTTTCTGAAACAATTCCACATCCTTATAATCCTGGCCCCTCCAAAGCAGTGCGAGGAAACACCCCCCTCCACCCCCTCACCCCTGTGGCTGCAGAGCCCCGAGGGCAGCCTGACATACCAGATAAGAACCCAGACTCGATAACCCGCTAATCGCTCTGACATCTTTCCATGCCTGCTCCCCGGGTGAATCCGCCCTCCCCACCCTCTCCGTTCGCCTATGAACACCTGCTGATGATGCTGAAATCAGTTTCACCAACCGCCTGCCTCCTTTTGGAGCTCCAGGCCCCTGTGTGCCCATCTGCCTTCCTTAAACCTCCACGTGGCATTCTCACGGGCAGCTCGGATTTCGAGCACCGAACTCAACTTCTTCCTCTTCTCCCATTGAGCCAGTCCCCCTGAGCTGCCCCGCCTCAGTTTCTGGTACCAAGAAGCCAAGTCACAAACCCCCAGGACTCATCTTTGACTCCCCTCCCCAACCCATCTACACTCAGCAGCACTAAGTACCGCCCAGTATATTTCTGAAATAAACCTTGAACCCTGGTTCCCCAGCCTGATCATGGCCTGTCTCCCAGCCCCTGGGTAGCCAGTGTGAGCTAACTGGACCTGGTCGCTCTGGGCTTCGTGCCCACTGAGCATCTCCCACTGCACTAAGAAGAAACTACAAACTCTTGAAGGAAACCCACAAGGCACAAAAAGTCTACCCATCTCTCCCCTCTGACCCCATAATTCTCAGCCACACTGGCCCCATTTCTTCCCAGCCACATGGCCTCGGAACATGCCTCTGTCCCCTCTGCTGTCTGTAACCCTTTCCCTCCTTCACTCCTCACGTACTGGTGGCTTCTCTTCCAGCTCCTGAAGACACCTCCTTCAAGAAGCCTTCCTTGACTGTACCCAGCAGAAACTGTTCTCCCTCCTCCATTAAGCTCTTCCACAGCCCACATTCTCTTTCTTCCAGGGCACTTACCACTTATCTTATATCCGTACTTGTATGTACTTACTTGTCTGCATCCTGTTCAGAACTCTACGTTCCCTGAGGGGGAGAACCAAGGACATTTTGTTCAACACCCTATGCCTAGCCCCCCACAAATATGTTTACTCAATAGACATTTCCTGAAAAAATAAGCCTAAGGAAAACAAACGTCAGGTACATGCCTCCCTTATGCTGCCTAAGTGTCCGGAAAGACAGCAGGACATTAAGCAGCTGGCGCTCTAAGCTAACAACATCTTGCTTAAAAAGAACGGAACACACCCAGGAATCATTAGAGGTGATTATCTAGATTAAAACAATTTGCTTGCAAACGGTTTATCACTTTTTTTTTTTTTTAAGAGTCTTCCTGATACTTTACAAATGTGGTTCTTTTTTTGCCTTAAATGAAAAAGAAAAAAGCAATTCAAAAACATGTAAAGCATGATGCCACTTACAAAGTACACACGTATGCGGGCGCCTGCCTGTGCACACGCGTCCTCAGACCCTGTGAGAGCAGAGTCTGTGTCCACGGCCTGCGCCTGCTCTAGTCCCGGTCACAGAGCCCAGACCCGACAAAGAGCTCATGGAGGGTGGAAGACGGAGGGAACCCCGCCCCAGAAGTCACACCAACCAACGTGCTAGCAGCAATGGGAGGACAGGTGATGTGACTCACGTTCTGTCACTCATTTGGAACACTTAGACGATTTTTTATTTTTTAAAGATTTTATTTATTTGACAGAGAGATCACAAGTAGGCAGAGAGGCAGGCAGGGGGTGTGGAGAAGCAGGCTCCCTGCTGAGCAGAGAGCCCGATGCGGGGCCGATCCCAGGACCCCGAGATAATGACCTGAGCTGACGGCAGAGGCTTTAACCCACTGAACCACCCAGGCGCCCCAACTTAGGTGATTTAGATACAACTTTTCGGCCACGCAGATTCCCAAAAAGCATCAGTGAAGTGTTTTACCAGAAAGTGCAAAGGCAAAAATGTAGCAGATGAAGTGAGAGTTGGCTTTGGGTTGTTGTTTTCCCATTTTTCAAAGCAAAATTTTTATCACAGTCCACAGGCCAGTTGGTGTTTCAAAGGGCCCCTCACCTGGATGGCTGGGGCGCCGGCTCTGTTAGTAGAGCCTGCGACTCTCCATCTCAGGGCTGGGGGTTCCAGCCGGTGTAGACATCACTTAAAAATAAAATCTTTAAAAAAAAAAATAACAAGAGGAAGAAGAAGGGGCCTTCACTCGCAAGTCTCAGGATGAAGACCCCACAGGACACAGGACCCCCACAAAGCACGTTTGGGGACCATCTGGGGGAATGCCTGGGAGCACTCCCTCCAACCCGGGCACTCTGCTGACTGCAGACAACAGATGGGCGGGGGTCCCTGCAGGAAGGGTGGGCTGGATGGATGGGCCACCACGGCGGCACTCAGGGCAGCACAGGGCAATGCGGCGTCCCCTGCACCGTGAGTCTGGCACCCTGCCCAGGGCGGAGGGCTTGCAAAAGAAAACTGCAAGATGACTTCGCCTGCGTCTTTTCCCACAACTCATTCAACACTCTAGTAACCCATCACCAAAGCACCTATCTGAAAAACCAACACATCTTTTTGAATTGGAAGAATTGCTTGAGAGATCTTCTCTTATTTAGGCAACTTCCTAAAGGGATAAGAAATACCTTACAGATAAGAATGACCTTACAAGTCTCCAGAGATACCAAAGTGTACTAACCATGTGGGCATAGTTTAACTTGACAATGAGGTAAGAAAAAAAAAAAAAAAGTTAAACCTTTATCATTTTCTCTACCTGGATTGTTCAATGAAATGAAAAAAAAATCAAATTCTTTGGAGAAAAATATAAAGAACCTCTGCAACGCAGCGGACTAATTTTAATCTCGCTAGGAGCAACGACTCTTTGTCTGTGCATGTTTTAATTATTTATTTTTGAACTTAAACAGATGTCTCTTATAAACTCACACAGCCAGGATCGTCTGACTGGAATCTATTTAGCAGTGTTATCTCACACCGTCGCCTCAGGCTGAGTAAACACAGACTCTGAAGAAAGAATCACTTGTTCACTGATTAAAAAAAAAAATGTGTACAGTAGGATATTCTAGGATAAAGGGTCTACCTAAAACACATCACAAAACACTTGCTTATGGGAAAGGTGCCCTTTTCTCAATAGTTTTCAAGCAAGAGAACTCTATATATTATAGCACAAGCTTGTATCACGAATGCAAGCAAGGGAGGCAAAGCAAAGTTTACTATTAAACAGTAGGAGGAATAGGACTTCAGGTCTGCAATTTTGTAAGCAAATAACAGAAAGTGG
>CM052808.1:37328762-37343524 GCA_028533885.1 Nasua narica | reverse complement strand
CCAAATTGGAGCTTCCAGAGAAAAGAATCAATTTTTCCAAATGACTACCATATCATGATTGTACAGATGTGGAAATAACGTGACATCCTTCGCAATGATCTCTTCCAGGTGACCCAAGAGGTATTACCAAGGAAAGGGGCTGGCGGCCTGATGTCCGTTTAGAAAGGTATCAGTCTGATGGGTCTGGGGATGGCTTCTGTGTGGGGACCCTCCCCACGGGGTGGTGTCTCCGTGTGGGGCACACGACTGCTTTTTACGAACATCTCTACTAGACGCTGAGAAGCAGAAGGAAGGAGAGAAAAACTCCGGCAGTTTTAAGTTCACTTTGGTAACTGTAAAGATGGAGATTGTAGGGGTGACACGGAAACGCGCTCTTTATACGCCTTAATTATGCTCAGCCTCAAAAAAAAAAAAAAATTATGCTCAGCCTCGTGACATCGCCTATTCTTGTCTTCTCTTACTTGAATGTTCACGGGCAGGGACGATTACATCCAGCAGGCTGCCTGGCACCCAGCAGGTACCCACCAATATTGGCTCATCTGATTAGCTATCCACTCACCAAAAGTGACACAGACTTGACAAAAGGCTGATTTGCTGACAGTCAAACTGGATAAATAAAGTTCTAAAACAGATTTTCCAGGTCTGAACTATGTCGCCCCAATGGCTCAAAAGGACTGGAAAATTGCAAAATCCCCTCTTGGCTCTGGGCCGTGTAATTAGACCCATACGTTACCTACCATTTGCCTGATTTTCGGAGTCATCGCGGACTGACTCGACACGGATTTCCTGAGTACTTATCCGGCTAACCGATAATCGTGGCTAACGCACAGAGGGTGACAGTGTGCTGGGCACAGATCTAAGCACTAAATATTAATTAATCCACATAATTTTCACACTGACCCCACAAAGCGGGTGCTAATACTATCTTATTTTACAAACGAGGAAACCAAGAGTCAGAATGGTTATACTTGACTTATAAAGTACCCCAAGTCACACGGGCAGTGAGTAGCAAAGCCAGATTCAAATGGAGTCTGGCCCCAGAATTTATGCTTAGTCACAATGCCATGCCACCTTTATCTAATGAGACTACAGAGAAATTATTAGGATGGTAACTTCTTTTTTTAATTTTATTTATTTGTCAAAGAGAGAGGACAAGCAGGGAGAGCAGCAGGCAGAGGGAGAAGCAAGCTCCCCGCTGAGCAAGGAGCCTGATGCGGGACTTGATCCCAGGACCCTGGGATCTTGACCTGAGTCGAAGGCAGATAGATGCTTAATGACTAAGCCATGAAGGCACCCCTCAAATAAATTAAAAAAAAAAATATGACGCCAGCATTCCAACTCTACTGTTCAAAGCACTGGTCCTATCTTGCACCTATACCTGCCTGCACAGCACGGTGGGAAGAAAACGGCATCAGAGCCAGAAACTCAAATTTGGTTGGGACGCTGGGACCCAGAGTCAAGTTAGCTCTTGGTTTCCTCATCAATAAAGGAAAGACAATAAAGCCAGCCCTTCCCCTATCAAGGGTGTTATCAGGAATAAATGTAAGAACACACAGGGCAGGGATCCTCGGTGGTGGCTCAGTGGGTTAAAGCCTCTGCCTTCTGCTCAGGTCATGATCTCAGGGTGCTGGGATCGAGCCCCACATCGGACTCTCTGCTCAGCAGGGAGCCTGCTTCCCCCTCTCTTTCTGCCTGCCTCTCTGCCTACTTGTGGTCTCTCCCTCTCTGGCAAATAAATAAATAAAATCTTTAAAAAAAAAAAAAAAAGAACACACAGGGCAGACCTCTGTAAAACAGAAAACACGCCCCTTCCAAGACCTCCCAGTCTTAGGAGCCTCCAGCACAGAGCACGCACTTCATAAATACCCGCCAAAAGGACAGTCGATTCTCCTTATTTGCAGATTCCGTAGCCCTGAATTCACTTACTTGCTAAAATTTATTTGTAACCCCCCAAATCAACACTTACCACGCTTTTGCAATCCCTCTTGGCCACGTGCACAGGCAGAGCAGGGAAAATTTTAAATAGCTGAGGTGACAAGGCGAGGCTCTGCCTTCCTGTCCCCACTCTCATACCATAAACAAGTGTCCTTTCCAATGTACTTTCAGTGCCACATTTTTTGCATTTTTGTCGGTGATTCTGCCGTTTAAAATGCGCCCCCTCCCCCCCGAAAAGAACTGAAGTACTATTTAGTGTTAAGTGCAAGGCAAGGTCGGCTGCAAGGTGCCCAGGGGAGAAACAGGTGTAGGAGAGAGAGAAGCTTCGTTCAGGCGCGAGTGACTGAGCCCAGCTCTGTCCCCCCCTCGGGAGCGGCGGTTCGGCGCTCAGTGCCGAAGAGTCCCAAGCTCGGCATTCACTGAGATGTACTACTGCACGACCCTTGTACAACATGGGCCTGAACTCTCAGGTCTATTTATACATGATTTTTTTTTTTTTTTTTACCGTGCTGTGAACTTATTTTCACTTATGATTTTCTAAATGACATTTTCTTGCTTTATTGTAAGAATTTGGTGCATGATACATATACAAAACATGTTAATTGACTATGCCATCAGTAAGGCTTCTGGTCAGCGGCAAGCTATTAGTAGTTTTTTAGGGAGTATTAATAGTATTTTAATTAGTATTTTTAGGGTACTATATTTAGTACTATAATTAATATGAGTTATATTAATTAGTACTATACGCAGATTTTTTATATGTGGCGGAGTCAACACCCTGAACCCCCACATTGTTCAAGGCTCAACTGTATAAGCCAAAAATGTGATACTAAAAATTCATCCCCGTAGAGGCAGCTAACATAGGAGGACAAAGTTGGGATGCTAAGCTCTCAAGAGGAAATGTAAAAGCACCTGGATCACCCAGCGTTGGCCCCCTCTAGCTCTCCGTCCGTAGCTGAGAAGCCTTTGACCGACATAAGCCCCAATGCACAAGGGCAAGGGCTCCGATCCTTTCCTTCCACCATACACGGAGCTCAGGAGTGCACGGCGGCCTCACCTCTCTGGGTCTCTGCAAGGCCCCTTCTCGTCCCTCTGGAAGTCTGCAGCTTGGCCCCTGCAGGAAATGCCAAGGCCCATCTGGAGGCCCTGGGGTAGCCTCAACTCCACTCCTGCAATCCTCCAACCAGCCGGGTCTATTTCTCTTCCAGACTCAGCCTCAGAGAGTGATTCTCACCAGAGTCTGACAGCATCCAAGGTGCGGAGCCAGAATTCAGACTCAGCTCCCCAGTCATCCCGGCAACTCTCCAACAGCTCCAAATGGGAAAATCAGCATATCCTGTTACAGCAGCACCTTTTTTTTTTTTTTTTTTAAGATTTTACTTATTCATTTGAGAGAGAGAGAGAGAGAGAGAGCGCACGCGCACAAGCAGGGGGAGTGGCAGAGGTAGAGGGAGAAGCAGGCTTCCCACTGAGCAGGGAGCCCCACGTGGGGCTTGATCCCAGGACCTGGAGATCACGACCTGAGCTGAAGGCAGACGCTTAACCGACTGAGCCACCTAGACGCCCCAACAGCAGCACCTTTCCGAAAGCATTCAGGGAATATGGCAGAGGCGTCAAGCCATTCAAGATTCATTTTATGAGTCATTCAAATGCCAGCAAGAAAAACGGCCTAGAGGAGAAGAGAACACTGCTGAGTCCAAACCTAAGACCTAAAACTAAAAGTTTTTTTTTTTAAACCATAGGGGAAAATGGACAAGCCACCCCATGGGCCTGGGGTCCTGCCACATGGAGACCACGTGCGGCCAGCCGCCCCAGAGAGAAGTGCTCTTGTGCTTCTCCTCTGACCTGAGGTTGAAGGGAATGGAAACGAAACTACTAGCTCTGGCCACAGTGACACAAGGCTGAGTTAGCTCCCAGAGCAAGTGGGAGATGCCAATGTTAATAAAATGTCACCTCAATTACTTTTGCCAGGGTTATAAAAAGAAACTGGAGACTTCCTCCCTTGGGCATCTTCTGTTAATTGCCATTTATAAAAGTTCTGTTTGCTAGGCCTGGAATATGCATTATTTTCCCTTTGAAAACAAAAAGAAACTTCTAAAATATCAATCAGCATTCCAAATGGCACAGTGATTTGTTTTCCAACTCACACTCTCAGATCAGCTCGGGAGTCTGTCTGAAATGCAGGCATCTGGTAACAATTTGTGACAATATAAAATCAAAGCTGAACTCCCGTGTACTTTTTTTTTTTTTTTTTTTTTTTAGCCCAGATTTCACCAGCCTGCACGTATCTTATCCATTTCCTTATATTCCAGTCTTGACTTTTATTTTCCTGGCTCCGAAAGAACTAGAGTCACACATAACGAATGTCACACTTCTTAATAAGCTCTGCAGGCTAAATTCTTTCCAGCTCTGTGAAATGCAGCTTGCAGGGAGGGTGTATCTGGATTGGGTGACCGGATTGAAATATATCATTCCCATCTCTTCCAATCTGCCTGGCCTCAATTATTCACTTGCCTTTGGAGCAAACAGGGCCGAATAAGAAAAAAAGTCTGGTGTGGTCACCCTATCTTCACATAGCTGCTCCCTACTAACACATCCAGAGTCGAACATGGCTGGATCAGTAAATGACACGAACATCAGCGTAAATTCTTAGACAGTGAAAGCATCAAACAGTGCGCATGTCAGGAAACACCACTGGATCCTCAGAATGCGTTTTGCTCAAAAAGGGTCACAAAACTTGTTGGGTTAAAACAATGCACACGTCAAAGGCAATAAAGCAACCTAGCAGAAGTATGGTCTTACGGGTGAGAGAGGATCGTAAGCTCTACGTGACTTGGCGGGAAAAGTAAAGCTCCCTAGACTTCAGTGCCCTCATTTGCAGGGTGATGTCAGTCCCTCCGAGATATGCAGAGCACCGGCAGAGCATAAGGGATGCAATAATCACACCGGGTATTTACCGTGATCTAACTACTTGCCAGGCGCGGTGCTAAAAGCTCTACAGAAATCACTGGATTTAATCTTGGCAGTCATATCGTGAGGTGTCTGATTATTACAGGCTGTTTCCGTCCCCTTTATAGATGAGTACTGAGTTCCACGGGGATTACAGAACCTGCCCAAGGTCACACCCTGGAAACAGATCTGGGATGTGAAGCGATTTCCATATGGCTCCAGAGCTCAGCATGTCAGTGTTCCATAATCATGCTGTTAGGATGAAAAACCACCGGTAAAACAAGAAAAAGACGCAACGGCACTGAAATATTAACACAGCATCGCGGCCTTACTCTGAGTTATGGACAAGTACGAAGTCACCCTGACCCTGCGTCCCTGTTTAGCTATTGCAGATGACCAATCTTGCAGATTTGCAAGTGGCAGCTCCTTTTCTCCTGGAGAACGTATCTTCACCCTCCACGTTCCAGATCACTGGGACCTCAGCACCTGGTAACGAACGGCAAATATGCACAAGCTGAACTAGAAATTGCCTGAAAAATCTTAGGATCTCACTCAAGGAGACTTTTTTCTTTAATAAAAAAAAAAAAAATGATAGCTCTTTAACTGAAATTAAATGAATAAAATCCGACATAGGGTATATTTTTTCTGGAATTAATATGCTCAACATTTACCTTAAATGGTAATTATCAGAATTTTTAGGCCAAAGAACTCGGGAACGAGCATAAAACTTGAGATCATCTCTAAGCAGAAATATCATTCTCCATGTCGGAAGAAAAAGGAAAATGAATGCATCTTCATTCAAAAAGTTATTTATGACCCTACAGATAGGTCACCCCAGTCCTTGGCACGTGGCAGAATGCTTCTACCACGCCTGTTGGAATACTCGAGCAAATGGCCAAGATCTGCAAATTGAGGGAACTGTGAAATGCCGAAGGAGGCAGGGAAGACTAATGTGAGAGGGAGCCGTCAGAGCCACATCGAGAAGCTCACCAGATAGATTCGGGGGTGGGGGGAGGCAGAAAAGAAGGATGAGCCTAAAGCAGCCACGTGCAGCCTCGTATCTCAACCACCCGGGCTCTCGGCGGAGCCCCACATCAGGGGAGAACTTCCGCTGATTCGCACTCAAATAAATGTGTTGAAGCAAAATAAAAATATGTCACATAACACCAGACACTGTTTACATCTCCCAGAAGGTGCAATAAAGCTCAAGACACGACAGGCTTTGTCCAGAGCGACGACACTGTTCCCAAACTCGCACGGACCCCAGAGGCACTGCAAGGGCCTTCGGGGACAGATGGCTGGTCCCCACCTCCACAATTCCTGATTCACGCCGGCTGGGGCGTGGCCTGGAAAACTGCATATCTAATGAGTTCCTAGGTGATGCTGGTGCTCCTGGTCCCGGGACCACATTCCGAGAACGATTGGGTCTACCGCGGTGACAAAGAACTGAAAACAGAATTGTTCACCAGAGAGTTTAGGGTCCCCGCAGCCACCAAATTCCACAGTGCCCCAGCCACCTCCAGACACGCCTTCAAAATGTGCATTGGCGTTTCTGTCCTTTCCCACTGGCCAGGGAGAGGAAGGCTGGTCCATAGGGGCAGAGATGCCACCAGGCCTGTGTTTCCCGGGGCTTAACGCAAGTTGGGGAGCTTCAAAAATCAGAACTTGATTCTCTCACAGTTCAGGAGACCGGCTAGATGTCCGAAATCCGGGCGTCACAGGCTCTAGGGGAGAGTCCTTCCTTGTGTCTTCCCGCTCTGGGGCTTGCTGGCAATTCTTTGACTCATAGATGCATTGCTCGGTCTCTGCGTCCATCTTCCCTGGTGTTCTCTCAATCTCTTGTGTGTTCACACGGCCTTCTTGTGAAGACACCAGCCCCTGGCATCAGGGCCCACCCTACTCCAGGAGGTCTGAACTAACTACAGCTGCTAAGACCCTATTTCCGAATAAGATCACCATTCTGGGGCTCCACGTGGACCTGAATGTCGTGGGACATGGTTCGACCCAGGACCCAGGGCTGCAGAGGTGGGTGACCCAAGGGACTTCCGAGATTACAGGCAGTGCTGCCACTGAGGAACATGCCCTCAACCCATGTCACCACGACAAGCCAGCGCCACGTCTGGGATGGTCAGAGGCCCCGGGGCTGCCTCTGCGTTCAGGCCCCCACCTCCCTCTGGGACCCCTACGCCCCCTGCATCACCAGTATCCCCACCTCAGGGAGCAAATTCCCAGCCTCCGGGAACCTCCGGACACCCTGCCAAGAATTCTGCATGTGTAAAAGTAGAGGAACTCCCTCAAAGTGAAAATTTTGGACACACACAAGTGCATCTTTCTGAAGGGACAACGAAGATGCCAAAAGGGTAAAATACACAAGGCAGGCCCTCCTGGGGTCCTCCTCCTCCATCTGACCCGCCTCCAGCGGTCAGAAATCCAGCTCTGCTCCCGCCGCCCCCACACAGAAGCCTCCGCCCTTGCTCTGAAAGGAAGCTCCTGTACATGGTTCAGCACCCGGGGTCCTGAGCCATCGTGCCGCGCACAGGGCCAGCTTCAGGGCCCCCTGCGAGACAGCCGCCCACGCCCACGGCAGCAGCAGTGGGCCTGACCGCTCTGCCACCCAGGGGCCCAGCGGCCCCGGGCTCTACTGCTCTCCTGGAAGGCCGGCACTGGCCCCACTGATCTGTGAACAATGAAGCCACTTACTGTGCCCACGGAGGCGTGTGAACAACCCGGCACACAGAGGGGCGTGGGCTGCCACCAGCCCAAAGCCAGGCCACGCTGGGAGCCCCGGACAAAGCTGCAGCTCTAACGCTGCTCAAAGACAGGAGGTGAGGGCCACAGGCAAAGGGATCTATGCACAGGGAGGGGAAGTGGGGGAGGCCAAGTCACTGGAGGAGCATACAACAGACTCCACGGTCATGACCACAGGGGCCCAAGGGGTGCCCCAAGGTCCCTCACCCCCGAGGGGATATCCTGCTTAGAAAAGGAGGCCAGGCAGGCAACACACAGGGACCCCGGAACGAGGGCTGCAGCTTCTGCAAAGGGAGCAAGCAAAGGTGCGTCTTCTAGAATCATCTTTGGAGGCAGCGGTCCCACGTGCCTGCCTGTGGGCCAGACCAGCTGCCGCCCTCTACCTCACCACTGCTCAGTGCCCAGAGTACATGCTGAACATGTGAATTCAGCCCTCCTTGCTTCCCTGTCCCAAGACCTTTATTTTGGCAAAAGAAATTGTCTAGACTCCAGTGTAAATAGAGGCGAAGGGCAGGGCCTAACGGAAGGGGTATTGTTTTCCTTCACCGCTCTGATTTTACTTTACTACTATGTATGAAATGAAAACAAGGCAGCAATTTATCTGTTCAGTGTACCACACCACGAGCTCCACCAAGGCGAACGACTCCAAGCCAGTGGACCCCATCAACAGACCACATGAGGCGAAGGGCAATTTGGACGTCACAGCTATTATGTGACCAATCAGCGACCAAGAGCCAAGCCTCCACGAGGTGCTTCGTGCTGCATTCTTATGTTAGGGCTGGCGACACTCCAAAAAGGCAGGCGTTCTTGTCCCCATTCTATAGATGAGGATGTTGAGGTTCAGGGGGGCTAAATGGGGCGCCTGAAAGCACCCTACACAGCAGAGCCTTTACTCCAAAGCTGGTCTTTCCAGTCTTGAATCTGTTCACCCAATTAGCTCAGGAGGAGGCCAAGCTGCCAGGGGCGGGGACGCAGGAACCAGCACCAAACGCCGATTGGGGAGCAAGATGTCACTGGGGAAATTTTCCACAACCAGGCTTCTTGGGCCTACCCCAGAGCTTACCAAGTGGAAATCAGCATCCTGCCTGCTGGGAGGCGCTGGCCGGCCAAAAACTATGGCACAGTATTTCTTTGTACTCAAACACACGGAAGACAGAATTCTAGCTCTGTCAGACCCACAGTTCATGACCACGGGCCTCTTCATTCCTCATAGTCTGCACCTCCTAATCGATAAAACGGCTACCGCCCCGCCTTTTTTGAGGTGATTTGACGAAATAACCTATACGAAAATGTTCTGTAAACTGCAGAGCCCCAAAGCAGCAGAGAGAACTTCTATCATCAGATATTTTGTTTGGTGAGGGATAAATCCAGTCCCTCAGTTACCACCTTCATGGGACCTTGGACATCGGTCATCTTCCTTCTTCACTGTTCCCCTTCCAAAAGCAAGCTTTATTCAGCTCTTTAAATGCCATACTTAATGAGAACCCCCTTCCAACATCGGATCAGCCGGTCATCCCCTAGCATGCCAATGTCTGTCCTTAAGCAAAACTGGACGTGGCCTGCCCCCCAGTCCCGGACATTCCCCATGCTCTTCCTAAGACAAAGCAGACGTTGGGTTCTAAGCCTTGGTTTTACAACTCATCAGATTAATGAGTAAAGTACTTTAAAATAAAAACCTATGTGGTAGGCATCTTCGGCGATCTCAATATTTTAGCATTCTCTTCTCGAATGGTGTGTCATCTATCACGGAGTTGAACTTCGGTATAAGTACACCCCGGGCTTTAAATCAAGCACAGGACCGGGCCCTCTCACGCGTACACAAATTATC
Organism: Nasua narica; assembly: GCA_028533885.1. Taxonomy (NCBI): domain Eukaryota; kingdom Metazoa; phylum Chordata; class Mammalia; order Carnivora; family Procyonidae; genus Nasua; species Nasua narica. The sequence continues at coordinate 37,334,064 of CM052808.1, read as the reverse complement.
ACAAGATTCCAAGTCCTAAACTTCTGGCATTTGTTTGTGCCGCTTTATAAGCTTTTTTGTCTTTGTAACCAAATGTGCAGCAATGAACGTCAAACCGCATTAATGATAACCTTGTTAAATATAAACTAGTATGCAATTATCCAAAATGCTAACAACACAAACAAAAAGGGGGGGGGAACCCCAGGAAACTCTGATTGATTATATGTTCTTGGAGGCTTTTAAAAACCAAATAAAAATAAAAATACAACGTCACATACTTTGTAAGAGAGAATAATGGCCAATTCTTTTGTGATTCCTACATGTAATACTAAACGGTCTGTTGGATCACCACAATGTCTGCGAAAAGCCTGGTTTTTAAACTGCACTTAGGAGGCCACTTGACGGGGTCCGAGCTTTTTTTTGAGGTGGAAAGTAAGTGGTGGTAACCTCTGGTGGTAACCTTTTAATAAGTTTTTTAACTTATTAAAAAAAAAAAAAACAACAAAAAAACAGAACTCTGGTTTTCAACACTCTTCCCCCAATGGTAACACTGTGCACAGCCCTCCAAGCGGAGAACGGAGCCAAACAATGTGGTGGTAAACCAGGAGAAGAATCATCCCCGACTGGTAAAGTTGGCTGATTCCCGGAGTGTAGACATTCCCATCAGGACTGACTTCAGGTTATCAACCAGCTCAGATTCCCCCCTTGGTTATAACCACGTGATAGGAACCAGCTATCACATACTGGCTTTAGCAGAAACCCGCTTAGAAGCCAGAGAAAGCAGAGCTCAGATCCCAGCTCCAGACCCCAGCTGGGCCTTCAGCAAGTCCCCTTTACCACTGCGAGCCTTGGCCTCCGTAACTGTAAGATGGACAGCCTCCCTGTCCCACAGGACTGCTGCATAAATGAAACAAAATGATGCACAGAAGCACACAGGACGTTGGAAGGCACTCAGAACTCCATACACGCTCCCTCCCCTCCGGGGGGTGGGGGGGAAGGGAAGGGGAGGGGGGGAGGGATGAGGGTATAATTCACATCACCTGCACCTGTCTCACCTCCATGATGGGGGCAGAAACATGCAAGTGGGGAGTTTCCTTATTGCAGAACCGAGGAAGGAGGTGGTAGGGAGGCTGTTTACCAAATAAAGGGTTGGGGGTGAACCCAGCATGAAAATAAAAGACCTAAAAGGCTGGAGGGGGGCTACCAGGGTTATCGGGGGGGCTTTGAGGCTCTAAGGTATCCCATAGAATTTTAAGTGGTTTGGCCAGTAGCTTGGGAACAAAGTTCCCTACTAACAGGGAATGTGGGTTTTGCCTGGTTCTGGGGGTGCTCTGTAGAGGGAGCTGCTCCACTTTGTTGAGAACCAGCCCCATCACCCACCAGCTCCCAAGGGGCCAACAACCAGGAAGGGCTCGGGGCCAGTATGCACCAGGAAGGAAGAAAGTCAAGGCCAGGAGGGTGCAGTGTCAAATAATGAGGGCCCTTGGGGTGACGGGTCAGAAAGGAGGGGGCATCTGGAGAGAGGGGAGTGGGGACCCTCCCCTGGGGAAGCCTGTGAGTGCCACAGGCCTCAGTGGTTGCCAGAAGGAGGCCACCTGTGAAATACAAGGAATTTAAAGCAGGACAGGGTCAGGTGTGGGTTTTGGAAAGCTCCCCCTACCAGCCAGTGGGAGAAGGAGAAGGAGTGGGTGGGCCCAAACAGAAGCGGGGAGCCTCCAGGAGGCAAGGAGGGTGAGGGTGGCCAGGCAGGGGGGTGGGGGGAGGACCAGAACACACCTGGGGGTTGGGGGGGGCAGGGGGTGGCGCACGTCTCCCGTAAGGAGCCAGAGAATAACGAGCTTGGGCTTTGGGACCGAGAGGTCTCTGCCGTAACTGCTCACCGGGGTTCCTGCGGCCCGGAGCAGCCAAAGACAATACCCAAATGAACGGGTCTGGCAGTTTCTCAGATGTTATTTATAAACTCTCCATGGGCCATAGCCCGCCGACCCTGGAGTTGGGGGACAGGGATACAGAGGGAGAAGAGAGGCGGGTCCAAACAAAGGAAACACACCCAGGAAGGAGGCAGCATTGTTCCCATTTCGTGGATGAGAGCCTAGGACAAAGACAGGGGGGGGGGGCGGGGCCACAGTGGGCGCCGAGGGCCAGGCTCGCGCTCGGTCCCCACTCCTTCCCCGCCGCGCTGTAGACCAGCAGAAGCACAGGCACAGCAACGGAAGCCAGAGGCAGCCAGACGTGGCTAAGACGAGCTCGGGAGGCCGGACAGGCACTGGGCAAGGCCGGGCTACCGGAGTTGCCCGGATCCTCGTCCAGCCCCGATCGTCCTCCAGACCCTCGGCCCCAGAGGTCCTCCCCAAATGCCAGAAAGGCAGAAACCTAAATAAGGAAACCCCAAGGCTCACAAGGCCCTCCAGTCATGTAGGCCGCCCTCTGCCGGGTTCAGCTGAAGCCAGGGGCAGGAGGGTTTATGAGTTTACGTGGAACCAAAGTGAAGGCACAGACGCGGCAGCCAGACTATCTGCATCTTTTAACATTTTCTTTCAAGATTTTATTTATTTATCTGAGAGAGAGAGAGAGAGAGAGAGAGCAAGAGAGAGCATGGGGGGTGGGGAGAGGCAGAAGAGAAGCAGGCTCCCCGGGGGGGCTCTATTCAGGACCCTGAGATCATGACCTGAGCCAAAGGGAGATGCTTAATGGACTGAGCCCCCCCCAGGTGCCGCTAGACTGCCTGCATTTGAGCCCAGCCCCCCCCATGTGGGACCTTCTGCTCCAGAACGGGGGTCATGCAGTAGTGCTGTCTGGGGGAGTTATAAACTAAGACTTGCTTAATCCTCATAAAGGGCTTCCAAAAATGCCTGGGACATGTGTGGCAAATAAGAACAGTGTCAAGGCACTGAGCCAGGTCCCACAGGGGAGGGCGTAGCCCCCTTGGTGGGGGGCTCAAAACAGCACGTGCATCTCTAATCAAGCACTCATCACTGGAAAGATTGGTCCATTTGCTTTTTAGGTCTCCCAACAGACAGGGACCCCCTTTTATGTCTCTATCTCCCATGATTAGCCCACTGGCACCGCACCAATGAGAGTCATCACGTTCAACGTTTATTCAATAAATGACACAAGGCAGTATGTCCCCAGACTAGAATTTCCTCTACTGCATACCTAGCAGATAACAAAGTACCTCAAATCACCCCTTCCCACTCTGTGGCCTTGGATTCCTGCCCCTCCATGTTGTTAGGGGGCTGGAATCAAGGTCTGCAAAGAGCTTTGCCAACCTGAATGACCCCTGAGCAAGAGAGGAGGCCAGCACAGATCTTTTTCTCAATGGGGTGGCATTGGTTGGGGACTGACCAATTCCCGAGGCAGTGGCTTCCGGCCTGGATAGCCTCCGAAAGCTGCCAGTCCAGTTACGACACCTTCGCGGCCAGAGGGAACACAGCTGAAGGTGTTTGGGAAGCTCTCCCTGACACCAGGGGAAACCCACTAGTTCCTTCATCAGCACTCATCCTGCTAACTGGAGCCACGTGGGACCAACTCAGTGCCACTCGCGCATCCGATTCTAAGGCTAGGTTATCCACCCGACCCGAGCTAAACACGCCCGGGCCTCGGCAGTAGGCAGCAGGCCACCGAGGCCCGCAACTGAGCTGCTCAGAGCCCCAGGCCAGGAAGAGTGGCGGCTCACCTGTCCCAGCCCTTTAAGTCCATAAAGGTGGAACTCGACCTGTCCAGAGTTAGTGGGCCTCCAGAGTTGCCAGGGGCCGACTGGCGTTCCTGATTCACACCATGTCACCTCACTGGGCCTCACCTCCCTTTCCTTCCCGATATGCTTGAGAGGCCACCTGCCCCAGGCCCCTCTCCCCACGGAAAACAGTCCAAGCAGGCGGAGCCCCCCAGGCCAGCTGCAGGGCCAGGGTACAGAGCCACGCTGCGGCTCCCCCACCCCCTTTCCAAAGGGCAAAAGGTCAGACTTGAACTAGCTGCCCTTTCTGGGCACTTGCCAGTGGTGAGAAGGCTTCCGATTTATTTCCCCTTCTGAGTTCGCCCACAACATTACAGGCTTGGTGAGTGCAAAGGGGACGGCAGCGGGTGAACCTTGGGCCACTGACCTCAGTCCCTGGCAGGGCACGGCCTCCACCGGGGCTTGGGTAAGCGACCTGACCAGGACCAGGCCTGCCGGGGACCGCAGCCATAGCCTCCGTCACTCACGCTGCTGGAAAGACGGCTTAACAACACCCTGGGTCTGGTTATTGCTGGAGGAGATCAAAGTCCGGTCTGGGTCTCTAAAACCCAGACGGGTCAGGTGGCTTCTAAGAGGAACACGGGGTGGTGACTTGCCTGAGGTCACAAAGCAAGAAGGTGACAAAGTTGAGGGAAAACGTCCATCTCCCTTCCCTTACTCCGGCTGTCGACCTCCTGGTCAGCCCACCTATATTTCTTTTCAGTGAAGGCAGGGACCATGGATACAGCACCCCGACATTCACTCCAATAGGGGCAAGGCAGAGGGAGGGGTGGTTCGAAGCTCTCAGGCAGCCCGAGCCCTGCCCGGACAGGCTGCGTGACCTTGAGCACATTATTTCACAACTGACACCTGGTTTCCTCGCACTCACATCGGAACAATCCCAGCAGCCAGGAAAGCCTTCCTTCTCAAAAGGCTGCCCATTCGCATTGCACGAAGCAGTTAGAAATGCAGAATCGAGGCTCTCCCTGACCTGCAGGATCAGAATTTCCCTTTTTTCCTCTCCCCCAAGGTCCCAGGGGATTCTAAAGATACACACATTTGAGGAGCTCTGATATAAAGCACTGGGGACGTGCCCAAGCAGAACCAACCCTCAACCCTCAATGAGGTAAGCCCAGTTCGTACCTGAAAGGGCCCAAGACACAGGCCCCCGGCTCTCTAGGGGAATCAGACCCAGAAACTTGCCCACGGACCTGAAGTGGCTCCAAGATTTGAACCCAAGACTCGGGCGTTCTCTTGCACTGCGGCTCTTTCCATATACGAACTAAGTCTCCATCCACAAGGCACAATGCTAACACAGGTGCTCTAAGCAGCAAAGCCCTCATGTTTTTTAAATTAATTCCCTGGTTCCCGTGCAGGGTCCTCAGGCAGGCCTGATGGCTCACACTGGCTCAGCTGGGCCCAACTCTGAGTTTCTGGGCAGCTGTCTGCCATTCAGAAGCTCGAGGAAGTGGCGCAGCCCAGGACCGCGGGCGGCTGCAATCAGAGACGAAATGTCTGAAGTGCGAGGAAGCCTTAAAACACACATTATAAATTTACACTCCCTCTCACCTATTAACACCCTCCCCAAGCAGCTGGCACGGGCCATGCACA